>CM077467.1:2644721-2983536 GCA_039654755.1 Calcarius lapponicus
TTTACACAAAATTTAAGTCCATCCATTGAGAGTTACTCCAATGCAGGGTGTTTGCTGGTTACATTGTGTGATATACCTCAGCTTCAGAGATATAATGCTGCAATATAGTTCCCTGAAAATAGAGCTTTTTGGAAAATTTTCCACAAGAAATCCTCCACTAAGCTTTAATGCTGTTTGATGCAAGAAGACTTATTTAGGGTATTAAAGATCTGTCTCTTGGAAAGAAAACCTCAAATTTCAAACTATAAGTATTCCTCAAACTCTGTGACTAATACCTCTATTTAAGAAAACCTCAAGATTACGCCAATTCTATGACTATTTTGTAAAGCTGAAGGAAAGGTTTAAATATTCACTCAAGTGCCAATCACAAATCCAGGCTGATCCACCCAGGAAATGCATTTCCTAAAGCAGTTTCCCTCCAGTTATCCTGGAGATGTAGCTCTCAGCCCAGGGCTTCAGCTGCTGGGGATCCCAGGCTCAGCCTGGATGCAGCTTGGCCAGGTGACCTTGGCTCAGGTTTCTGAGGAAACTGAGGAGTTTTTAGGAAGAAAGTGGGATAAAAGAAGCTGGAGTCAAGAAAAGAAGAGAAAAGTGAGATGGTGATTACTGCAGACTCAAAGGTAGAAGTCCTTCCCTGTCCAGCAGCTGGCTAACCAGGAAAGCCTCACCACTCAGACCAAGGATATTTTTTAAATTCATCAAAGTCTTCTAGAAAAAAATGTTAATATTTTCTGGAGATATTCGGAAACAAACATATAGGAAAATACTTTCAGGGGGCTTTAGGTCTTTGGGTTTCAGATCTCCCTAACTCACCAGACAGATTCAATTTAGAAGTACTGTAAAACCTGGACAGGAAGCTCCCATTTGCTCACGTAATTTCATTTGAAAATTAACCCATTTTATATTATTTTAAGATGTAATTCTGCCACTACATAGAACCTACATCTTACTTACAGCACAGGGAGTTTCCTTGACAAATAAATGCTAACAATTATTTTGCTATGCACTGGGTTAGCAGGAATGCTCCAACTCTTGTCCTCTAATCTGAATTGCCATCACCCATGGAAGGTTTTCTCTTGAAGCATTAAACACTAAGAGTGCAAGACAGAAATGTTTCACTTCTGCTCCTCTCTGCTGCTCAGATGAGCAATCAGCAGAGCTGCAAACACATTCCTGTTCTGGCATTCTGGAGGGAAAAAATGGCCATTTCTCAGCCAGGGTAAAGCATATGCATTTGTTTAGCTTTTTGTCTGTTAACAAAGAACATTAATTATAAAATCTCTCACCAGTTCATTTAATCAAATGCAATCTGGTCTCTGATCACTTGAACGCATAATCAGCCTCACCCTTCTGCCTGCTTGAGAATTATTGATTTTGTCTCTCAAGCCCAGCAGAGGTCCAGGTGATGCAAATAATAATTACCAGAGCTAATGCGATTATTGCATGTGAACTGATTACTATAATTAGGATGTGTTTGTTTGTATTAAAAGGAAAGGAAAAGTAAATTGCCTTGCAGGTTTTAAGGAAAAAACAATAACAACAAATCTGCAGTTGCAATTATACAATCCTATATTAAATTATGGCAAGAAATCTACTCTCTGCACAAAGTTAAAATATTCTTTTCTAAAGTAATTATATTCAGTAACATGCTGTTAGGAATAAAATATCCAAGAAAGAGAAGAAAATGTTCTATATACACCTCCCCCATGAATGATATTGAATGAGATATCTTTCTAAATTACTGACATAAATAATTTTTTTTCTCCTATTCCAGCAGATATCATTTCTTAAATCACTCCTTCTGCATACTCTGTTTTAATGGCTTGGATAAAGCCCAAGCATCTTCAATTGTGTTACACCTTGCTTTCCAGAGAGAGCCATGGGATATATTTAGATGTTACTACTGAAGGATCAGCACCAAGAATCTGAATGATGAAGTTTTACACAACATATTACACTGAGAATGGAATGGGACATAAAAGAGATTTGCTTGAGACACACTCCCACGCATGCCCAGAGGATAAACCAGTGTCCCATAAGCATTTTATACACAGGCTTTTACAATCCCCTGCAATTTATCAAACAAGAAACTCAGCAGAGAACTGTGAGAAATGGCAATAGGAAAAGAGAATTCATTACACTCTGCATTGCTCATTTTGGAGGCAGGAACACTCCCACAGCCAGGGTGCTGCAAAGTGCCCTCAATCACCAAGGATTTGACTTGGCAAAGTGACCGATGGCTGCACCGGGCTGACAAATGTGCTCAGCCCTGGCTGTGCTCCCCAGCCTGCCCCAGCCTTGCAGCAGCCCAATTCTGGCACACAGCAAGAACTTGAGCTGTTGTATTAAGCTGTTCCTGTGTGTGCTCAAGAGATTTCAAACGGGAGAGAATGGAAGTGAGGCGGGACAGCAAAAGAGAGAAGGCTCAGGCAGGGCTGGAGCCTGATCTGCAAAGTGATGACAAAGCTGATTCCTTTCTCCCACCATGTCTTTATCTCCTAAGATTACAGTTTAGCTGGAGAATGGCCTTTCTTTTGCTTGCTTTGCATGTCTATAGTGTCTGCTATAATTAAACACTTATTCAAAGCTTCTCAATGCTTCTGCAATACTGATAATATGCAATCATAAATAAATTATAATGAATTTTTTTATAAAATTGCATCAAAATAGGAATTGAGATTTAGGTTTTTTGGTGGTTTTTTTTTTCTAACTGTGCCGTTGACTGTGTTTTCAAGCTACAGCAACAAGAGCTAGAGGATACAACTGTGTACCAAAACAAGTGGAGCTGTTCCAGTCCTTGAATTTTTAATGGTCATTTCTATAAGTGATTAGCAGGAAACATTAGGAATAAAAACAATGAAATATTAACATACTTCTAATATTATTAGAGAATCACCAAATGTTTCCAAATAACTGAAGATATTGACTGAATAATATAGCAAGGACATAAATCTCCTAGGAGCTTAGACTTTTTGTTTGACTTCACAGCCTAAGTTCTACTTTTAGAGGACAGAGCACTTCAACCAAAGACCTTTTCTTTTTTTTTTCCCCACAGAAAACTTGCATTTAGTGTCTGGAAACTTTTCTACTTTCTCTATTGTCAGAGAAGGGGAAGAAGGGTGAAAATATGTCTAAGAGGAAAGCAACCTAAAAAGCATGAAGACTTCCACTCAAGTTTAGGTGCTGTTCTCCACCCTCAGTACAGGAACAGAATATTGCAACTCCTGTAAAGAATGGAGAGGTTGTTCTTGAAGAAAATTACTCTCAATCTGCTCGCTCATGGCTGTGAAGTTTCCCTATAGCTTTGGATAAAGTTATATTATTGTTTCCATTATAGTCTTACATTTCTAAATCAATATACAAGAAAGAATCATCATTTCCTCCTCTTCTTTCTTGTCTAGCTATTCCTCTGTACAAAAGACAAGATGTATGATCTTACAGGAAAACATATTTTATTTAAATGGAAAAGTGATTAACCTAAAGGAGGAAGGGAAGTACGCAGACAATAAGAAAAATTATCCAGGCAACAGCTGCAAATTTTCTGGGAAAAATATTACCATTTTCTAAGAATCTATTTGCTGCATGTCTGTTTAATACAGTTGATAGCAGAGAGCAGGGACTAAAACAGAAAGGTTGTTCTTTTTTTGTAAACTAAATGTTGGAAAATAAAGTGTACATACTAAAATCTAACACTGTACTCCAAAGGGAATTACAAGCACATGCCATAGCCCTCTTGTCAAAGGAATATAAGCAAAACTAATTAGCTGAACGATGTTTTCATTGTACATTTTGTCAGGAAGTCATTAAAGCTGTTTTCACAATAATACATTCAGATCTGTGGAAAACTCAGCTCTCCCAACTCGTTACCATTGCAGTTGACAGGGCTGCATGTTTGGGATATTCATTACCTTTAATGAATACAGGATCTCCAGCACTGATTTACACATCCTACCCTGCAAGGGATCCCTTCCCTTTCCAGTGGCAACGTTCATCTACAGTCTTCAGCTCCACAGGGTAAAAACAGCAGTTTTACAATTTCAAATACATGTCCAGATAACAGAAAGAAAAAAAATGGTTTGAAGTTTGGGTTTGAAGTTTGAATTTTATCATATTTATATTTGCAGAAGCATCTAAAGCACGTACCTGACCACAGCCCAACTCAAAAGCTTATCTAAGAAACTGTAGAGAAGGTAAATCATAAGAAAGAGAAGATAATGCTTGAATTAAAAGTTCAGGTGTATTTCTTAATACATCAGAAGCAGGTACAGAGTCAGGCTCTGTACATTCACCTCAATCAACAGCAGCCTGACCCAGCCAGGGCTGTGCTCCTGTGTCTGATTCGGGCACAAGCACAATCTCAGTAGGTTTAGTCCATCAGGAAAAGGCACTGTGCCATGGGTTTCCTGTGCAGCACCTCTGCTGAAAACCTGGAGAGTGTTCTTGCTCAGCCATATCCTGATCTGCCTCAGGTTCCATTTTCCTACAGCCCTCAGTGGTATTTTTGTGTTGGGCTGCTCTCACCAGTGCCCACACCTGAGCACACAAAATGAGAGGCAGTGGTGCCTGGAGAGGCTGCGGGGAGCAGAGGCTGGGCAGAGTTAAAGGATAAAGCAGGGATTTATTAAAAGGCTTCCACAGGACACACCTTGGGCAGTACAAGAGCCCAGATGGGGCTGCACCAAAGATGGACCCCAAGTCAGGAGTTTTTACCCTTTTATAAATTTTTGTCCATTTCCAGATTGGAAATTGTCTGTAATTGTCCAATGACAGCTCCAGGTTGTGCAGTCCCACCCTCCCAGTTTGCTCTCCTCAATTCCCTGTTGTTTGCACTTTTGGGGCTGAAGCTGCAGTGCTGTCCTTGGTTCTGGGCTGGAAAAGGATTGTTCTGTGAGCCTGAGCTGTGAGGAGAGCTGCTGACACTGTGTATGGAGTTCAGAGTTATAAACCAATGCAGTGCAGAGGCTGGGAAATATGAAAGTTAAACTTAAGGCATCAGAGCAGCCAATGTCCTGGAGAGCAGAGCTGCTTCCCCATCTCTGAGCAGGACTTGCTGCCTTCAAAGGGATCTGCAGCATGGGAATACAAATTTTCTAAACGGCATGGCTGTCCAGCAAAACTACACAAATCACCTGGAGTGTTTTGTAGCTGTTTACATTATATTGAGGGTTAGCTGAATTCAGACTCAGGACAGCTTCAGACTCTCATAGAAGGGGTCAACGTTCTAAGACCAAAGTGATTTTGAAATTACTGGAATGCTGTGAGGAGAGAAGAAAAAAACTTATAGTGGCAATCCTAGCTGTGAAAAGATCACTTCATAAACCTTTCTTCTTAGTAGCTTTTAGTAGAAGCCTATAAATTAGAACAAAAGCAAAACCAAACATAAGTCCATTTTTCTCTCAATTCCCTCCTTAAACAGAATACTGCCTTGGAGAATGAAATAATAAGTGATATACATAACTTTATAATCCTCTAACTGTGATCCATATCCCTCCCTCTGGTCAGATACTTAAATAAAATGTGAAAAGGAATCACTTCTTAAAGAAGATGCATTTTTCCCAGCTGCCACATACCTCCAAAGTTGATTTTGCAGAAGTAATGAATGATCTCCTTAGGGCTATCCATTTATTTACATAAACCAGTCACGTCTCACAGCCTGTGTAAAGGAGGTCTCCTAAAAGTTCCGTTCCCAAGATAATATTCACTGAGCAATGGTGATTTAGTGATTGTTAACATTCTACAGACAAGCTTATATTTCTCTCTCTCTAAAAGGCCTGAATTTCTTCCACAGGTAGGACAAAACTCAATTCTTGCTTTTATTGTCATAAGCCCAGCACTGTCCCTGCTCTCCATTTCAGCCCCTGCAGCTGCCCAGGGGTTGCTCTGTCTGCCAGCCCAGAGATAAGTGCTGTTTGTCAGCTGAAGGAAATCCCAGAGGCATTTCCCACCATGTTCTTCCTTCATCCCTTTCTTTGAAACCTTTCGGTTCATATTTTTACAATCTTTTTTTTCCCCTCATTGAAATTTAACATATTAAAGAGATTTATCCACTAAATACAAATGGAAATACAAGTTTTGGACCTGCACAAAGATGTTTAAAGAAGTCAGGCTCAAAAATATTCAAATGTACTTGAATTTATTTACTCTGTCTAGAAACCCACTCAACTAAATGCTCTTTTTTGTATATCTTAAAAGCAAAGCTCAGAAAATTCTTAGTCTCTGTTTATTTCAGAATTAGTGGGTTAGCATGTCAGAAACAACTTACAAATGTTTACAGTCCCTACTAGCAGAGAATGTGCTATCATTACAAGAATTCCGGAAATTTATGCTTGCAACAGTGTATAAAAGAATAATAAAACGCAAACAGGCACTAACATACTAAATATAACGTGTTTGAACTTCCTGGATCACTTCAAGATTCTTTTCTTCATCTGGTTATTTTTTTTTTCCCATCATAGTTTTAAATCCTCTTTAGTTTATTTCCAGATTAAATATTTTTATAAAAATCTCACCATCTGCAACTCTCATCTCCAGAAAGGAAGCTAAATATGTTTGTAAAAGCAGGATTACTTCTGAGGATTTGGAAAGGAATTGAATACATAGAAAATTAGGGAGAGACATACCTGTCCCAGGGAAAAAAAGAGAAAAATTTATTTAATATTCTTGTTCATTGAACTCAAACTTATTTCTAACTGGAGAGATTAAAAACTGAAGTTAAAGGTCCATCAAGGAGATATTACACAGGTCTGACATACCCAGGTTACTGCAAGATCCACAGGTAGCTTTTTTCATAAAAATCTACCAGATTTCTTTCTTCTTTTTGTTTTCCAAATGTCACAAAATAATTTATGGGCTCATCTATGACACTGTGTAGGTCAAAAAGTCTGAGCCACTGATTTCAGGAATACAGTGGAATTTACATTAGCACTTGAACCATATTAAGACCTTATGTTTCTCCTCTACAACAAACCAAAATATCCTAGAAATAACTAAGGTGATTGATTTCTAAATTCATCAAATAAAATCTCAGAACAGCAGAGAAGATGACAGAAGTCACTTATAAGGATAATGCACCAAGTTTTTAAGACAAGTTACTCAAGGTTAGGCAATTTCCTTTAAAGCAAGAGCTGCATTATCACTGGGACAAAGCTCTCATTGTATGGTCACCTGTACAAAATATTCACTACCTCAGCTTCAGTGAACGTTTTATCTTGCAGACTAAATTCATTATCTTTAGAACTGACCAGTCCTCTTGGTCTGACCTCCTGTTCTTTTCCTTTAGAGCCCTGCTCACCTGGGGGGGAATTGAGAGCTGAGTGACTTCAGTCCAACTGCTCCCTTTCAATCTCCTTTTTCTTCTCCCAGAGCTTTTTTTCCAGCTGACAGACTGTCTCCTTTAAAAGCAGAAGTTACATGTCCTTCCCAACTTCACAAATGTCCAAGAACAACAGAGTGAGTTGGTCTAATTGAATTACTTTGTTTTTCCTGTATGTTCTTTTTCTGTAAGTATGTTAAGTTGCGAGCCTTTGTTTTGCTATTATAACCTCGGGCTACAGTAAATGAATTCTCTGCTACCTTTGAAGGGAGAGATGAAGTAAAATTCCCCAAGTGCAAAATCAAGCAGAGAATAAAGCCTCTTCTGGTTTGCTTGAAATATACATCTTGTCCTGCTTTGCCTTTAATGTTTTCTTTTATGATAAGAATCAGTGAAGGGCAGGTAAAGGTGTTTTTTATCCTTCCTCTCCTACAGCCACCAGTTTATTACAAAAAACACATTGACTGCAAACCATTGTAACTCCCATTAATCCACTTGTTTACGTCAGATCAATCCACTTATTTATGTGTCAGATCAGACAAAAGTCGGGTTTCTTCTTTGACTTCCCACACTCTGCTAACATTTTAACACATTTCTGAGCATCCCTGTGAAGCAAGAGCCTCCTGTGGTTAGTTTGTTGATTCTGGGTTCGTTTTTCCTTCAGCTGCGCAGTCTGGCTGGCATTGGGTTGAAACTAATGAAGAATGATTTTGAAATTGCCAATGTGTCATTATTTAAGACAATCACTTAAGACCAAACCAGGTCTCTGCTCTCATTTTGCAGCTCCAAACTGCTCCAACCACTTAAGACTGCTCTGACACGTGGAAACATTTGCGAATGCCCACAGGCATCCAGAGAGTTCCTCCCCAGATCAAACTAAATCTCAGGCAACAAAACAGCTCTTTTTTAATAGCAGCCACTCTCTAATCAATCCTAAACTCCCCCACACCATCAGAGCTCCCTCCACAACCCATCTGGAAAAAATAAGAACATATATTCCTTTAGGTTATAATAAGAGATCTGATAACTTCCAAGCTAGGAGGTGAAGTTCACTAATTAAGGAAGTGAACTTCAATGCTTCAAAACTCAGAGCCAGATTTTTCTTTCTAGTTTTTTTTTTTAATATGAAGAATACTTTTGTGCTTTTTTTTCAGAAAACAAATGTTATTGTTTACACTTTCAAATCTCTGTGTAAGAATCCAGTGCACCTGAAACAAGCAATGTTTGAAGCCATAGCAAAGGCCTTTAAGGATCTGTGGGCTGCTGTGAGATGAACCTGAATGATTTTAAAGCAACTGAGAGTCTGAGTGGATCGTAGACAACGACCTGGGAAATGTTTTAACTTTATAAAACATAAAGTTTTCCCATCCTGGGAGAATGATGCTGTGCTAATGAAGGAAATTAGAAGGCCTAAAGAAAAACAGTGACCATTCATTGGAGGAAAAATAAAAATTCCAAATACATATAAATGAGTAGAGTCACACAGTGTTAAACTGTGCAGACTACACATCAGAAGTGCTACAGACCATTATCTACCACCTGCAGTAACTTGTGATTTTCCAATCTTTGCAATATTGAAGATCTTTATATTTTCTATGAATCAGAAGCTTTGATTCATTCTATCTAGAAGCCCATTCAACTAAATGTTCATTTTTGCATATTTTAAAAGCAATGCTCAGAAAATTCTTGTTCCATTTTGAGCTCAGTATCTGACATTATGCACAAAAACAATGATGTTAGTTATTATTTAAACAATTATCTTCACAAGAGTCAGCCTTCCTATCATTTTAGAGTTTTTTTGAAGAAAATAGGAAAATTATCTCAGGGTGTTGAAAGCCTGAAAGTTGTCTCAGGGCAATGCAGAGGGGACTGAAAGGATGAAGGTTGACTCTTTCCCACTTGGAAATGTGTTTTGTGAAATTGCCACCAGCCTGGCTGCTGGTACAAGCAAGATGCTGCTGTTTGTAGGTGAAGAGAGAAGAGCTTTAACTGAGAATTGTTAATTAAAACCAAACAACTAACTGCAAATAGTAACTTACTATTGATTTTAATGTGAATATAATTGTTTATATAATAGTACAGATGGGTATAAGCTCTAAAATATGATTGTGTTCAATAATACACTGGTCTAAAGCAAAAAACTTATTACATATTTATTGATTATTGATACTTTCTCTCACTGTACAAAGCAGACATTCTTCCTAAGTGAACATTTTCATTATTCAGTGTCCAAAACCATGTATTAAATAAATGTGACTGCAAGAAGTAGTCAACAATTTGGCTGCTATCTGTGGATTGACACAAAGTCATCAAAATTCTTGCAAACAGTCTATTTATTTATAGAAACACCAAGAGCTTACTAAAAACTGTAGTCAGGCAAAATTAGTATTGCAAATTATATTAATTAGAGCTATATCAGGCTATATTAGCCAGTATAATTTATTTTTGTATTAGAAAGCTTTAAATGGCTGCACCAACACTAATTAAAAATGTACAGAAATCCTTTTTTATCACCGGGCTGCCTGCCTTGTTTACATTAGGTATTAAAGGGAAATTATTTCCTGGGAGGGAGGTGAGGCCCTGGCTCAGGTGCCCAGAGCAGCTGGGGCTGCCCCTGGATCCCTGGCAGTGCCCAGACTTTGGGGTTTGGAGCACCTGGGACAATGGAAAGTGTCCCTGACATGGCAGGAGCTGGAAATAAAAGATCTGTGAGGTCCTTTCCAACCCAAACCATTTCTATGATTTGTTCTGAGAAAGAAGAGAGAGGACAGACATGCATTTTATAGGAGGCAGCACCCAAGCATTCCTAGGACGGGAAATATTCAGATAAAAGCAATCTGCAGTGTACAAAGTAATGCTGGAAAGCCTCTGTGGTTGTTATTCCCTAATTTCTTGCTCTCTCAGACAAGCAGGCTTTTCAGCTCTTATGTTTATAGAATGTGTTTGGTGTTTTTTTTTTCATTTTCCATATGTAGATTTATTTGGGAAAGAGTCTAGTGTTGACACAAAGCAACATTCTTGCATGTTTCATAAACTCCAGGATAAAAAGCAATTATCATTTCTATTTCAGCTTTTCTCATTAGTCAGTGTTGAGTGCAACCACACACACACATGCAGAATCTCAGAAGTACAAAGATTTGTGTACTTTCACAAATCAGTTTTCACCCCATCTCATTAGTGCACACTGTGATTTGTTTCTGTATATGTTGATTATGAAGAAAGGGTTTATTTGTATTTTGTTTTCATTCGGTTTTTTAGATCTGTACCAGGACTGTGACAGAACACCCCAAAAGCACATTGCAGAAGACAAACACGGTTTGTGTTTGTTTTTATGGTGATGCAAAAACACTTCAAGGTGGACAAATGCTAAAATGCCTTCTGCCAAAATTAACAACCTTCAAACTTAGCATATTCTGCCTGTGTGTTTGATCAGCTTGTGGGAAGGAAGAGTGATTATAAATAAAGAAAGGAAAAAGATTTTCCTCCACTTCTGAGTACTGTGGAAGACTTCTACATGTCAATTACATGGTGTGCTTTCTATTGATCACTTTCTGTAAATTCAGATCTCAATATAAGAATTTATTTTTAGAGCCTGAGAACATTTGATCACAGATACCTGGGTTTTCCTCTCCAGAATAAATAATATATATTTGCATGAAGATATATTTGCATGAAAGTATTACTGAGAAGAATGAAGCCCAAAACAGGACAAGCAAAACACATCAAGCAAACTAAACCCCAAACTTTCCTTGGTCAGACGTTGGCTTGTAAAAAGTGCAAAAACTCCCTCACAAACCAGTCCCTGCTGGATAAATCACTGTAAGAGCAGCAGGGCTGCATTACAGATTGCAAAACTCAAGCCTCATTGCTTTGAAGTGTTCAATCCAGCCTGTTTCAAGAAGTTTTAATCATTTTCTTGTTTAGTCTCGCTGACAAGGATGGATGTGGGACACTCCCATGTATGGATAGCCCACAGAGCTCAGCCTCCACCTTTTCCTCTGACATACAGAAGTTGTTTAAATTAATGGATTGTCACCACTGGTCACCTTTCTGGTCCCAAAAGAATGAAGAGCTGGAAAAAAAATAGAAAATCCATTTGACCATCCATCCATGAAGGGAGAGGTTAATACTGGTCTGTTCAAGGTAAATAAGTTATGGATATCTAACCACAGATTAATAAAAATTTGAGGTGATTTCCTCAGAACAATTACTGGTTTTCATTACCCTCCATATATCAAGTTCAACTATATTTAGTAGTGAAACCAGGACCACTGTCTGCAATTCTTGCAAAGCTGGAGATGTGTCAGGAAAATTTCAGCCCAGCTGCTACAATAGAAACTTTCCAAATATATTTTTAAAAAAGGATTAATAACAGATACTTGGATTTTATTTTCATTTCCTTAGTATCCACCTTGTCTAGCATGGCAAAAATGTTTTCATCTCAGAAATGGACACAGATGAAACCACAAAGACTTCCTCTCCCACAGCTGAGGAAAAGCCATCCTGGCAGATATTGGCACTCTGAGTGCAGCAGCTGCTGCCCTGCTGCTTTCACCTGACTGCAGCAGGAATGCTGCACAGGATCCATGGAACAGGGCTGCTGCACTTTGCTGCCTGACCATGCTTTTTGTTCCAGGTGCTTTTGCTGTGAGTTTTCTGATGCTCCCTTCCCAAGCTGGAGTGTCAGTGAGAGCCAGACCTGCAGACGCACAGGAAAAACCTCAAACCACAGATGGATCCTCCTGTTCCTGGACAGTGAAGATTGTCCTGACTACAGAACCAAAACAGCTCCAAAAGTCAGAGAAACTCTCTAAGGAGTGTCCCCATCCATGTCTCTGCTGCTATGCCCACTCAAGTCAGTGACTGCAGCAAAGGAGCAGGTGTGTAACTCGTTAAATTCTCTCAAATTGCCATTAAACCCTCTTCACAGATCACAGAACTCTTTGCAACCCTGTCCCACATTGGCAATGTCCCACAAAGACATTGATCTGATCCTTAGTTGTGCTATTGATGTTCTGATTCCAAATCTGAGATGTGAATATTCAGAGCAAGAGCAAATCTGGATATTTCACACCTTGAGTCAGATATTTGAAAAGCAAGTCAAGTGACATCCAAACATCCACCCCAGATCTATCTAGGTGTCAGGTAATATCAATCTAAATATTAAAGATACTTTGACTCCTTGACCACAGACTGTAGCTGTAATTTTCTGGCAGTTAAGCATGAAACACCTTCTAAAGCACTTACAGATATTTCAATACTGTGGGTAAGGCTGGCTCCACTCGTCAAAAAATATGCAAGGGACTTAAAAAAAAGAAAGCCAGAAAGAGGATAATCAAAGGAAAGGAAGGTTTTGTGTAGCAGGGACAGAGAACAAACTCTTCTCCTGTCAGAAGAGCAGACTTTGGGTGTACAACATGACTCCTTTACACTGAGTGGCACAGAGGAGGCAAAGATTGACTCTTCACTGTGCTTTCCTTGTACTGGAATAGGAGTAAAAGAACTGATGGGAGACATCAAGGAAAACTGGCAAGAAAGAAGTAAAAAACAAAAACAAAACAAAAAACAAGTGACTTTTACAGAAACCCTGTAGTTAAACCAGGGAATTCATTGGTGCAGAATGCCATAAAGGCTGAGAGATCACAGGAAGCTGGACTAATTTGTAAAGGCAAAATATCTGTGTCCAAAATAATCAAAGGTACAGCAAAGACAGACCACAGATTATAAGAGGCTGACAATAATTGCTTCTACTTTTCCCAGTTTTGACTTCTCTAGAAAGAAGATGCTCATCTAGAAAAAAAAAAACAAAAAACAAAAAAACAGAACAAAACATGAGAGAAGCCAAACAAGTTCAGACTGGAAGTTTTTAACTTCTAGTTTGCAGTGCCTGGAATACACCAGCTAGAGCTGATTTACAGCTTCCTTTCCCACTATTAATCAGTCTAGTGTTCAGACCCAAACAGTTGGTGACAAATCTGTGCTGGGGGTGTGTGGGGTGGGGGGTGAGAAACACTGAGTTATTCAAAGAACCATGACTTTTTACATGCCATCACTAATGGTGGTTAACAAAATCACTTCAATGAAGAGGCAGCTTATTACCAAGGTTTTGCTTTTCTGGCTTAATTGTGTATCATGCTACAGTAGCTTTTTAATTTTTTTAAAAATATATTATTATACAGTAAAAGAATCAAGAATTTCCTTTTCTCTATCCACTGCCTATCCTTCTATGGGGGTGTTGGGAGTTCTTTGTCCTCTGCCTACAACAATTCCTCATTTAGCTGCACTCTAGAGAAAATGAAGTGTCATTACATGTTTTCTATCTGCAAGGAAGTTTATAGGTGCTAAATTTACATTATCACATAGTCATATCCAAAATGCTGCTTTGGGAGAAAGGATAACATTTTATTCTTCACTCAAGGATGTTCCCCTGATTTAAAGCACTGAGTAAATGATGAATTCTCTTGTTCAGACACAGGTAACACAACCGTGCCACAGGCAATCAGTTTTGGAAAACAAATGGTTGAAGGAGGCAGCTCCTTTCATGAGAGAGCATCTTCAGATATAAAACATTATTTCAGGAACAATCAAACAATTGAAAATATCAAAAAGCTTGGGATGCAAACCATGGCACACAGCTAAAAGAACAGAGGGATTCAGTGTGAGAGCAGCAGCACACAGAGCTGCCATGGACAGGAGCCTGGGATGGGGAAAGGCAGAAAAGAGACATGAATTGCAACATCCAATAAAAATGCACTTGGGGGTTGTCTGCACTGCCTGCCAAGCTTCCCCTGCAGCTTTTAATACAGATGTGCCAGTCCTCCTGAGCTAAAACTGCCCCAAAGTCAAAATCCAGGAGTAGTTTAGAGCAGATCTACCAAAAACTTGTGTGCATTCTTCAGCCTGGCATTTGCTCATGTGGTGGATCCCTTGTGGCAAAAAAAACCCCTTTTTTTGGAAAAAAAATTCTTTTTTTTTCTGTCCCCCCTTCAGCAAAACAAACCATTGGAAGTGAGTGAATGCAGAGCCAAATGGCAAAGCAGATTGGGATTTTATCACCAAATGGTGTTCCAAGCCCAAACTAATTAGGAGATAAAATGGGCCAACAAAGTAAGCAATTAATGGCTGTGGATCACAGAGTGGGAGAGACAACAGCTCTGCAGGGCTGCAGTGAGAGACATTTGGCATTTAGCTCTCCAGAAACCCACTCTTCTTCAGTGACAAATGAAATGAACAGAGGAGGGGATGGCATCTTCAAACTGAAGCATCCAAGTTTGGATTCCAAGTTTACGATGAGTCAAAAGCCCTTTGATGGGCTGACACCAGCTCTTGGGAAAGAGTTAACCCCTGTCCCACAGATTACTGTGCTGATCTTTGACACTCACACTCACTCATTTACCTCAAAACTGGGTCTGAGCCTTCAATATCTCCTATGTTATGCAAAATCTGGTATATTCTTAAAAAACAAACAAACTAAAAAAAACCCAAACAAAACAAGCCCAAAAACACCCACCAAACAACAAAAACCAAAGTATTTGTGGAATGAATTTAACTTCAGAAGATGAGACAAAGCAGTGGAATATGCACATTTCAGCAGGAAGGACCCAAACCATAGATTTATCAGCCATTTCCTGGTTTTCCATCTTCCTCAAAATTCAGAACAAGTCACACCTCAGACAGAATTATTCCCAGACATGCTCCCATTCAGACTCACAAAAGAGAGGCAGGAGAGACCACGAGATACCAAAGCTATTTCATCTGCAGTGTTCTCTCAGGGTACTTTCTGAATATTACTGAATATTACTCACTCCCATAATGGTGCCTATTGGATTTTAAAAGGATAATACCTAAACCAAATAATCAATTAAATTTGCAGTTAATAATTTTTAACACCAATAATCCAGCCCTGGCTGTTGAAATAAGTCTCCTCTAGAGTGGCACTCTTAGAAAAAGCAAATCTCACAGTGGCACGATCACATGCATTCATAATTCAGGTTATGTTAAAAGTGGCAGAGATGATTTAGGGAGAGCAAAAACTCCCAACACTCCTGAAAATTTTTATTTCCCTCGAGTGTCAGCCCTCATCCTGCATTCTCAGGGACAAATTACCATCACTCTACCCATTAATGCAGACACTGGAGCACAGGCTGCCAGCACACAAATCACAGCAGCCCTCTGCAGGCATTTGCAGGGGGACAAACTGGGTTTCACTGGGCTTCTGGACCTTGATTAATGCATGGGCTGACGTTCGTTTTTACACAAGCACACTGCCAAACATGAGCATTTGCAGACAGGTAAGTTTTACAAAACCCAGCAAGTAAAACACTGCTTCAATTTTTGCTGTTTGGCTGGTCAAAATATCAAAATATCAAAAAAATATCCCCAGCCTGGGTTACTGGGTTCAGACTGCAGTGTGCTGCTCTTTCAAATAAATCTTAAACTCTGTTTCCAGAGCTCATGTGAATATTCTGTGTGATTCTCTCAATAAATATTATTTAAAAGCTCTGCTAGCTTTGCAAAACACTTCATTGCTGTTAAGCCCTGCTAAATGCCTACCCCCAGTGAATGAGGCTGATAATTATTTAAATGATTTAAGTGATTAACATGGTAAAGTTAACATTGAAAGCATTTCCTAATAAAACTAAGTACCCCCGTGACAGTTTTTTCAGCATTCCCCATTTCATTTAGATGACTTCTCTTTAATATACTTCCCCAGTATTCAACATAAAATGTCACTTAACAAAGACAGAATTTCTTACATTACAGAGCCCTCAAAACTACTGATGCACAAAATACATCTGAGTTTGTTTGGGTACTTATTTTTGCAATTGACAATTCTGTCCTGCAAAGCAGAGAGAGACTCTCGGCAAGGAAACACCTTTGAACATTACAAGAACAGCAACTACAGCAGAGCAGGGCTCTGAGGGAGAGAAGGCTCCTTTGTCTCTGATAAACTGAGTGGCACCTGGTTCACATTGCATGGCAGGGTCAGGGGGTCCCATCCCTGGGGATGAGCAGAGCTCAGACTCCCTCAGCTGCCACAGGGGACAAAGTTGCTTTCACTGGTCCAGGGGATGGGGTAAAGGCTGGAAAGTTCAAAGACTGATTTAAAATAATGGCAGTTGTTTTGGGGATCCTTTTTTACTCAAGCCTCATCTCTTGGATCACTACACACTATTTAATATAACATTTATATACATATATATATGTATATATATATATATGTGTGTGTATATATACATGGATATATATGTATATGTATAATATATATTCATATAATATACTATATATTGTATATATAATATATATGTATAATATTATGTATGTAAAATCATTAAACCTGATGCAAACTTACTTTTTTCCCCCCTAAAAATAAGGTTTCTCTGCCAACGTGTCCTTACTTTCAGGCTTCATTCAAAAATGATGTCATATGACCAAAGATTCTTCCCATAGCTGAGAAATGAAATGAAATCTTCAAGGTTACAGTAAAAGTTTTCTTAGCAAGTAATAATCCAAGTGAGTTATTCATGGAAGTTTTATAAATGTTTTACACAAAAGGAAAAACAAGACTTACAGGAAAGCGCAATGAAAGAAACCATTTATCAACGTTCTTGAGTTTTGTGATCCAAGGAAATTTAATTTTCTTTTGATTAAGTAGTGGGATTTTCATGCAAGGTAAAAAATTAAGTGAGAAAGGCTAAGAATAAGCAAGCATAGCCATCCTGAGAATTTGTAAGAGAAGTAGTCAAATTATAAAAAGAATTAAAATCATAATTATTTAAAAAAAATAAAAATCAGCATTCACTACAGCCACCAATATCCACTAATATAAAAACGACATAAGAAAAATGGTAAAGCAACTTCAGATTGTCACAGAAAAAATGTGACTTAATTTAACTCACAGCTCAGTTCTTTTTGATTCTGTTTCTAGCAAAGGCTTTGCATGCATTAATTTCATCATGTACATAGTATATGGCCCAACAGCAGATCTCACATGAAATTTCTTCTGTTCTCATTCCCTATCTTAATTTTTCATTTCCAAGGAGAAAAGATTGTACAAATCTTTGCACATTCCAACTGTAAATCAAGCCTGGATCTCTCCAGGACTCCACACAGTGTCCCTCAGTTTTAAAGGGCAAACAAAAACCCTTTCAATTCCCAGTTTGCAGACCAAATCCAAATGGAATTATTGAAGGCTGGGGGTTGGTTTTCCCAGCTTTTACAGAGATGCGGCAACTGAGAGGTGTTTTAAAAGGTTTTATTCCATGATCAGACTCAGCGAAGGGTGAGGCACAAGAGATGTAAAACTCAACTCCATTCCATCAGAACCCAGCCCAATTCCTGCTTGCAGTATCTCAGAAATATTTTCCACACAATGCTGCTGTTACTTCTAACCCCAATCACCTTTATTTTTACCCAACATGGTCCTGCCACAATGCATCTTTCACAGTTCTCATTCTCTAAAATATCTGATATTTTTGCAAAACCATATTCTGGAACTTGTAGAAACTTGTTTCCAGTTCAATCTCTCTCTCAGCAATGCCATCTCTGTGCCATGGCCTTCCTGAGCCAGCACAGCTCCTCTCAGAGTTTGCACACAGATCTACAGACTGTGTGAGCTTTCTGTCTTTTTGGGAATCCTTTACAAATCCATTTCTCACAGCTCCCCCTGGCTTCCTGCACTTCACTGGGAAAATGAGGTGGGAGACCCAGTCTGGGCAGAGCCCCCACTCTGCTGAACCCCCCGTTTCTGCACTGTCTTCATTCTCCTGCTCTGATGATTTCTTGTACTTGTGAAAGATCAAAGAACCAGGAGAAAGAACCCGAGAGCTACCAACAGTTTGACAGAATTACGATTCCTGAGAGAAATGAACGAGTTTTTCAGGATTGTGAACCAATGCTGGCTTTCAGCTTCATCCTCAAGACCTAAAACCAGACTGAAAGTCTGAAAATTATAGTCTAATTTCCACTAAGTCACAAAGCTCTTCCTTCATATTACCTTATGGGACTTGAAAAGATTTACTCCTCAAGGATTATAAAATGAAATTGAAATTAATCACAATTTGTAAAATAAAACCTCATATATTAGTTTCCTTTGCCATCTGCCTAGGGGTTTTTTTCCTCAGCCAACCTGCCAATGATTAATTTTCTTTGGGGGAGTGTACCTTGGAAATGATAATTCCAGCAGCAGAGCAGGAATGCACCCAGTGCACACTGCAGCCATAAGTCAGAGCAGTGACAGAGAGTGCACACGCACTGGGAAGAGCAGGAGGGATTTTCATTTCATTCTTTTATTCAAACAACCCCAATGCCTGCAATGGGAAGAGCGATACAAAGGCTTGGCAAAAAACAAATGCAGTTTTTGGTGCCTTGCTGACAGTTTTGCCACATTCATTTCTTGACTGATTTTTTTTACCATTTCTTAATATTTATCCTCAAATCAGTGCTCTGAATGTATTTCCACAGAGATATTTCTTTCCTACGGATGCCCCCCAACAGAATAAGCACAGTCAGAGATGTGAGTTAAGGTCCTTGCTGGACTTATTTCTAGACAGAGAACAGGGGTGGGTTTAAAAGTGAATGAACACAACATTTGCAATGAAGAAATATAAAGTCCCCACGTGTTAATCTGGCAAGGAAACTGCCCCAGAGCTTTAGGCACTGCACAGCCACAGCCACCACAGGAACCAGGCACCCAAATCAGTGTCAGATTCCAGCTGCACTGACAAAATGCATCAGCAATCAAGGCAATGGCACAAACTCCTCCAGAACACTGTGAATTATGCAGGCACTAATTGGAGCTGTCTACTTCTAACACGAGGAAAACAAAAAAAAAAACCCAAGGAAGTCTCCCACAGAAAGCATCAGCCAGAGCTTTGTGCCCTCACACATTAAATCAGATTAGTAGGATATCAATACTAAATGAAGATAAACGATGAAACAGCAACAGATTATTAGAGGTAATTTTCAAACCTCTCTAAAGTGTGCATCAACATGAAGAGCTATTCACTAAAGTGACTGGAGCATGGAAAACAGTGCCCAGCACAGGCAGAGCTCCCTCTCTGCACTGCTCCTCAGCAGGGAAATTGCTGAATTCCCCTCCTGCAAAGCAAAACCAGCCCCAGAGCAGCCAGGGATGGCAAAGTCTGCACCCTGCTGCCTTGGAGCTCCATCCTGCTGCACAGACACTGCAAGGGGAAAAGGGGAAGTTTGTGGTGTTTGTTCCCACGGCTGTGTCTGTAGTTGTGCAAAAATGAGAGGGTTCCAGGGCAAACCCAAGCTTCTGAGATCAAATGTATTCAGCAACGGCAAAGAACCCAGGCCAGAACACCCCCCTCAACTTCCAAATCCTCTCCAGTGAATTAAATAATCCAATATTTAAACTTTGCAATTCTTACTTTTAAAAATTACAGTGTATATTCTTAGTTCTCAATCCAGCCATGAATAGACTTCTATTAGGTTGTTTTGAGGGACTTGAACTTTGATTTATCTGGCTTTGGAATAAAAAAAAAAAAAGAAAAAGTGATGGATAAAGCAAACAGCTTTGATCTTTATTTTACAAGTAAGGAGCTTAAAAAAAATCATAATAATTTAATCCAAAATGATGGCACAAAATAAAACAGAAATCATATCTATTTTACTGCTTCATCATATCCTACAGCATTGCATAGATAAAAATCTAAGTTTGTGTTGAAAAAGAAATGAATGGAAAATAAAACTACAGACATTGCAACTACAAGGTCTTATCTATAAAAAACAACACTCAATAGCATAAATGTTATTATTAATGGACTTCTCTATTTGTCTTCTAAGGAAACTTTAGAAACATCACGTAAGATATCTTTTACTGTGCAAAATATGAAGAACTTCTGTTTCCTCCCTTTTTGCTATTTCTGCTCCTGTCTGATTCGGTTGCAGGCTTTGTCCTTATTTGCGTCTTTATTTGCATTTGTTTTGTGCACTATCAATTGTGGCCCTGCTGAACAGCACAACACGTTGCCAGGATGGTAAATTTGGCCTTTGGGATCAGGGAGGGCACAAAATGAGGGGAAAGAGAGAGAGTGCTGCTGGGGAAAAGCAGAACAGTTTCCATTCTTTTATGGAAAGTCTGAAGTCCATCAACCCCAGAACGTCTATCAGCTATTCTGGAAAATTTATTGAATTTTAACAAAAAACTTAGGAGCCCAGTCTAGTGTTCTGTTTACTCACTGCAAATTGCCTGCAAGCTCCAGAAGAGCTGAAGTTGCTTTTCCAATCAAATTTGGACATTAGAGAGGTACCATCATCAAAATGAAGAGATGAGACGTTAGCAAGAACAAAAATAATATTTGTTTTCTTGAAATAGTCAAGGAACAAACAGCAGACAAGTCCACGGGTCCAATTCTCCTCAGATAACCTTTCCTCCTTTCCTAAAGTATTTGCAAATCCTGACAAGACCACAATTTAATTTAATTCAATGAAATGAGAGAAAGGTCATATTTGCATGAGAAAATAGTTAGGTGAGATGAGCCATCAGAAGAAATAAACCACTACATTTGCACCCAAAACCTCCAGGTAGGACAGGAAAAAAAAACAGGAGGTTTTTTCTTTTTTCTTTTCAAAACATAAACAGCAGCTAAAGATATTTTAAATACAATTATTTGTGTCCTCTTATGGAGTAACTGTGTTCAAAATTCATGTTAGGAACAAGGTTGTGTTTTCCTACACAATAAACAAGGTTTGTTTTGGTTTTCCCTTTTCCTTTTAGAGACCTTTGGAAAACAATGCAAACCAAAATTACTACAAATCCTGTCAGAAGCCTCTTTGCCAACATCTCATACAAACTGCATTAATCAATCTTCAATGATTTCGCATCAAGCTTCTAACAAATTCACTTTGCACATTTAACAAATCCCTCCATGACCATATTAATATCACTACTTATGCACTGATCCAGGGGACAAATTATGCTTTACCCTGGACACATCCATGGCCCTAAATGCACAGGAAAATTAGACTGCAAGTGATCGAATCTCACCAATTATTTATTTAATTTACTTGTTAACAATAAGAAAATCCTCTCATACTAACGAGAAAAATTCAACCACAGAAATATTCCTCTCCCCATTCAAAGGAACAAGGAAAAGAAAAGCAAACCCCATAGAGTTTGATAGATATTAAAGTTATTTCTGTGATCCTCTTATCTCTTGGCTTGCAGATGGATGGAGTATTCAATGAAAACCATCAGTCTCCCCCCTATTAAAGGCACAAAGAATGACCAAGTTCTTAACAAGAGAACAGCTAAAATACCTCACAAGTGCTCTGATCATCCCATGTGTTGTTTCCAGCTGCAGCCTTACAAAATGCCTCAATTTTATCAAAATGGGCTCTCTGCTTCTTAAATGTATTTCTTCATTAATTAATTTGCTGAAGTTTAGTTACTTGTTAACATTCATAAAACCATGACTATATTAGCATAATTTACAGCTCTCTACTGCTGAAAGATCTTCATTCCTTAACTCTTAAAAGTTTCTAACTACATATCACAAACATCTGAGAAGACCACCTGCTTTGGATCTCTTGTAATTTGGATATTTTTCCAGAGAGAGCCAAGCTCTGACAGTATTCCTGCATTAAAGGAAGGCTTTGGCAAAGGCAGACACAGAATCTGAATTGTTTTATAGCGTGTAACACAGTCTCAGGTTCCATGGAGATATCCCTGGCTCTTTCCGGCAGCATCTTAGATTTTAACTATTTCTTTTCTCCTTGTTTTTTCCAACTGACACCAACTCTTTGTAAAAAGCAAAATGCTCATTAGCTTAAATTAATTCCCAATGAGTAGAGCTCACATAATTCCCTGTAACTAATTCTTGTTCTGCCTGCAGCTGCAGCACTAATCTGCCCATTGCTCCTGCACCTTGACATCTCTTCTAACTCAACAGTGCCGTGACTCCTCACATCTCCCTCTCCTCTGCAGCCTCTCCTGTTGATTCACCTCATTATATTCCCCACAAGGTCTCCCTCTCCTGTTTTGTCTTTTACTCCCAGCCTTATTAAGACTCCAATCTGTCGCTCTCTATTTCCCCCCTCCATGCACCATATATTTATTTGCACACACACTTCAGTGCTACCAGCTCCGAGTGCTTTTGATGTTCAGCATCACATGTTCATCTGGGATGACACACAAATTCCTATTGGCTTTTGGCTCCTGGAAGATTTTTCATCTCTGTCCCAGCGGTGAAATGAAAATAGAGATCTGAGAATTTTCGATGCTTTTATTTGACTGTTTGCTTCACATGTGGAGTTTTGGACAGAATATGCATTTTTAATTATGCATCACACAAAAACACTCCTGCAATTGATAGATATTCCAAAATATCATTTCCCTCTCTTCTGAGTCTCTGCATTCATTAATTTACAGCTTGCTGAGCTGCATCTGCTAGAGGTGTTTCAAATACTGGAATTCTGTACCAAATCACTGACAACCACAGGAACAAGAGGCATTATTCCAGTTCTAGCAACCCCCTCATTTTCCTATCCCAACAGACATATTTGTTCATCAGGTCTCTGTGATACCTTGGGTTGTTGAATCGTTCTGCTAAGCAATACCCTTCTGCAATACTTTCATAAGGTACAGAAAGAGAGGAAGAATGAGATTTAAATGATCATAACTAGCTTAGAAAGGAGACAGCTTAGACTGACTGGTCTTGCTCTTGGAATTGCAGACACCAGAAATGCCATGAATGTGAATTCACACTCTGGGGAGGTGATGTAATTGGTGAAGTAATGCACAAAAAACCCCAACTACTTCCAATGACAGATATTGAAGATACAATGGTTATAAAGTGATAGCCTCACAAACCCAGGAGTCATATTAGCATTCCAGGGAAGAGCTGCACTGTGTTATATTTAGTTCCAAGAAAATGATGCAACTTTTAAGGAGAGGAAAGAGTGTCACATCACAGAGAGCTAAATATACCCCCAGAGCCATCACAAAGGCTCAGTCTCACTGTGAAAGGGCTGTGTGGAAGACACCACACTCACAATGAAGAACTTCAGAGCACTCATTCTGCATTGTTTTCTATGAATGCTAAAGATTATTCAAAAGAGAAAGGTCACATTGATGACCATTCCTTCCACATCATAAGAAGAAGATAAATGTGTGGCTAGCACTAGGGCACTGGGTCACTGTGACTCACCAAAAAAAAAATAAAGGGGAATAAAACAGAATCTTTTCAAAAGTAGATCAAGAAATTAAATAATGGGAAAAGTGCTGGCACAAGTCAGCAAAACATTTGAAATTCTCTAAGCTGGTGAACCACTGCTTGGGACAATTAAATATATCTAAGTTTCTTAAGAATTTGGGTCAAAATTCAATTTTTTTACTGCATCTCTCAGCTCAGGATGCCCACTGGGTTTCTGTGTCATGGAGTCAGAGACATTAAAACACAAAGATTACACATGAAAGTCATTTCAAGGATCCCTACGCACTGAAGGAGCCGTGGTGACTCGTGGCATTCCTGATTAACTGAGTGACCCTGAATCCTGACAGCCACAAACCCTGTGACACATTGCAAACTAATTCCTGTAAAACCTCTGAATCCCTCTAGCTGGGACTTCCTTCACTCCTACACATTGTGAGCAGGTGGAAATTGACTTAAAAACCCAAACAGGCACACAAATCCCCCCAAACCACACACAGCAGTTATCAGACATGAATGGGGCATCTTCTTTAGAGATGGTTTTTGGGTTTTTTTTAATTTATTTTTTTGTTTGGTTAGTTGGTTTTTTGGATTTTTTTTTGTTTTGTTTTGGTTTTTTGTGGTTTTTTTTTGTTGGTTTGGTTTTGTTTTGTTTTGTTTTTGGCTTTGGTTTTTTTCTTTTTTTTCTTCCAGTTTGGGGATTAAGAACTCATATTTTGGACCATCTCTAAGGATGTCATGAATTATTCTTTTCAGACAAGACTGATAGAGCAGAGATGCCAGCATTGAGAGCCCAGGGCACCCAGCATTCAGGGCTAATCCATAGCACAGTCAGGAAATTCAGCCTGGTGGGGACCTGAGGGGCACAAACACAGAAAATGCAAAGGGAAAAATAACCTAAATAATTTGTTACCCCTTGCAGTTTATGAACAGGAGTCAGTCCTGAAATAAAGGCAGAAAAAAATCTCAGTTCTGGTTTCAAGGAGCCCTCTGGGCTGGCTCTCCACTGGGGTGAGCAGGGCACACAAGCACAAGGCACCACACTGGGGAGCACTTGGGTGTCACAGCCAAAAGTTTGCTTAAGGTGAAGCATCCAAAGGCCTCCAGAAGTGAAAACTGGCAATTCCAGTGTTATTACAGTTTATATTTAATTACATGAGTAGCACAGAAATTATTCTTATCATCATACACAAGTTGCTTTGACTGTTTTCCAGTCGTGCTCCTCTCTCGTTCCCTGTATTTCAACAAGTTCTGCACTCCTGGGCAAATCATCAGAGTTTATCCTTTAGGCATTCCAAGTTTCTGCCTCTCCCTGCTCTCTGATTACTGTCTGGTCAGTTAATTTCTGCAGCTTTTCTTCTGGCACTAATCAGGAATTAGGAGCTGCCATCAGCTTTGCTAGATACAGATTCCTACCCCTGGTTGGAAAGGATTTGCGAAACAGGCAATTCTTGGCCTTTTCTGATTATCCACAGACAAGCTCCCAAGCTCCTAATCCAGTCCCTCGTATTTAGGAAGTCAAGCAGTGAAATAAACAATGTTGATTATAATCTACTGCCCTTTTTTTTTCCCCTTAAATCAAGAAATAAAGCAAAAAACTTAGCATTCTAATCCTGAGACATCTGCTTTGCAGTTGGTCTTTTGGGTTTTAAACCTACAGGAGAATGGGTTTTGGTGAAAATGAAAAGAAGGGGCAGGAATCCATTAAAAAAGCTCTTTTTAGGTGATAAGTTTACAATGGTCAGCATGTTTTGTCTAACAGCTTCTTTTGTGGCAACTAAAAAAATACATTTCCCTCAAGTTTACTACAGCTAAAATAGTGATTAAAGAGATTTTGATGAAAGTTTTAAATAGGTGTATTCCAGGGAGAGCGATTGAAATGATAGTTAAATACTTATTTTTCTTGCAAAGCTGTAATATTGTCTATATTCTATTTGAACAATTTGAAAGAAAAAGTGGAATAAAATGTTTAAAAAGCTGAAAGATCTGCTATGCCTAGTTTCCTGTGTTCAAGTTGATATACACAAAAAACTATCAAATTTTATCAAATTGTACTACTCATTATTTATAGCAATGTGCCTTTAAAATAACACAGCTGCAGCATGATAAATTATAATAATTCCTCCAAAGGAAAGGTTATTTTTTCATTTCAGGAATCTCAGAAGCAAATGGATAGGCAAAATGTCCAAGATTGAGGAAAATCTCAGAAAATCACAATGAGGATTTAGCAAGTGTCAAATGTGTGGGCACCAAAGCCCATGAGATAGAGTCAAATATCAAATATTTCTGAATAGAGTGTCAGATAATACTTTTTTTATAGGTGCTGTAACGTTAAGAAAACCAAGCCGATAAAGAAAACACTTTTGAAATGCTCATAATTAGGTATCACTAATAAGATGGTTAAAAAATCATTAGACACACACAAATAAATATGCTTATTTGAAAGAAAGCATTACTCTTGAAGCCCTAACTGCCAATGACTTTAGCAATATTGCAATAAGAGACTGCAGATGCGTTAAAGACTCAGCCACGAGATGAAACCAGAAGCCACAGAAACAAAGTGCAGATGGACACTTGTGGGTAAACAGAGAACACAACCTGGAACAAACCATGAGAACACGACCTGGAAACAAACAAACCACGCTTCAGGGCACAACAAAAGCAATGACAAAGCCAAGGTTGCACGTGGGGCTGAATGGTGTTAATGAAGCCATTAGTTATGCCAGCAGGAAGCTGAATCCTAAAGAGGATTGGAAAAAAGCAAAATTCTCCTGTGAGAGAAACTTCTCCTCTGGAAGGGCAGTGAGGGATAATGGAAGCTGCTGTGCCACTGATTGGCTGCTGAGTAGGGTCACACACTCAATTCCTCATGAAACAACCACAGAACACGGGTGGCCCGGTCTTTAAATCTTGTGTGCAAGCCTGAAATAAAAGAATTAAAAACCCAAAATCCTGCACTAGTTCTGCAGGATTTATTGCATGTTGGTATGAAAAGCCCATCTCTCCAGCAGCCTGCAGTGCTGCAAATGCAAGACTTTGGTCATTTTAGAGGCAAAGGATCAGCTTTGTTTGGGTTTGTGCTCCATCCTTGGTGGTGCCCCATTCCCAAAGGTGGAGAGGTTGGATGCAGCACAGGGAAAGACAGAAACTGTCAGGGCTTGGGAAAAAACCATCAGGAGAGAAATTCTGAGTGCTGCATGTAATTTCTCTGCCTACAGGAGATGTGTGAGACACAGGATGTGGAACTGGGAACCACCAGTGCCATGATGGCCTTTAAACCCATGATGGTCAGAAACTTTATCTTGGGGGAGCCAGAGAAGGAAATAAGGACAGGACAAAGATGGAAATGAACTGAAGGAGTAGCAGAGGATAGACAAAGAGATGAAATTTTGTGGTTTAACAAAACACAAAAATGACCAGAGAACCAGGAGGAGGAGTGGGCGACCCAGCGAGACAGGTCTTGACACTACTGCAGAGGTTCTGAAGTTGCATTTTCAAATCTGTAAAATAACAGTTGTAACTGCAGGTGCTTAGTGAAGAGAAGTAGCTCAGCAATGGCAGAATTTCAGTCTGCTTTGCATTTTAGTTTATCAACTATTTTTATTAACATTTTTAACTGAAAAGTTATTTACCAGGACAGTTCCTTGCTGTTTCAACAGAACCTCCTCTATTGTTAGTTCATGTAACGTGAATTTTTATAGAACAAACATTGAAACTAGTAACCCAGATGATTTTTGCATTTGCTCCCTTTATTCGACCTGGCACTTGAAAAAAATTATTTGTATTAATAATAGCACATGTCTATCGATTTCTATCAGTGTTAGCAAATTGCCTGCATATAAATAGACATGCACCACCAAGGTTGAGCAAGAGCTGTCCTAAAATAAGTGCAATTTAATTCAGAACATTAACTCAAAACTTCATGCACACAGCATGGCCATGCAACTTGGCTAACTGATGAAAAAGAAAAATGCATCTGGTAACCTGAAAGAGAATGAGACTGGCCTATATTAAATAAAATGATAGCCTGAAAAGTTCTACTGACAATCATAAATGCTTCAACAAAGGAGTACGAACCGTTCCCAGAACTACAAGTGGTTTTAAAATGATGATCACTGATAACTGACAGGAAGGCAGAGAAAGCAGTGAAGAAATAAAAAGATAACAAGAAATATTTGAAATCACTGCTTGTATTTCCCTTTGTTCCCAAGTGCTCCCAGCCCACAGAGGGTGAATGTGATGCTGAATGCATTGCTCTGTGTTTGGCCTCTGCTATGCACTCATTATTGCAGGAAGCTTCTCCTCACAGCAGAATACCAATGCTTTTCCACTCACCTCTCATGGCATGATTCTTCCCTTCCTTAACCTGTTCTTACACCAGTAAACCCCTCTTGATTTCAGCAGAATTCCTTTTGATTTTTAGCAGCATTAACACCACCTTTCCTAGGTTTGCATACCACAGGAAAATATTGATTTTAAGTGGACTTCTTATCAACACAGTGCATTGAATATACTGCTGGGTAAATTGGGAAAATATAAGTCTGGATTATTTAGTGTCTCAGACTTGGCTGGAGTTCTAGAGAAAATGCCTCAAGTACAGCACAGTGCATCCTTATTTTATGCACCATTGTACAGAACATCTACAAATTGCCCTGGAACTCACATACTGCCACAGGGCTAGCTGACATTATTCCTGGGCTGTGGTTACTCCTAATGCTCTGCTAATCGTTCTGTGCTCCGAGAGAAAAATGCTCTGCAGAAAAATCTGTATGCTCCCAAAAAGCCAAAGTCCCCCTAATGAAATTAAGTGAAAGGAATAGAATGTATTTTTGTCAACGTGAGTCCCTTAAGCTAAACTTTGGAGGGTGAAGCACATGCATTATTCAATAGAAAAGCTTTAATTAGTGTTTCTTTAAAATTACTCTGAGGAAGGACTACAAGAATCAAAATAGTCCATCAAGATTGTTGAAAGGGTGGCTAAGTAAATCTACAGAAATCTGGCATTGCAGCACTGATGCACTTCAAACCTACCTGAAAGCAAAGGGGAGACAAGTGACAGTAAATCAAGTTCATTTCACAGAGCATTCAAGTTCTTTCAAACAGAGTGCATGACAGTAATTTTAAACAAGGTCTGGTACTCATTTCTTTCCCAGGCTATTTGTAATATTATTACCTGATTCTAAGAATCCTGAATGTAGAATATAAAGTGGATTTTAAACGGCAGTAACTCAAAGCCTGGATAGGGAAAATGATTAGTTTATTTCAAATAGGCTTGTGCCAAAAAAAAGAAAAAAAGATGCAAATATCTCACATTTGCAGATATTGATTTCCAACCAGCCTGGTGCGAGACTATAATTGCTTTAACAAACCATTGTCTAAAGCTTGTAAACTTGAACCAACCTATATCCCTCTTTTCCTAGAAGATCCAAAAGCCTATTGATTCCAGCGTGGTCTTTGAATTGAGATAATCTTCTGAAGATTTCAGACTTAATTTGTTGATTGCCGCCAAGTGACACGGGTTCAGCTCTGCCATCAGATGTGTCAAACTGTCCTCGGCAGCTGTGACACTTTAAGTGGTGGGGTTTGCACTGGCAGATTGGCTGGGGATGCTCTCATTATCCTCAGTGCTGCGTGGAGCTTGGACAACTCCACTCTGACCGGGCACTTTTCATCTGCTTCTGAGCACTGGATTGCTGTGCACCCCTACTGATTTTCAGAGTAATTTTCTCTTTTGTGTTCCTTAATTGCACACTTTTTATTTCCTATCAGGCTCCTTGTGGAGCTCCTTTGTGCTGCAGCCAGCAGTGACACCCTGGATGTGATCCCCAACCCACTGTCACTCCTCAGCACCGACCCAGCACTGCCCAGTGCCCAGCCCCACTCCAGCTGCAAATTATTGTTCTCCATCTCATGCCCCACGGAGAAAAACCAATTATCATACAAAGGAAAATAAAAGCATTGTCTGCCCTGGGTTTCCAGGCTCAGCACACAGCCCAGTGCAGGATGCACAGCTCAGGCTGGGCTGCTGAGGGGGGCACCAACCGCAGAGCTCATTCTTCCTCCTACCAGCTCAACTCCTCACAAGAGCCCTAAGCTCTCAGTTAATTATTATTAATATTGGCCTTTCATAATCTGGGCTATTACCAAGATTCAGCAAGCCATGATTGTGCCCTTTGTTCAAGTGTTTGAGCTCTGCAGGTGACACACAGAGCAAACCACTGAATTATTCAATGTCTGTGTGTGTGATGGCCCCCTCTGACCTTTCACTTGTCTGTAATGTTGCTGGCTTTTTAATCTTTAAACCACTGCATATCCTGTGAGTTCTCTGAAGACTTCATCTTACTTTACACTGACAAAAAAGCTGCTCCTTGTAGAAGTTTTCATTTAGTTTCCAACAAAATATTTTGCACTTTTTGGAGCGTGACAGACGTTGACAAGAAAGTGCCTTCATGGAAACTGAAAGAACATACTTCTTATTATCCATTTTGCTCTTTCAGGAGATCCCAAATGTCATTGGTCTTTCTTAAATATAAAATAAAATAGCAACTCTGCAACTGTGCAGTTCATCATTCCTAAAGCTTTTTTCAAAATATGTGTCTGATCACAATGGGTCCTGTTCAGCACTCTTTATTCATGACTTCCATCAAAGTCACACTTCCATGGGAACTTAGCCTGGGGAGGGAGTGCAGGGTAAGCCAAGGTGATTTCTGCAATCCATTACTGGGAAAATACAAGAAAGCCTATTCTATTTTTTTTTTTTTGTCTTTGCATTTAAAGGAAGTTTTAAATGTAGACTGTGCTAAAGCATTATGTTCTTAAGGAAATTCTTCTGACAAGAACAAAGCATTAACTAGTCTGAGAGAGATTGAGGCAGTGTACTCGTGCTCAGGGAGAAATTCTGCAGCTAAATTAAATTTAGAATGTAGTTCCACTGTTGTAAAAAGTGGTAGAAATACATATAATTGTGCCATATTACAGCCTATAACTCAGTCCTGTTATGTCAATGCTTACAGGTAAGAAAACTTATTCTGTATGAGCAGCATAATACACTACATATTTGACTGAAAATGTGCTTTATTTCTATAAACTACAGCTTCTCCCTAACTCACCTTCTCTATCACTCCTGTGGGCGGCCATGTCATTCCCATTTTTTTATGCATCTAACTTAAATCAATTGCAAGGTGTGTTTTCCACCTCTAAAATATGAAACCACACTGCACAGTCTTCATTTCTGGCCATGAAGAAAGCTTGCAGAGGGGATTCTGACTCCTGCTTTTTAACAGCATGAGAGAAGCATTTTGAATCTTCTTCATGTTGTGAATTGAGCTCCATTCACTGTCTGAGCAGTGGCAACAGGCAGTGCTAACAGGAAAGCAAATTTAAAACGGAATATAGGGTGTGGTTATCTTTGAATACATTGATTTATGGCCATGAAAAAGAATTCTTTCCCCTTTTCTTTCTGAACCACTGGATGACATGAGCATTACACTTGTATGCTTAATTAGGGATGTCATTACAATTGTTATGGGAAAATGTGTTCACAAATTTCAGACAGCTAAACAAAATGCAAGCTAACACTGACAAAGTCACTGGTTTCAAAGGCAGAAAATAAATGGTTAATTCCTTTGCCCAGTCAAGATTTTGTTGAGTGACCCACTTGGACAGAAAAAACCAGCAGCTTTCTAGCTTTAGTAGGATCATTAAAACACCATTAGTTTACTTTTAACCTTGGTATACAGAATACAGTCACTTCATTTATTATTTTCCTGCCATCAGGGGCTAAATCCCAAAGGATATTTTCTAGGCTACACATATCACAACCAAGCATTTCTGAATGCAGCGAAACCCCAATGTTATATTGGTAACATTTGGCTTTGTTGACATCATGCCAAGTTAGATCTATAACTTCTATTTCTTCAGCATTTCGAAACTTTTCAGATGATTTTTGTAGAAGCAAATATAAATAACAGAATATATTTCCTCATATAAATGACAATAACACAAGGCCAGGTCTAAGAGATGTTCCCACTTTTGTAATCACCGTGTAATGTCCCTACACTGCACTCTGAATTCAAAGGACTGCTCAGCTGCGTTAATTTATGCTGCTGGATCATTTTGGGCCATCATTCCAATCATGCACTCCCCACGTTCTGCTGAATGCAGTGAAAATCTTGCAGGAGCCATTGCACAAGTAGATCAGATTTGATTTTTTCATCTGCCTTTAGGAATGGCTGTGATGTTGCAGCCTGTTCAATGCCATGCAAAAAAAATGATGGTGCTTTCACATTTATTTTTTTTCTAACTTAAGCATGTTTTAAGGCATGGAATAACAACAAAACTCCTTACCTGTGAGAGTAAAGAATAAAAAAGACAGGAATGTCCAGCAATCTTTAAAATACCTGCCAGAATGCCAAACCATTTTTCACCTTGCCCACGAGACGAGAGTTTGGTTCTGCTTCAGGCACTGAGCTGGGTGAAAGGCTGGGGATTAGGAGAGGCAAAGGAAGCAGAATCTGTCTGGTGTCAAAATGCAATGTTTTCTGGGATGTCCTGTGTTTCTGGAGTTCATGGCTGAAGGGTCACAACCAGATTTCTGTCATGCTTTAGTATCTGTGATCTCAGAAATTAGTGTGACCTCACTGAGACGTGACTTGAAAAGACCTCTCTGGTATTCTTGATTTCATGTGACTATTTCTACATAAATACACAAGAAATGGCTTTCATACCCACCCCTATTTTTAATTAAGGCTTTTAATTCTGGCTATAGCTACAGTTTTCCTAGATTTTAAAACCTCAAACTGAATTGCACTGATGCTACTCACGCTACCAGAACAGGATAAACCTCATGAAATAAAAACAAAGACAGAGATAAATCTCTCCAGTTGCCACGGTGCACATCTTATAAATACATGGATGGAATCTATTCATCATCTTTATTTTATAAGCAGGTAGAGAGAACCAGAACTTAGAGAGCATCACTCAGGGAGAGTGAACCCTATAGATTTATCTTAATTATGAAAATATGACAGACACTATCTGACAATGAGTGCAAGTAAGACTGGAAATGAAAGTGATGGACTTCTCTGAATGAAGAATTAGACTTTCATCTGGCATCTTTCAGAGTCGAGTGGCCATGTTACTGCTTCACAGGCATTTCTATTATGTGTAAGAGTATGAAATCTTTAGAGAGCAGGAAAGCAAACAGATTCAGGTTCTGTCCTTTTTCTGTTGCTGTTTCATTCTAAATGATAATTCAAAAAATACCAGCCCTAAGAATTTGTGTGGGGATTTTTATTTTAAATATTCAGCAGGATTTCAATGTGATTTATGATGATGAGATCTCAGAATTCTGAGTTTTTTTAAATAGAATTTATCCTAGATCCTTGAAAACTTAAAATTAAAACTCATCCTTACTTTCCTAGTCATATGGAGGTTTTTTCCTCACTCTGTTCACCAAAGAGGCTCCAGCTGCCTGTGCCTGGTGCAGAATGCCATTATATAACACATAACTCATAAACTTTTCTTCCCAGGGAGATAAAGTCTGTTTGGAATGTCTGTACCAGGAAACATCCTGCACATATCTTGTCCACTCTCCAGTTACCATTTCTTTTTCAAAGTCAAACCCAAACAGAGATCCTCAGTGAAATCCCTCTAATGGAGCACTATTTACAATTCACAGCTCAGGAGTTTCTTTTTAGGGTGAATCAGGACATCCCTAATCCAGTCCCAGATCCTTTCTGGGTTCTGTTCTTGGTTTCCCTCTTAATTTATGGCTTCCATCTGCAGTGAGAATTCTCCACTATTTAACAGCAACACACAGTTTCCTATACAGCACAAGCTCTGAGTTCTCTGGAGTGGTTCATTACATTCACTTTGCTAAAAGGGCAATTGTTCTTAGACTGTGAATTGTTGCAGGATAATTAAAGAAAATTGTTTCAATTTAATAAAATCTTTTTTGCTGGCCACCTAAGAATACTCAGTTTTGTGAAGTGATATAGTTCCTTTAAATAATGCATAACAAGGTTAATAGTTCCTAATATGTGGAACAAGTGGTCAATAATTCACAGTAGTAATTACTCTGAATTTTTTTTCTTTTTCAAAAAGCTTGCCCTGTCCTTGTTATGGGAATGTAGCTAAGAGAGACTGAAGACTACTAAGTTCCATCTTTTGTTCTAGATATAGACAGAATAACACACATGATTTCCAAATGGGCAGTTCCTATATCCTCTGAAATATGAAAATTTCTGTGTTTATCTGACTGTTGGGATTCCAAACAAACAGTCATTAGGTTCTACTATGAATAGCTTGGTTAACTTTTCATATTAAAAAAGAAAACCTTTTTTCAGTGAATTTTGGGATGACACTCAATAAATTGTGCTACAAGTGAATGTTGTTCTATATTTATCTACAAAATTGCAGATGAACAGAACAACTGGTCAGTAAAAGTTTGTGTGAAGCAACTTCAGGAGGGCAACGCAGGACTTCTCTTCAAATACAGGCCAAGAATTATCATACCACAACCCTCTCCTAATTCACTGAACCTAATTCTTGATTTCATGTTTTTCCAGTGCATGTAACAGGCACTGTCTTGGTCCTTGTTCCTTTTCTTTGCCTGAACAACATTTTGATTCACTTAAATTGAAGATTTCCCACAAAATTTTCATTGGTTCCCACCTGCCCTCTCTCAGGATGACTGCTGAGGATGACCAGAACACTTCAGCAGCATATTAATCACCTTATTGTCATTATCACATCATCACATTAATGTCTTTATTGCTCAAAGATCTCTACATTATAACTTCTGAAATGGACAAATTCCCTTCTACTCCTTCAGAGTAATCTCCCTCTCCTGAAAAGTGTTCAGATCATCATTCCTGAGCTGACAATTCCTGCCCTCTCCAATGAGCAAGGTAACATTGCCATTACACCTCGCTTGGATCAAACCACTGTCCCACCAACTCAGGTCCATCCAGTCCTGCCTTAACCTGGTTAGAGAACCCCCAGTGAACAGGTGTGAGCAGCAGTGGATCAGCAAAGAGAAGCTTTGATTTTAATGGCTCTAAACACAGGCCTTGGTCAGTCCTAAATATTTAAACATTCTTTCTTCTGCAGACATCTGTAGACAACTGGTGAAATAAACGTGTGTACACACACACATCTCTCTGATTACCCCAACCCAAAGTAACTTCTGCTTCAAATCTGAGAATTAAACTACAGTTTAATTTGACATAATGCTCAGTTTAGCTTAATGCAACACTTCATTATCCAGCCACGTGGAATTACCTGATTTGATATAATGCCATAAGAGGTATAATTCTCAGTGTAGCCCGTACCAGTTTGGCATGTGGCTGAAAAGATGGATCTCTAACCTGTACAGAACACTGAAAAATTAAGTAATTTGAAAATAAATCAATATGGCATTAGATAAAGGAGTGGCAGTAATGGAGTTATCTGTAACTCCAGCCGTCCCAATGACACATGCACTCTCAGTTAAACTCCCTGCTCCATCCTGGCTGCCTCCTTAATGATAACCTGGAATGAAAAGCAGATAAATGGAGTTTGGGAGAGCTCTGTGCATTGGCCCTGCTTCCCCAGGAGCCAGTGGTTGGTTCAGCAGAGAGCTGAGCTTGCCTGGGCAGCTGGCAAAGCCCATCTTGGGCACGGGCAGAACTTGGAATTTCTGAAAAACAGGAATGACCTCACACTCTGCCAGTGGCACTCAGCAGCTTCAACTCCTGAGCCAGTGCAGTTGCCTCTGATTCCCCTGTGAAACAGGAGCACTCCTTCACCATGGTAATCAACTTCCAGGGCTTTGAGTCAGTAGAAGTAGGTAATAGAGGGAGCTAAAAGCAGATAATGACCCTCGATCATCATAAGGGTCATTAACTCCAGCAATTTACTAAAATACTTCACTTTTTGGTTGTTGTTCAGCACTTGAGGTCATGCAAAGATCCTTGGTTGCATATAAAGCTCCAAATGAATCCCATCCTAGAGAGCAACAGCAACCTTTTGTCACTGAACAGAAAAATAAAATATGCCAAGGAGCAGTGAGGGAGAAACGATTCCAAAATTTTAACCTATGGAATTTCCCAGGTAAAATTAACACAGCGAGAAAAGATGGGAGAAAGCAGCGCAGAATATCACACTGATTTCAAGGCACAGGAAGAAGCACACACACAACAAAATAATCTAGAGAAGGGCACTCCAGGGAAAAGACCTATCCCCACAAGTATCCCATAATGAAAGAAAACTGGACATAATGAAAATGAACCTCCATTAATATGATTTCCCAAGAGGTCTTTTCTTTTTTGTATTAAATTTCAACTCACACATCAAAGTGAGCGAGAACCCAAGTGATTGGTTTGCTGCTAAAGGACTGCAGATTTGCTTCTGATTGAGGAAAATTGTGTGGGACTGAATTGCATTTTTAAAGGTTAGCAGGACACCTCATGCTCTGATATTGTTTGTTCTCATTTCATAGGGCTTTTCCTCTTGAGGCTTCATCTCCTGGTGGTTTTCTTCGAGTGCAAAGCTGTGAATAAATAAAATGCAATACATTGTACAGTATTGCAGAGAGGTCTTCATAGAAAATCATTTCACTTCTCCATTATACTTTTATCTTGTTCTTTTTTCCTACAGTAAGAGCATGCTATTTCTCCAAACTAGAAGAAAGCAAATTAGATGGAGGAGCAGATAATAGCTGTAACTTTGGTTTTCCATTAAAATAGCTACAAGATATAGCCTTGAAGAAATCAGCCAAATAAGAAATAATAATAGAAACTCTTTTTTAATGGTTTACCAACATGCAGTCATCAAAAGTAATTTTTTTGGTCAAATTATCTTAATAGAAAGTGGATTAAAATATGGGTTGTGTTGAGGGTGGATTTTCTCTACTCTGATTTTGTATGGGAGTAACAGGACTATTCAGAAAGGTTCAAGTTTGAAACTTCTCCAGTCTGAAATTGTTGTCACAGTGTAAGAGCAGCTTTGCCTCACCACCCTAAAACACAAACCCTGACAAGGCAGGAGCTGTCCTTATGCTGAAAATGGAGTTCAAGTATCTAGTCAGGCTTTGTCATGGTACTGGACATCACAATAAATGGGTTAATTAATATCACATTAGGATAGAGGTTGATGAGATTTGGGATGTCTGTCTCCAGCAACAGTAAAGACCAATAGACTGTTGGAAAAAAAAAAAAAAAAAGGCAGAACTGTATGACAGTGGAGTTTAATTCAGTTTTCCCACAAGATAAGGCTCTCCTCACCCCTCACAGTGCTCCTTCCAAAGGAAGAGTACATTAAAAACTGCCCAATACATGACAGAATTCCTGGACTTCAGCAAAAGTTATGCAAAGAAACAAGTTTCTTCTGCTTCAAATATTTCAGTGACATTTCAGGAGATTCTAGATTTAATTTGGATGAAATCCTCCCCCTCAAAGTGCCCACTTCCCATCTTCCCATCACCCTACTTCCAACTGCTGCTCCTACACTCCCGCATAAAGATGCAGCTGTGCTGCTCAGTCTTCCAAAAGTTTCAGGCAAGGGGAAATTGGCAACTGACTGCAATATTTTCCTTTTATAACCCATCTCAGAATTGTTATCCTGACAAATTATCATTCTTAGTCTAGTTTTCTTCCAAAAGCAGCCCTGGTGGCCTAATCCAAGAGGAACAGGAAGTCTTTAAAAGCAGTAACTCAATTTAGGCTTTGTGATAGCAGTTATATGGTGAAACATCCAGTGTTTTCTGAAAGAAGCTCTCTGAGCGCTGCTTGTCCCAAAGCTCAGGATGACACTGACTCTGCTGTCGCCATGATATTTTCTGAAAAATCTCTTTGCCAGGATTTTTCTCCTGAGAAGCTGAGAAGCCTCAGAGGAAAAGAAAAACAATGGTTATCTGCTGCTGTGGGATGCAGCAGGTGCATCTGTGACTGGTCCATGTTGGTTGTTTCTAATGAATGGCCAATCACAGCCCAGCTGGCTCGGAGTCTCTGAGAGTCACAAGCTTTTGTTATTCATTCCATTCCTTTCTATTCCTTGCTAGCCTTCTGATGAGATCATTTCTTCTAGGCTTTTAGTATAGTTATAATATTAATTTTCTTTTAATATAATGTAGATCATAAAATAATAGATCAGCCTTCTGAAACATGGAGTCAAGATTCTCATCTCTTCCCTCATCATGGGACCCCTGTGAACACACATGGCATGGGCTTTATCTGGGAGGCTGTGCTGCCCCAGGTGTCCCTGCCAGACCCCACTGCCATGAGTGCCAGCACAGCACACACGGGCTGGCTTTGCCTCCAAAGGTGTGGAAGAGGCTTTAAAGCAACCTTTGTAAAGTTTGAGAAGAGATCCACGCTCACCCCTGAAAGAATTTCCTACCAAGGTCGTTGACACACAAACCAAGACAGAAAGAAGGAGAAATAAGAGAAACCTGCAGCTGCCTCTTCCAATGAGCACTTTGTTCTGACCAATAAATAAAGTGTAAACTCATGAGTTTCGTAAGAATGCATAAAAAGCATGCAGGCTTTAATAAAACCAGTTTGAAGCCTTCTGGAAATGGAGTGTGCTGCTTTGTATTGTCTGTCGCAACTACAACAAAAGGTTGGATGTATCACAGGAAACAAAATCCTGTGTGTTGGCACCAGTGAACTTGGCAAAAAAAGCAAGTGCTGAGACCACCCACTGCCTGAGGACATTTCTCACTTTCTCCTGACTCATGGTTTCCATTCTGCTGGAATGAACCAGGACGCACTGATCCAACCTCTCCACAGCCCCTTTCCTCATTGTGTTTGTACTGGTTATAACTGGTATGCCAAACAAACAAGCAGAATGAAGGCACTTGGGTCTTTGTCAGCTTATGGCAAAGAGTAAAGCAGGTGAATCAAACTGGTGAAAATACAGATACAAAAAGGATTTTATGAGTAGAAATTAATGGTAAGAAATATGGTCCTTTTAACACAGCGTATCATTTGCATATCAATTTATTCTAGAGAAATAAGGGGAAATGTATCAGAGGATTTAATCTTTCTCTACACAGTAAAATGTACTAATATTTCCAACAACTTTGAACAACATACATGGAACAAGCACCATAACAGTAGAGTCAATGGAGGTGAAAACATCTGAGTACAATACTTTCACTTACTTTGAAAACTCCTCTCTATGTTATCCATCTTTTAATTGCCTCAACTTTCTAACCGAGAGCAATCTGCCTACAGGACTGAAGGTCACGGCTTCAAAATGTTCTCAGCTCTGTGAGCCCTGGGTTTTGAAATTATTTTTGTATTAGATTTCAGAAACCATCATACTCAGCCTCAGCTATCTAAAAGCCAAGTGTTCACATAGTTACCTCCCACAGGACCTAGAGGAAAGAGAGTTAGAGTGACTCACTGCAGCTTGTGTGAGCCTGAGACAGCTACAGCAGTGATTCTCTCTGGGTGGTTTCTGCCTTCACCTCCTACAGAAGAAATGAATTCCAACCTAAGTCTTTCATTACAAAAAATATATATTTCTGTTACCTTTACAGTCATTCAAAACGGAAACCATTATCACTTGGAAGAAATCAGACTGAATGTCAGTCTTCCACATCCAGAATTCCATCATCCCAAGTGAATGCAGGGCTGCAGGTGCTCTGCTTATCCTCTGTGCCCTGCTCTGCCAGGAGATATCCAGGCCTGACACACCTCCCCTGATCTCCCCTGTCAGCATTTCTGCTCTGAATGTGCGAAAGACAACAAAAGGAACCCAAAAATTGTAACAAGTAAAACACCATCTCAGAACTTCTCAGCACTTCTACTAAACTATTCACAAGATGCTGGTGTGTGAAAGGAGCTGGTCTGACCCCTGTTTTGGTGAGATCCCACCAACACCTGGACATGGCTCCATGAACCCCATGGGCTACGGCCAATGCACTTCTGCCTCTCTTTGAGAAAACCCCAACCATCCTCAGCCACTCACCCAACAGCAAGGTGATTAAATTTTATTTTCTTTGTTGTCTACATGGTAAGGAAGGGGTTTTTTGTTCCCACCTATCTATTTTTGCATATCCTCTCAAAATCTTATGAGCATGTGTCCCAGAGATTCACCTTTCCTCCTCACTCTCCTCTTACAGCTGCTGTTGAGCTGGCCCATGAGGTTTTGAAGTTGTCATCTTTGTCTCTGTAATTCAAGTCCTTGGTTGATCCAGCTGTAAAGATTTAAGCTGTATCAACCAGCCTCTCCCTTTCAAAAACAAAATTGCTATTAAGCCTTTCTGACCTTTTATCTTTTTCTTCCAATCTCAGGCCACAGGATGGCTAAAGGAAAAACAATTACAGAAAAGAAAATCCATACAAAGCTTACAACCACACACAAGTCCTGGAACACAAGCAGGGTAAGCCAATCTTCCACAGCCCCTCTGGAAGGTACATGATACCTTCACTTGAGAATTCCCATCACTGAACAATTCTTTTTTTTTGACCAGAAATGAAAAATCCTGTTCCAGCTCCTCATTCTCCTTCCTAAATAACACCCTAAAAAGAAAGCAATTAAAAGATTACCAGCAGACTAATAATCCTATCCTACCTAAACAAAAACTGACCAGTCATTGACCCATCATATCAAATTAGCACATGTCAGCTTTTGTTTCATTGTACCAAGTCTGATTTTGTCTCTCATGGAACCCAGTACTTCTGAGATGCATAAATTAAAAGTGACTGGTCAGACACTTTCTTTTCCAGAAATAATTTAAAAACAAACAACAAACAAAATTAGTTCCACTGAAATGAGTTCAAATGCTACAGAATTCATTTGGAATGACAGCTTATACTGATTTACCCATAAGGTTGTGACATCCACTGGTAAATTATAATTTATTAATAGACCATTCTGTAAATAGATCATTCTGTATTTGAATATGAAATAAATTGGTCTAATTTTTAATTTTTTTTTGATCAGATGAGAAGCAACTGAATTCAAGGTTCATATTTCAGCACAGAGTGTTCTAAACTAAATACCTCCATTAAATACAGATCTACATTCATGACTTGCAGTCTTTAAACCTGCCTGGTGTAAAATAAAGATTAAGTGGCATTTTTCATCAGGACTTGATCTTGATAAAAAGTCCTTTTTGCAGATATATTTGATATTCATTATGTTTCTGTAACAGCCTCAGCATCTCCAGTGTTATCAAACCCCAGCAGAATCTTTTCATCTTAATAATACAAAGTAGACTTTGTGTTCCCAACCCTGTTCTCTCAGATTATCAATATAAAAGCTGTGATTGACATGAGGAGAGGCAAACCAGTTGTGATTAAATCTGAGCTTTTGTTTGGGCTGGTTTCCCAAGGAGAGAAGGTTATCTGTCTGCTGTGGCACATCAGGCTGTGTCTGGCCATTCCTTTTTCCAGACCCTTGGACTGCTGTTTTCAGGAATAAGTGCAGGGAGTGCTCAGGTGAATTCTATATTTGTGGTTTGATGAGTTCCTGCAGTTTATCAAGCAGACACCTTGTGTCTCTCACTCATTTCCAAAGGAGACAACACTAAATGAGTTATTCAGCCCCACAAAAGAAATCTGGTCTCTTTGATATTACCCAACCAGACACGTGAGATTTCATCAAAACAGCAGCTGATTTCTACTCTTTTTAATTTTATTAGCTTGTGATGTCCACTCTAATTATACCTGATTTAGGAATGTAATGATTCATCAGTTCCTATAAAAATTTCCCATAGTACTTAATTTTTTCTTTTTGTTAAAGGTCATCTATAGATTTGGGACCTCAGTCATTTGACCCTGAGTTTTAGCATTTTCTTTTTTCTTTTTAGCATTTTAGATACAGGGAAATAGTTTATGAATGCAGCTTTACACTGCATTTAAATAGAAAATGTAAGAGAATGTATCATGTGAGTATTGTCAGGAATTTTACTTTTTAGTTATGAGGGGGAAAAATAATATTATTTCATCAGAAGTTTTCAACAGAAATTTCAGAGTTTCAATAAAATAAATAAAGAAAAATAGCATATTAAAAATGTTAATTTCATTAAGTAGCAGGAAGTGTCTGAAAAACATTGAGTTATAAAAAGCCATTCTACTGCAGAGGCATAAAAATGATCTACAGTCACAAAAAAATAAGATGCATCAATGTGAATTATATCCTGCAAATAATCATTAAAAATATTTGCTTTGCTCTGCTTTAAGTTTTTCCTATTTAAATATAAATTAAATGTATCTAATATAATTTTAAATTTTCATGCTTTTGCCCCCTTTTAAAACACAGATATGCTTATTCCTGAAGGGACTGTAGATGACATAGGGAATAGCTTTAACACAGAACACAGTAACTTACTTTGAAGTATTCTCCACTTTGCCATGGAGAAAGAACAAACCCTCGGAACTTTTGATGTGTAAAAATGGATTGTGCATGAAGATTCTGTTTGTGGGACATGGACAGATTTCACTCAAGCAGTGAATGCCCTCAGAAAATGAAACTCCAAAGGGGCTTTGTTTTTTTCATGACAAAATTTCCGATTCTCTCATCTATCTCAAGAAAAATTATGTTCTTCATGAGTAAGATTAGTGCAGTTCATTGTGTGAAATTCCACAGTTATCATATCCTCATGTGAATTTAATAAAGCTCAGCCTTAGCAGCTCTTGAACAGCAGCCAAGCATTTGATTTGTTCTATTTCATTTTATTCATTTAAATGCATCTTGCTCCCATCTGGAATAATAAAAACAAACAGTTCAAGGAGTTACTGTGTTAAAAGGGGGCAATGAAATAATGGAATATCCCCTTGCAGCCCCCCTCTCCTTCCTCTGGCTGTCTGATATCCATTCCAGAACTCGTGTTGCCATCCCCTAATTCCTCAAAGGCAGCCTGTAAGAGGATTGTCAGGACAGATGTTGGAGCCCTCACACAACTGAGCACAGCCTGTCTCAGCCCTGCTCCGTGCTTCAAAGCCAAACTACTGTAACTAATAAATCATGCTTGGGAGCTGAGAGCAGATAATTGTATATCTTGTATACAGGAAGCATCAAAAGCCTTTTTTGCCTCCAATTACATTTCCCTGGTTTAATTGCTCCTGACAGAATTGTTCCTGTCTGCTTTTAATACCCAGCCTTCGAGATAAGTTTCTGAAGAGGTTTGATGTGCTCGTTGTGAGTGAAACAATCAAGATTGTGTCAACTTCTCAGGGCTTTCATTACAGCTAGAGAAAATTCAAATAAAAACTCACAACACGTCTATAAAATAAAGATAAACACAAAAGTTAATGAGCCATACAAGTGAGCAGCAAACAGTGCACTGGGGGTTCACCCCAAAAATGCACACAAATAGATATGTTTAAACTATTTACACACAAATAGATATATCTAAATTATTTACTATTTATAAGTAATTGGAATTCATTGGATATTTATACATGGGGGTAGTGGATAAGACATAAGGTATGTGCATAAAGACATTTAAGATTCTGATTTCCACTCAAACACCTTTATATTCTTAAGGATTCTATTGAGGATTCTATATATCCTATTCTAATATTTTCTTGAAGAAATTATTAGAAGTCAGCTGAACAAGACCCAGAGGAAACTGATCTGAAAGAAGCTGGTTTTGAGTCCCATGATTGGAGTAGGGGATTTCACAGATCCCTTGGAACCTGAATTATTCTATCATTTTATGATCTTAAGAATTCTGATGTAAGAAATAGATATATATTCTGTGACCCACCAACATATCCTAAATGGTTCTAATGTATTGTCCAAGGTTTATACACCTGGTACTAATTACTTTGGTTATTATCACAGCGCTGTTGTCAAATGTCAAATTGACACAACACCAAGTGCAAGATCCTACAAATGTCTGGATTCTTACACAACCCCCCCACCACAGTTTCAATATATTAATTTAAAAATAGGGAAACATAGCAGTAAGAAAACCTTAAACCACTCATTAAAGACAAGAAAACAAGAATTTCCCAGTGTTAAACCATACATGTATTATCTTCCAACATGGAAGAACAAAGACAGGATGGACAGGCAATGAAGTAACTTGGGTTAAAATTTGGCCAAAGTGATAATGCACAGAAGTGGTCTTACAATAAACCTGCTGAGGAAAGGGAATGAATCAGGCAAGATCATTTAGCAGGGACTGATTTACAATTTTGGCCATTTGAATTTTTTAAAACGCATTCATCAAATCCTCCAGCCTCTTGTTTGCAAAATCAGTAGGTTTGATGATTCCCCCATGTGTAAGCAAACACCAATCTGTTTATCCCTGTATTTTTTTTTTAATTAGTCACAATATCCTTGTTGCTAGATTAAAAATCTACTTCAAGCTGTTGAAAAATCCATTCAGCCTCATGCTCCTAAACAGCAGGAAATGTCTTTGAACAGCAGCTTATAAAGAAAACAAGAAAAGTTTTAGGAAATGACCTTATCATTGTGTATATATCTATATAGGTGTATAAGCTTCTACAATGTATGAAATAAGAATTAAAAAGGTAAGCATTAAGCTTCTACAATGTATAAAATAAGAATTAAAAAGGTAAGCATTCAGTGTGTCTAATGAGACACTCCTGAAAAGCATTGGAGATCTGTGTTTGGATAGAGTCACTGCTATCTGAAGGAAGAAAAACGAGATTTTCTTGCAGGATATTTGGCAAATCCCTCGTTCCCACTCAGGTGTAGAAAGTATTGCAGATCAAGGTGACTCAGCACGGACTGTGAGCAGGGAATGCAGCAGGGCTGATCACTGCTGCTAACAACCACAACCACAATAATAACAACAACAATATCCCCCACACCTTTCCAAGCAGCAGCAGCTCTCAGCCAGAGCTCTCGCTGAGTTCTGAGTTCACCACGACTTGGGAGGAACACTTCTTGTACAAATTGCAGTTCTTTGGGCTTCTAACTTTGAAATCAATAGCAATCAAAATCCCAGCAGGCTGGAGAAGTTGTTGCTTCCCTTCTGCTAGGCTTGAGAACATAATCCAATGTTTTCCTCCCCTCTCGAAGTTTTGTTTACAAATAGACTTATTTAAACAGAAAAGCCCTTTTCCACCTTCAGCTTGATTCCTTGGTGTGTTGGCTACAGAGAGTTTCATGTTCAACACCTCCAAAAACAGACTTTGGAAAAGAGAATACAGAAGTTAGAAAATACTTAGGCTTTCATAGTGTATAATTTAAAATATCTGTACCTATGTACTTAGGTAGTTATAATAACTGGGTACTAGCAAGCAAAAGCACTTGCTTTTAAATTCATTTTAGTGTGTTTCAAGAAATAAAATGCAACAAAGCTAGAAGACAGTTTATTGTCATACAAAAACTGTAATTTCACATCAGGTGAGTTAAAAAAAATAAAATCAATATTTTTGTACCATCTTTAAGAATTGAAATAGCTTCTTCTAGTTAAATAGCAAAGAAAACTGTACCATATAGTTCCTCCAAGTCTAAGTTACTTTTCTTCACTTCCAGCTCCAAACACATTCTTTCTCAAAAAGAGGAAAACAATTTTTAGCAATCTATAAAAATCAGTCAATAATACCATAAAGACACCTTACCTTTCAACCCCAATAAATCCCTGATCTGAATCACTTTTCAGCCCAGATGTGAACACACAGCCACATGTTCAGGTATATTCAGAGTTAGCAGCAGAATTCTGCTGCTTTTATCCATAAGGAGTCAACACCAATGCAATTAATAAAATATGGGACTTAAATGCAACTTAAAGCTGCATCTGCAAAGATCTCTGATGTGGCACTCAGGATTTGGATTCAGTTTCATACCACAGTAATAATTCTAGACTGAAAAGACCTTCCTTTCCCCTCATCCCTTTCCATTCCAACTCCTCTCAAGTCCTGAACAACCTTGGCTGTGCAGACACTGGCTAAGTCTGGTTGTCAGAAAATGACAAAATTTTGAGTAATTTCCAGTTACTCAAACACCCTAAACATTCCAAGGGAAGGACTTTCCAAATTCCAATCACCTGTTTGAAGTTCCTTTGCTTGTCTGAAACACACATGCCCAAGCATCTGGAAAAAACAGAATTTGTCCAATGTTGGTTTCTTTCTCATACAAGAGAGGGAGGGAAAAGCCAGCAGCACATGGATGGTTTAGATCCAGACCTAGGAAAAGTATTTTTGTGTGGGAAAACCTGTAATTGGAGACTTTCATATCACAGCCCAGGAGAAAGCAGAACAGGAGCAGAGTCACCTCATCCATCCAACAACCATGGAAGTTCTCTCAGGAAAGGATGAAAACAATGCTGAGGACAACAGACCAAAATTCAGCTCATGATCCTTTGCTGGAATTCAGTGATCCAAAACCAAACCTCATACCTCTGATATCATCACCCAGCTTTTATTGGAAATAAGTGATTTCAGCTTGAGTGAACACCTTCCTTGGAAAAGAGAACACAACTGAATAAAACCTATTTAAAAGATTGCAAAAAGTCAATAATGCCCCTGCAAAAATTCCTGATATCACACTTAATATCCATCTCTATGCATATAAATAACTGAATTTGATTTACATGTGTTTATGAAATAAGCAGAAGCTCACAATTTGAAGAAAATACAAAGTGTCGTTTTGCTACATTTTCAGTGAAAAAATTTAAGAATATGAGTCGATTTAGTAGAAAAAATTGTGGTTTAGAATACTGAGAGACAGCACAAGAATGAGTAACATAACCTAGTGAAAGAATCATAGCACTAAAACTCAGAACTGCACTTTTCATATTTGTACCCTAACCTCCAAATCACCAAGAGTCATTTTCTCAATATTGAGAACCCAGTACATTCTCAGAAGGGAAGACAAATCTTCCCAAAAATCAAATAATGTGGCAGATTGAAATCCTTAGAGCCTGGCTATCTTTCACAGCAAGAGATATTGGGACGGGCACATCTCTGCAGTTTCAATATTTACTGCCTGGAACCTTTGTTAATTGAAAGTGTGATAAATGTGGATAGACACCCTCGTGCTCCCAATATACACAGACAAACAAAACACAGAGACAAATATAAACACCCCCATGTGCATGGAAACATCATTGGGAAAAATGTGACTGTTCCTGCTTAGATTTCTTTGAAGATATTGTAGACAAAAGAAATGTGCTGCTAAAGAGTTAGAGGTTTTCAAAGAGGCATACTCCTTGAGATTTCTTCTTGTAAAGCTTACATGTGGTTAAGTTATTTAATAATCATAGCTCCTAAACTGTGAAAAATGCAGATTATACAGAGAATATAGTCTCTGTAGAGGCTTGGTGGTGGGCATGCATTAAGCAAACAGGCCAGAGGTGTTTTAAAAACAGTGCTTCTCCAGAAGGTACACAAATATCACCTATATAACAAACATAATCGTCAAACCAAATTTATTTTAGAAATCGATAAATAAGACATAAAAGGAACAGTGCTCAGTAATTCAATATGAAAGCAAAAATATATATTCAAATCATTTGTTAAAAAGATTTTACAAATAATAGGTAAGACCAGGATACACCATAAATATATGTTTTATGGTAAAATGGGAAATCACCAGAAAAGTGTAACAAAAAACACCCTGCAGCATTACAGTTTATGTTAAAAATATAATTCTATTTACATCACCAACCAGTTTTGTTCCTGACAGCCCCTACTGCCCTTCAGGACTGAACTCAGAAGGATTTAAATCCCCCAAAGTTCCTGCAGTGCCTCGCTTGCTCTCAGGGGTGTTTGAGATGGGGTGGGAGGGAGCTTTGGTAGACACACAAACCCATAAAAATTCCAGAATAATCGGCAACACAGCACTGGCTGCAGCCAGCTCACCTGAGAGCCAGCCCCAGCTGCTGTGCTGGGGTCTGCAAGCAGCCATGGGATCACTTACACCCAAAAGTGGCAATAAATAAAGAATTTTTCTCTTTGTTCAGCCCCACATTGCACTGGAACCAGCCCAAAGCTCTGGGTTTCCCTGCAGACACAGCCTGGCTGCTCTGGAGATGGGGCAGGGAGCACCAAAGGGGAATTCCTTGAGAGGTTTAAACTGAGGTGACTCTGCTAATTTCAGTCAGAAATATGATAAATATATTGATATTCCAAAGAAAATATAATGAGTTGTCAAGTTCAAAAGTAACATTTGGTCAACTCAGCGATTTTTGTTCATAATTCACTCTGACTTCTAAGCAGTCAGAAAAAAAAATATTTCTGTAGGTGAAAACATTTGAGAAACAGAGTTGGTTTTGAAACACATGTACCTAGTTTTGACTCAGGATACTAATATTATTTAAAACAAAAATAGTAGAGTTTGTTGACTGGCCTTCATCACAGAGAAGTGTAGAAATTGATATCCAGCACACACACATATTTGGTCAATAACCATTAGGCTTTCATGTACCCATTCAACCATCAGGAGGAAATGAGCTCTGAACAAGATTCATACCAGTCTATGAAAAAAACAACTTTTAAAAAAATGACATTTGGATGTAAGAAAACAAAAACTGAAACAGACAAAACACATGAAACTGAGCCACTTCAGAGGTTTCTGACTTTCCCTTAGGGCATTGGGAAGGTTCTCATATTTGGCTGGGCTGACTCATGAGAGAACCAGAGGAGGGAGATTACTGATTGGGACCAGTAATTAAACCATGTGATGCACCTTTTATTTCATTTATGTAACTTTTGGACATTTTTAGGTCATCCTAGATGCTTTTGGAATTATTAATTGGTAGACTAGAATGGTAGGACCAATGTAATACTAGGAAAAAGTTAAAGCTTCAGCTAAGTTAAAAGCAAAGGAATTCAAAATGATGTATATTTTTTTCTGAATGCGCATAACTGGCACATCTGGTACAAGAAAGGTACTTATCAAAGGTTCTCTTCATACTCAGTGTAAGAAAGTAGGCACTTCTAGAGGGTAGGCAGTCCTGAAACCAAAATAACCTGCTACAGCATTTGTCTTGTCACCACCAGAGGAAATAAACTGAGGGCAACTACATGTTCAGTTGAGATGACTACATTTCATTATTAAAGAAAAAAACACACACAAAAAAATCCCCAAAAAAAGTTTGAATGTAAGCATAGAAATTATTTGGTGCTTCTCTTAATCAACCATTAGGTTTATGTAGAGGGGTTTTCTCAAAGGGGAAATCCAACCTAATTCTCATAAGGAGAGAAATCCAAAGACTCAGAGTCAAAGCAGAAACTCAAAGCCTGTGCAACCATCCTGTCTGCCGGACAAAGCACTCAGAAAATGGGGCCCGAGGGCTGTAACTCAACCATCACTGAATTCTCCCATCACCCACCTAGGAAACACCTCCACAAACAACTGCAGCAGCAGCAGAGTGTGGGACCCCAAACAGCACCTCCGGGAGAAATCCCAGCAGGAATTTTAAACTGGCTGAGCTGTGGCACTGAGTCAATAAAGGTCACTGCGTGTCTGACCACTGGGAGTGTTGGGGGATTTGAGTTTGAAGCATAAATGCTGCAAGGCTGCTAAAAATAGGAAGAGCAAAACTGTTTGACAGGTACATGAAGTTCTTCCCAAGAAAATGACCCCATCATGGGCAATGAAAAGCTCTCTGTGACAGTCATAGCTATAATTATGCAATACAATATGCTGAATTACAATACGTACTTCATTATTAATAGAATTTATTTTACAGATCAAATAGCCAAATACACGTTGTTTGTTCTTTTTAAAGAGCCAGATAGCAAATGTGGAGCAAACTATAGGCAACAGTCATGGTAGACATTCTGCAGTCCAAGAACTGAGGCAACGTGATTATTAAGTACAAGCCTATAAATATCTTTACATCAAACATACAGTAATGTGTAAGAATTCCATGTTGTAGTCTAATTCATGAATCATTAATAACTTTTTTCTTTAAAAGAACGTTCTATATACTGTATACATCCCAGTTAAAAGCAGTGTCTGTATTTCATTTTATTCTAGCAAACTAATATTACATGTCTTCATATAAGTGCAGAAAACAGGGTTCTTTATACTCCTTTGCTTCCTAAGAGATTTTGCATTGCATATGAAATTCTAATATTATAGATGATACATATTAAGCATTACTCCCTAAAATGTGAGGCAATATACAAGAACTTGCAACCAACCTTCAAACAAAGCTATGACACTCAAGTTTTATTTTGTAAATGAGCCGTGCTAAATGACAAATGATAATATAAAAAACTTTAGTTAAAAAAAGAAAACAACAAACAAAAAAGCCAACCAACGAAAAAAAACTTTATAGAAAAATAATTGGGGAAGAAAAAGAAACAACAGTAGGCCATTTACCCCCATGTGCTGGCTAACAGTGGAAAGAATACGTCCACTATTTCCTATTTTATTACACTGAAAACCAAGCCACTGGATTTATGACTTTTTCTTTTGAAATAAAAATGCTTCAAAGGGTTAAATGTTTGGCACCTGTTAAATTATCTAGACTTCAGCAAGCAAAATAAAAATTAAATTTTTCTTTTAAAAGTTATGTGAGTGCTTTCCAGTTATTTAAAAGGTGACTATTTATTACAAAATGTTGTGGATAAGAAAGCAGGAAGTACGAGTTTTTCACTACTACTATTGTGCCTAAAAAATGAGAAAGCAGTGACTTGATCATTTCTATTCATGATCCATAGCAGCAATATTATCATTAAAATATTATGGATACATATAAATAACACTTAACTCTTAACATGTATAATGGTGCTATAAGTGACAACAACTCAATTGTTTTTCTTTTAAATGCAGGGAGTATAAAGAACTTTACATTCTCTTTTTAACATATGAATAAAATTTATTGCTCCCTTTTAATATATTCATAGAAACAAAATTCCTAATTGTTTCAACTAAAATAAATAAGGAAAAAAAAATCTGGGACAAGAAGATGATTACAAGCAAAATAAATTTACCATAATCACCAACTGTGAAGAAGGATGGGTCACATTACTTTGTTTTCTTAGCAAAACTACGTTATAGAACACTATAGCACAATGTACTAAAATTTCTTTGTCTTTTCCTTTTAAAAAAATCCTTGCCCTTGATACCTTTCAGTAGGGCAGCTTGAACAGTTCATGGTCACTTCCAAACCCCTCTGGAGATGAGTCGATAAATTTCTTCGGCAACCAGAGCCAGGACAAAGGGCTTTCTCGTGCTATTTCCTTGTTCCCATGTTTGCTGGCTTAACATCATTGAGTACACGTACGACTTCAGTACATAACATCAGCTGGGATGGCCTTCAGAGCTGGCAAACAGAGAAACAGCATGAGAAAAGCCCTTTCCTGCAGCATTTGCACCATAAATTGTCACGTTCGCTTCCAAATTTCTACCGAACCTCGAGCGCTGCGCGGTAACCAACCACTCCTGGGGTGCCCGGGCTCTACACACAGAGCACAAATGCTGCAGCAGGAGGAGACACAGAAACAGCTTCTATGGATAATATTCTAAGTTTCTTACTCCTTTTTTTGCTTTATCCACTCAAACCCAAATGCTGCTGCAAGATTGGAGCTGTCTGAAGGCTGCTGCGCTACCTAGAACTGGTTCTACAGGGGTTTTGTGGAATTCATGCCAAAGCATTGCTCCTAAAAGCATAAAAATATTTTTTTATTTGAAGACTTATTTTGCATCTTTAATCTAAATTTATCATCAGCAGGTTTACTCCTAAAGATTCCCAGAAATTAAGCCATTCTGATCAATTATTTGACAGAAAAGAAAGCACTGTCAATACCACAGTCCCCAAGCCACCAGCCACTCACTGGTCAGGAAATTGCTATCAACTGCAGATTATTGAGTGCAATACCTTCTGGGAGAAAACAGGAAAATAAACAAGTGTGAAATTTAAACCAAGTTAAGTCAGACTTCACTGTTAGCAATGGTTTATAGTTAAGTAAGACATTTGAAACAGCACAGTTGGATCACGAGGAGAAAAGAGTAAACTTTTCAGTTATCCCACTGAAAAAAGTGATGTGAAATGCCCTTAAATGTTTGAAAAATTACATTGTTTCTACCCCAAGGCAAGTGGCTATTGGAGAGGGAATTGTGTGTCATTCTGCACAAATATCCCACAGTTATTAATGCTGGAACCTCATTTACCAACTTCAGGATAAACTCAATCAATGAGCTCTTACTGGGAAAAAAGACAAAACAGGGCCTTTGTTTGTTCTGAATTTTTTTGTCATATTCAAAATCTTTCATTATTTCCTCACACAAAACACAAATTTCTTTTTCATTCCTTTTCATGCTCTGTTTTTCCCTTCTGCTATGAGGCAAAGGGGGCACTTGGCAGATACCTCCCTCCATGCTTTTCTAGTAAAAAGTATTAAAAGAAACTGTTGAAGATTTTCTACCAGTGTTGCACGGAGGAAAAGCATTTTCTTGACCAGCTTTACTTCAGTAGTGATGCACACTTAAATAATTGCTTGTTAACTTCTGAGTTGCACACTTTGACTCATATTTCAATTAGAAATCTCCAAATTCAAATTTTTTTTTTTTGGTGAAATGTACGTACATGGCAGCAGATCAGAACCACAAGCAAAATTACCAGTCAGAAATGTAAGGTAAAATGACAAGAATACTTAGAATCACAGTAATCCATTTTGAAATGGCTTTTAGGAAGGGCTGATACCAACAGTTATTTAGCTAAAATTTAGGAGAAAATGTTCTTTGAGTGCAATTTACCCTGTATCTGTCAATACAGAACACCAGTGCTATGTCTGTTTTACACGTCAGAGCACCAGCCTTGCCTACTGATGATTACAGGATTCTAAATTAAACTCACTGTTATTACACAAAACAAAAAATCCTGCAGCTAAATATTGATGGAACAGGTGAGTTTCAGAGCTGTTCTTTTCAGGAACACTGCAATATTCCTTCCACTCACATCCTGAGCACACTGTTCTCACAGTGTAATGACATTACAGCACATTTTAAATCAGAAACCCAAATACCCCATAACTGTAAGCACATCTAAGCAGGCAGTGATAGAATCACAGAATTGAGGCAGTGGGGGCCCAAAATTCAATATATTTGAAAGGAGGGCTACTTCCCATTCAGGCTCCTGTAAGGAGTGTAATGTCTGTTTCCATCAGTTCCCAACAAACCAGCAGAGAATGAATAGAAATTTCAGATGAAATGAGTGTGGATAAGTCCAGAGATGAGAGAATCCCACCAGCTGAACTCCACTAATGAAGGATTGCATCAGCAAAGTGACAGAAATCCATCTCCATGGCTGCTCCCTCCCTCAGCAGCTTCCCCATGGTGCAGTGTCCAGGCAGTGCAGCTGAACTCCCTGACACACCAGAGACCCGTGGGGTGCAGGGAGAACCCCCCAGAAAAGCAGAAAATCCCAGATCAGAGCACATTGCACCTTCCAGCTCCTCCAGTGCTGCCTCCATGGGCACTAAAGTTCCTCGAGTCAGAAAAATCTTGTTCCAGAGTTAAAGATGACAACCCAAAAGGCCACAGGATCTGAGTGACCAGGTGGGAATTTGCCAAGATTTCCCCTGGCCTGTTGTAGGCATTCCACTGTTTCCAAACTAAAGGCACATCTGAAATAACATCAGTAAAAGAAAGGACAAGAAGGAGAATGCACTGCAAAGGTTCTGATGAATCTTTGCAGCTCTAACTTCTTTGAATCAAGCTGCCACAGATAACACTGTGCTCTATAATTATGCATGTTTTGACTAGACAGGCTGATACCTAGGCAGGCATTTGAAATGTCTGAATGTTGTTTTAAAGTGCATGAGCAAAGATTTCGGATTTTGAAATTGTGCTACATGAAAATGAGACTGAAGCAAGCTCCTCTCCCTTCTTCTCATCATCCTCATGCAAATGCAAAGAGAATTAGAAGATTTGTGTCACTGTGGAACACTTCACACAGTTTGCTCCCACTGAGGTGAGCGTCAAAAATAACTGAGCTTTTACAAAGCTTGCAGACAAATAAACTTTAAAGATGCTCTATGTTTCTGCACCAAAGGAAACTTCTCTGAGGCCCACCACTGCCAAAACAATGGAAATCTGATGGCATGAAAAGTCAGTTTGCTTTTTATAACACTGTAGATATTCTAGTTTGAAAAACCTTATTATGAATAAGCCCCTTCACAATTTATCACTAGGTAAAACTCCTTTAAAAGAATTATCTGTACTACATCCACCACAAAAAGCATGCTACTCTGAAGGTCTATTGTCACTGGTAGTGTTCAACTCCTCCTGGTAACTTCAGAATAATATCAGGACCTCTGCCCTTCGCCCTCACATACAAATAGAGCAAAATTTGACCTCTCAGGGGACATTGCAGGAAGAACAAACTTTCCCTCTTCAGTTTCCTGCAGTTTATGATTCAAAGTGTCCTCAGCTGCTTCAGGAGTCTCCAATTGCTTCCCCATAAAAATTTCAGCTGTGGCACTGCTGTATTTATTTGCCCACATGACCACTAAAGAGATATTTTGGGGGTTTTTAGTAGAAAACCTTTCTCTCTTTGCTTGCATGCTTTTTGGGTACAACTGCTATAATGACTTTCTGTCATTTTATAGATCGCTTAGACAAATTTAGCAGCAAAGCAAAGGCATAATTTCCTTTCTTTAAAGACTTGAATCAATACCATTCAGACAGACACAAAATTTAGAGCTTCCAAAGAAAACATATATTTTTAGCTGTAACACAATATTATTTCAAATATCTGAGTAGAAAATCTTGCATGAACAAACCTAACAATAGTTGAGATGTGCATCCTATAATAATATCAGTCCCCATTACAAACTGAAGAGACACTTCACAGTGAACAGAACATTCTTTAGGCTCCTTCAGAACTTCTGGCTTGTAAAATAGCTGCACTATGGTAAAAGTGACAAATGATGATATTTCCCCCTCACAGCAGGCATCTTATTTGCACTTTTCAAACTAGCACATCTCCCTTTTGAACTGAACTGACTTGTCCTACAGCTTTCTGCCAACTCAGAGAGTGTCTGACAGAATCATCCAGAACCACAAGGATCCTGTTGGTGTCTGAGGCTGAAGGGTGGTGGGACAGCAGCTGGAGACAGTTCTGTTCCTCAGGATTATTTCTGTTTATATTTGTTTCCTTTTCTTTTTGCTGGCTAACAGAGACAACTCTCAAGTAGCCCATCCTGAGACACCTTCCAGAGCCTCACAGGAGATAAAACTACCCAGACTACAAATACAGAGCCAGGGTAGGAGTCAAACTGACTTTTAAAAAAGATCTGTTGAACTTTTAGAAATTCTTTACTTGTTTTTACTTACCAAGAAATAAAATTTTCATCTAGTCACAGTCAAACACAATACAAAGGATTTCCTATAATGGTCCAACTTATGTAAATAATGCCTTAATGAAATTACATATTTTATTTTCTTTTAAATGTGAACTCATGTCTTTGAAGGTGACTGCTGTTCCCAAATTAGTGTAAAGGGCCACTGTGGTGATTAGTTACCCTTCCTCCAAACAATGTATTCACTTTCATGCTGCAAAATATCCCTGAGAGAAGGATAGCTGCAATTTTAACAAAATCAGTACAACCTGTAACAATAATCTCTTTTTTAATCTACTCGCCGTATCATCCTAACAATGTTAGGTGCAGCTCTATGAAGATAAGCTGGTATCAGCTCGTGAGCATTAAAAAAACCCCACAGTTCTATTCTGCTTTTCCAGATAGGAACCCCCTGTCACAGACCTTTAAGGCACAGATAAAAGGAAATGCTCTTTCCCCCAGCCAACCTGTGCAGAAGAGAATTGCTTCCCATGGCACTTTCTAGGTTTTTACTGCCACAGAAGGGACCCTGAGAGTCACGAGCTTGCTTTCTTTGTTGGCAGCATTACTGCAGGACAAAGTGTGTTTCAGCAGACAATGGCAAAACCTTTTTGACTCACAGGAACTGTACCAGAACTCCATTGACAAAAATCCCTTAGATCAGACCTACAGAATTGCTGAAAACAGCACTGCCCTCGGCTCAGAGTGATGGGAGTTCAAGCAGATGAACAAACTGGCAAGAGGCTTTTCTGATTTGCAATTTAACTTAACACACCTAAACACATGGCTTAAAAAATGTTATCCACAGGGATATAGATCACCATACAAATTTGTGTTGGTAAAGGGAATGAAATAGAATAAAATAAACAACATGTCCTGAAGTTTTCCAAGATATGATGACTGCTCTGAATTAGAAGCTTTTTTAATGAATGTCGTTATCATTACAGTTGTAATAAAACAAAAGTTCCCAGAAAAAAATTCATCTGGAGGAAGAAATTTACCAGGCTTAAGTCATGCTGAGGATTTGTTCCCAAGCAATATATTAAGTTAAGCATATTATCAAGTTAAAATGTATTATCAATAATACAATAAACACTCCCAAAGTGTTACTTTAGTGATTCATTCCTTAACCAACTAAAGCTTAACTAGAAAACTCTCCCCACTGAAAACTTTGTGATACTTGGGGAGAAAGAGAAGCAAACAGAAAAACAGAAAAGTTTAATAAAACTGTTCAAAATATGGATAAATATTAGATTCCATTTCCAGTGACCTAAAGCTTTTCTGTAGGGTCTTGAAAATAAAGGGTACTTAAGTTCTCAATTTATTTTTAATTTTAAGCTGATGATTCTTTAGACATTGACTTTGTTGTACTGCATTTCTAAGAAGCTAATACCTGGTTTATCAGGCAGAGCAGCGAATAAGTGAGCTCAATTATGCTGATGCTTCTAATTTTTCCCTAACTTTGCCTGTCAGCTGTGCCATTCCACCAGATCTAAGGCTCCTTCCAGTCTGAAAATGCCTGAAACTCTCAGAGGAAAATCCTCACCTGCTCCTGAGAGACCTTGAAGCAAAGCTACGCCCAAATGAAGGCTGCAATTCCAGACTCCATTAATATTAAGAACCACTTATGAGCTCCTCTAAAGCTTTATTGCTTCCCACCCAGATTGTCTGGGTGCTCGAGCACACCAGGCTGGGGAGGACGGTCCCGCTCTGAGCCCTCCGAGCTGCTCGAGGCCCGCGGTGAGGTGGGAAGTGCCATGCTGCCATCTGCAGTCAGGACACCACCACAGGGATCTCTGCCTGCTCCATCTCCTCACACACAACGCTCTTTTCCCTTCTCATTTTCTCCCTTACCCCTCAGGAAGCTGCAATTGTTTGTTTTACATCGCCTCGACACTCAAAGCGTTACTCCTCGCAGGAGAACTTGCAGCGCTCCAAACTGGAGTTACAGATTGGCAAAGTAAGGAGGGAAGGAGGGAAAAAGCACCTTAAAAATTCCATTACCTGTCTGGTGTGTATGGGGCCTGGGGTCTTGAAGCCTCCTTGACAGCTGCATTCAGAAACACTGTAAGGGTCCGAGCTGCTGGATGAGCACTTGGAAAGTGAGTCACAGCCCACCACAAAGGTGTTATCTAGAGGCAATTCCTGAATGACATGGTGCTTCTTGGGGGGTACAGGAGTCTCAGGTTTAATTTGAAAGGTAGGCTGTGGAGAAGCAGACTTGTAGTGCTTTGCTAAGTCTGGGCTATCAGGTTTAAATGTGGTTGGTGTGGTGGCCCAGTTATATTTTCCCATAGTCTGTTCTTCTAGCTCTACAGGAATGTCTAAAGTGCCATTTATGTGCTCGTGGCCAGGATCATCGGGCTTAGATTCTTCAATAGTCACAAAGTTGAGGAGGAGACTCTTTGGAGAGCGCTTCTTCTTCTTCTTCTTTTTCTTGATCTGCCTATTCTCTTGGTTGGGAGAAACCCATTCACCACTCTGCTTATTTTTTTGGACGACCTTGTGCCTGGGCGTCTGGCGGCACCGGACTAAGGCGGTAACAAAAATTACCAGAATAACTGTCATGGTGCCTGCAATAATGGCAATGATGATCTTGACATAATCATTGGTCTGTGGGGTTATCTCACCATCCCCAATGTTCTGGCCAACTGGAGTTTCCATATTCCTACGCACCAGCTCTTGCACGTAGGAGCTGTTGGTGACTGTCTCGTTCACAAACAAGTGCACAAGAGCTATGGTGTAAAGAGACTCCGGCTGTCCCAGGTCGTTCACCTTGATCACCAGTCTGTGCAGGCCATGATCTGATGTGATCACCTTCTCTTTCAAAGTGATATTGCCTGTTAATTGGTCAATGGTGAACAAGCCCCTGGAGTTCCCACCTATGATGCTATAGCGGAGCTCTGCGTTCATTCCCGTGTCATTATCAACTGCAAAGACTTTAGTGACTACAGACCCTGGGCTGGCTGATGTTGGGACCAACTCATAGGAATAATTAGAGGAGGGAATAACAAAAACAGGCCTGTTATCATTTACATCAACAACATTGATGGTCACTTTGGCAGTTGAGGAACGCTGCAGTCTTCCTCCATCCACTGCTTTCACCTGGAAAGTGTATGACCCCTGCTGCTCCCTATCAAATGTAATATTAGGCCTTATTACGCCAGTGAGTGGATCAATAATGAAATTATCTCTACCATTTAAGATAGAGAGAGTGACTGCAGCGTTGTCTCCCGCGTCAGCATCCGTAACTGTGATAAGCCCCACTGTGCCATACATGGGCAGGTTTTCTGGCACATAGAAATTATATTCATTATGGGTGAAAGCAGGGCTGTTATCATTCTGGTCCAGCACTGACACCGTCACGGTAGCATTGGTCTGCAAAGGTGGCATCCCATTATCCTTAGCCAGCACAGTGAAAGAGTACCTGTCCTGCTTTTCTCTGTCCAGCTTTCTCACTGCTGTCAGGATGCCCGTGCGGCGGTCCAGGTTGAAAATTGGGGGTGCATCAGGACCCAGGATGTAGCTGATCTCGGCATTCCGCCCGCTGTCAGCGTCTGTAGCGCTGATCTTGGTCAGCTGAGTACCAGGAGCGTTGTTCTCAGGGATGGAAAGGCCTATGATGGGCTGGGTGAAAACCGGGGCATTGTCATTTTCATCCTTAATTTTGATCAGGAGCATTGCAGACTGGTTTAAGGGAGGCTTCCCTGAATCTGAAGCCACTATTTTGATGGCATATTCCCGTGTAGCTTCATAGTCTAGAAAGGTGGCTGTCTCCAGGAGAAACTGGTTATCAAACACTGGTTTTAGCCTGAAAGGAACATCGTGATCTGTAAAACAGGTAACTTTCCCATTCTGGTCAGCGTCCTTGTCCATCACTGTTATCAATGCAATTTTTGTATTAAGGGGAGCCTTCTCAGACAAAAGCACTGTCCCATTCACAGGGTTGATGATGTACCTGGTGTCTATTGACGGGACATTGTCATTAATATCTGTGACATTAACAGTCACTGTGGCTCTTGAGGGAGTGGAGCTGCCATCGCTTGCCAGAACAGTCAATTTGTGCACGGGGGACTCCTCCCTGTCCAGCGGCTCCCTGATGGTGATGAGCCCAGTGGTGTTATCAATGGCAAAGAGCCTTTTGGCCAGGCTGGAGATCTGGTTGCTGAAGTAGAAGTGGATCTGTGCGTTGGAGCCCAGGTCAGCGTCGGTGGCATGGAGCTGGGACACGGAGGTGCCCACGGGGGCGTTCTCGGGCACGCTGACCTCGACGTCGTTCTCCTTGAACACCGGGCGGTTGTCGTTGACGTCGGTCACCGTCACCTGCAGGATGGCGGTGCTGGACCTCGGCGGGCTCCCACCGTCTTCAACTTTGATTTTCATCACATAGGTGTCCTTCTGCTCCCTATCCAGGATCTGCTGGACAATCAGTTGAGGCCACTTGTCTCCCTCAGGGGTCTCCGTTATGTCAAGACCAAATACGTTTTGACCCTACGAGACACAGAAAGAACACACTTTAGCTTGGTGGTGCATTTAAAAAGAAAAAAAATATCCCATTATGTTTCTGAAATTGTCATGGAATATAAATTCATGCATATACTCTGTACAGGAATACATATTTATATATTTATGTCTATTTTTCCATATCTAGTTTTGCTTTAAGCTCCAGAGCCTTGAGAAAGCTTCAGAGCAAGCACGGCAATAAATAGATACTTTAGAAAGAGGGGAAATGTAAGAGTGATGGTGATTTTTTTCATCCAGATTCTCTATTCCTAAAGAAAAGTTATTAAATTCCTGTGCTGATGTAACGCAGTTTCTCTGTTGTATGAGCGAGTGTGGAAATGAGGAATGAAGCCAAAGTTCAGTCACTGGAGGACCTATTCCAATATTCAATTTCAAGGAAACCAACAAAGATAAAGGGATTATTTCTCTGTTTGTGGAGCAACTCTGGACATGATCTGAAACCATTAGCATAAAAAACCAAAACAGAAAAAAACCAACCAACCAAACATAAAAACCCCACCAAACCAATACCATCATTGATAAAGTGCTTACTACATAATTTAGATGTCAGATGATACAGGCAAAACTAAGTCAAACCAGTTCAGAGATATATTTAAAAACTCATTAAGACTATTCCTGCATTCATCACTCTATGTTTTATATTTTGTAGTGAAATTGCAATCCCAGTGAAAAAAAGAAGACTTATTTTCATTTCAAAAATATCACAGAACTGTGAGATCAATTTGAAAATGATCAATATTTTTCATGGGGTTTGTTGAACATCTCTGGAACTGCACCAAAACGCTCATATATTGCACAAACACAGCTTTTTTAAAAAACAGTAGTGCTGACAAATCTGCTAAAATAAATATTGGAATCTAGAACTAAATCCCCTCTCTCTTCTGCTGTCTCTTCAGACACGCAGGAATGCAGAACAGTGTAATTATCCTCTTTTCTCATATCTCACCACGTAGAGGAACGATGTAAAGGCAGTTTTCCAGCCACAGCTTCCAAAAGGGCAGGGCTAGAATGCAGATGGCTAATGCTGAATGCATGGGATGACCAGAAAAAAGAAGGCATAAATAAAATTGTGGACTAACTAGGAGCTTCTTTTTATGTGTAATATTTGTAATAATGAACAACTGTTCTTCCTCTGTTTATTCTTCTCCTCTTTCACCCTCACTCAGGTAACTGCCATAGAATCATAGATGGCTTGGGCTGGAAGGGACCTTAAAGATCCTCTCATTTCCACTGGACCAGGTCCAGTTGTGCTCTGAACTGGTTTGAGACACTCCAGAACAAAGAAAAAAGTGTTCAAGGTTATTTCTCATGAGTCGCAAAAGACTTGTGTTCCCTGCTCCCCACCACTAAGTGAATGCATTTACAGCTTCTGCACACTTCTGAGTGAGGCTGAACTCTCACTGATTTGTTCCTCAAAGCCAGATTTTGACCCTAGATAAGCCATCTTTTATTTCACGGGACAGAACTATTCATCCACACATGCAAAAATCACCGTGCCACTGGCACAGCATTTGTGGCAACATGAAGTTGCAACTGGGGACAGTATAAAGTAAACTGGAACAGATTTTGAAGCAATAAAACAAATACAGATTTGGCTTCTTTAGCAGAAGGCACGAAAATATAAGCCCTGCAAATTGTTTCTAAATCAAGATATACATTTTGAACCAATTAGGGGAAATTTTAGAATGGTAATTCTATGCTGATAGGAAGCAGAGCGTGAGCTCCTCCTCATATTCAATCTGCCTAGCAGTTATTTGCAATAAATTTCATAATTACAAAGAAATTATATATTCTATGCTTTACCATAGATTCCAGAGGAAAGAAAATAACAGAAGCCAGCGTAAAATCAACCTGTCAGCTCTTTTTACCTCTTTATTTGTACACAAGCTGACAGATGGGCACTGATTATTCTGCCATTAGATCCCACAACTACAAGAACTTGGTACAGACTTTGAATTCACGTGGCTGTACGTGTGTGAACCCATCTCTGCTTTCCTCATCCAGCATGGGAGAGGAGCTTTTCATCATAGCAGATGAGTTTGATATAAAATGTGGTGCTTTAGCTCCCCATTATTAGCTGTGAATGACTAGGGAACATAAAGGAATGTGAAGATCTCTTCCAAGTTCATTATTAACACTTGAATAATTTTCTGTGGAAAGAAATATTATCTATGTCTATTTCTTCCTATTCATTACAGGTTTAGACATCTTTTTAAACTACAGAAAAACCATTACAGAGAAGTAGACTTTCTCTTAATTCTAACAAGGGTAACTATTTCAATTTGTTGAAACAAGAATATTCCATGTTGTTTAAGAGATAAGGTTAGGTGTGATATGCTGCAAATTAAACACATTTTCTAAAAACAGATAGTTCTCTCATTCTAAACACTCAAAATTTGATGAAACATCCAAGAAATACATTTTTAAAATTATAAATATCTAATTCTCTCCATTATGAGCAAAGAAATTGAGAACTAAAGTGAGAAACATGAACAAAAACCTCCAGGATTAATTTCTTGATGTTGAAGTAAATAGCTCCACCATCATTAAAAGTTCAGTGAAGTTAAAATTTCCATTAGGGTCAGATTTCTACTGGAACTGAGCTGCACCTCAGTCACCACATTATCCCAGTGATCTGAAGGATTTGTTCTCACTGGGAAGGGCAAGAGTCCATTGGAAAAGCACAGTAGATAATTAACAGGTATAGAATACCTTTGCCCATTAAAACAACTTGTAGAAATTGATATCACTACCTTTAGAGAAGAATGGGAAGGAGAAATACAAGATTGAATTTTTAGATTTAAAATACAATTTAAGCACTAATTATTGGATGCAAACCAAAGCTATGCCCATCTCAGAGCTGGATTAGCTTAAAGAGGTTCTGACCCTGCTCACGAGATCCCTTATCAGGGCAATAAGGAGCTCTGTTACCTTATCCAATTTTCATTACAGCCTTTTCCATGGATTTGCACACAGAGTCTCTCAAATAATGAAACTTTCTTGCTGAACACTCCCTATTGTGGATATTTACCTGGTCATTTGTAATGGATCCAAATGTCCTTTTCGGAGCTGTTTTGGGCTGTCATGTGAATAAAAAATTAGAGAGGATTTTAAAAAATGCAACATTCAGGTGGTTTCATAAATACATAATCAATGACACACAGACACAGAGTGGGGTAAGCTAGAACAGCTCCTAAGTGCTGCAGACAGGACTGGATGTGACAAAGTGCACCAGAATCTACACACAGATATTGAATTTCACAGCATTTCACCACAGGGTTTTGTTAAATCTGTGGGGCACTGACTGCCTGGACGTTGCTGGGAAGAATGGGAAAATAGATCAGCTTCTGGTTAACGCTGATAACAGAGACATGGTCCACTGTGCTCAAAACATCCTGTGGACCTGCGCTTGCAGAGCAGTAAATTGGCAGAGAGCAGGAATTTCTCAAAGTGGGGAAGGGAAAGGATATTGTGCTAAATAATGCTACAAACCCAACTGCTTGGGATACAAAGTACTCAGATTGAGAGAGGCTAGCAGTGATTATTCCTTAAAACATGCACATTATGTAATTGTGTGTAACAAGTCTGCATTGTTAGCTGACAAAGGGTAGATCGACACTGTCCTCAATCTTCATTCAAAAGAGGATTCTGAACCTCCAGAGAAAGCCACAGGAGCAAAGGCAGCTCATTGTTTTGTGGCTGCATCTTCACCCTGCACTTATTCCCAATCCTTCAGGCACTGTAAATGACAAACACATCACGAGATGTCCTTGGTCCAGCTGAATGTCAAACTGAAGTCAAGGGCCATGCACAGCTCAAACTTTTACTCATATTCTACAGGAACTCATCTCAATGGCTGTTGTAACAAGCTAGAAGTACACACTCATTCTTAAAAGAAAAAAGAACAAAAATTATTAAAAGATTGGTTTCTCATCAGAAAGTAAATCAGTAATTAAGTAATTACTTGAATAAAACTCTTTGGCTGAAAGGTAGTTTTGAGTCCAAAGGACCCTAAAATCTTTTCAGAAAGTCCAGAGAATAATGCATGTTTGATAAATGCTTATTGCACATGGAACAACACGGAAAATCTTTGCAGAGTTTCTGCAGAACTTCAAGACAGGTCCCAGACACTTTTTCCTTGCCTGTTTTTCCAAGACATATGGAACTGCTCTGTGACTGTGCTGTCTGTCAGCAGAGAAGAGACAACAGCAGCACAACTCCAGCTCTGAACGCAGAAAACAGACCACAGTTACATGGTGGACAACTTTTTCTACAAAAGCTGAAAACTAAACTTGCAGTTTTCTTTCAAAGGCGATACTTTGGCTGTGAAATTGTGAATTGCCAAAGCCAAGTTAACGTCTTGAACACAAAATATTCCACATGGCAGGCAATGATGGATCTGTGGGTCTGCAGTGGCTGCATGTGAATGCACTCAGATCCAAACCTCCGCAAGTGGTGCAGGTCTAATAAAGGTCCCAAGTCTGCTATTATTCACCCAGTGTGCAATCTGCTGTCCATGCATTCTAGAAAATGACCCTTTTTTGGACAGCTGTCCTGCTTAAAGACTCCACAGTCACTCCTCCCATGACATCCCATAACTTACAACCCAAAGTTACTGGAAATAAGTGTCATTAGTAGCAGCGGTTACCTTATGAACTGAGTGGCAGAACTTCAAAGGAGAAAAATAACATGACAAAGGTAAGAATTTCTTATAATGCAGACCTCAGCAGAGTTGCTTACAGATTTGAAACACTCTCTTTGTCAAAGAAATGCAGCCTTTTCATTTGTAGGCCAAGATTTTTAAGGCTTTTGTTCAATTTATGGTTTTCTGTCAGTGTCACGCACTGTTTCTATTGGTTTCCTTTGAAGCAAGAAAAAAGTTTAGCTTGGAATAAATGGAACTTTCAGGTTCAGAATCACAGAAAAAATAGGATTTGTAAGCACCCAATTTATGCATAAACCTAAAGTGCATTTTCTGCATTCAGCATCCTAATTAGCTCCATTTCTATGTAAGAGTTGAGGAGATCATATTATGAGCAATGTCTACACCATAACTTGCTACTTCTCCTCCTCCTGTACCAAAAAAACCCAAAAAACCCAAAGAAAACCAAACCTAAAAAACCCCATAAACCTGAATCTTTTATTTTAATAGAAATTCAATTCATCCACCTCTACAAACAAGAGTGGCAATAATGGTGAACTCACATTGCTGCAGTAACAGGACACAAAATTCCCAAAAAACTCCTTTCAAGGAACTGGGCCATCACTTGAGTGGTCTTTCACAATTATATATTTCAGAAAAATATGCAGCTGCACCACAAAACTGTAAGGAATTTATGTTCACAGTACTGCTGCTGTATAAATAATTGTAGACTAACTAAAGATGGGAAACTGAAGTACAGAGACACTTTTATCGGTTGTCCAGAGTTTGTAGCTGGTCTGAAAAAGGCAGCCACTTCTGAGTTAGTAATCATGTTTAAAATTAAACTTCAGTATTTTAAACTTCAGAAACTAACTGTTAGAATGCCACTTTAGGAGCTAAACTTTAGAACTGTAAACTTCAAGCAAAGTTCTTTCATTTAGAGACACTTTGACCAAAACAAGGGAGGTCAACAGCTGCAGGTAACAACCAAGGAGGAAACCTCCCCTCTTAATCTCCTCCATTACAGTTGCTCAGAAATATTCACAGACATCCTACTGAACAAAAAGCTACATTTTCAACACCCTGAGGATATTCAGATTAAGGTATTAAACATGTTTGAGCTTTGCTCTGAATTCCCAAGATAAAGCTCCAGACACCTGACGTTTCAGCCTTTGGATTCACTCACTATAGATATATAATGAAGGGGAAAAAAATAGGATTTATATCAGGCAACAATACAGCCAACAAGTGCATTTTGATATTTGCATTTACAAGGTGACAGTTACATATTTGCTCTATTTCCTGGCTGAGAACAGGCACAGAACCCAGGATGTGCCAGGAAGGGAAATAAATGAGTGCAAGGCTCCAGTGCAGCGCTGTGCCTTTGGAGGGGAGCACTAACAGCCCTGTTCAGCTGCTCAGAGCAGCTCCTAAATCACAACCTCATTGTGCCTCGACAGCCAAAGGCTCTGCCTGAGCTCCCAGTGGCACATTTGGAGCCCGTGGTGAGCCCTGCCAGGTGCTGGTGAGGGGTGAACCTGCTGTGCCCTCCTCTCACAGCCTGCACATCAGCGCTGCCAGGCAGGAGGGGATTGAACCCGGCAGCCACTTGGACAGCAGGAAACACAAACATCCCCCAGACAGCTCTGAAAACTCCTTTCCCCTGCAGCAGGGGCTGTGCAGCATCCCCAGCTGGCCGGGATTTCAGTGGAGTCTGGGGTAATGGGTGTGTGTGGATTCAGTTCGTGGCAAATGGGATAGCAAAATATAAATGAGACTGGAATAAAACATATTTGTGCTTTTCTACAAACATCTGCCAATCAACATTCATTAAATTATTGTATAGTTATTATCTCATTCCCTCCTATACACACATCCACACACAAATTCAGTGTGTATGATATATTTAAATGAATGGCATCTTCACTCAGAAAAATCCATATTCTAACCTCTGATGCTGCAGCTTTTCCAACAAGTTGTTTAGCAAGATTGTCTTCTTTGACCTAACACCCTCCCTAAAGCTCAAGTTCAAGCTGGGAGCAAAAATCACTGTACCTTCTCTTAATGCTTACACTTCTAGGAAAAATGCTGACAAAACTTCCATGAGAACAGCAGGAGCATCTCACACACACACGTGGAACCCTCCACACTTCAGAAACACAAGGAAATTCCTTCATGTGCAGGGGCAGCACTTAAATGTCCATGTGTCACTGCTTTATGAACGTGGATACAAAAATCCACAGCCTTAACGGAGAAAATTCACAACCCATGTGGGCAAAAAATATAACAGGGTGAGAAATAAACTCCAGCAGAAAAGAGTTTACATCCTCCAATTGGAACAGATTTCCTCCAGCTTCCACAGGCAGGCTTTAGGAATTCTAGACCTGTCACAAGTACTGCAGAAATGACCTGATCATAAGCCTCTCTCAAGGCCTCCACTCTGCAGGGTTTTGGAAAAATCAAAATAAGAAAGAGTGTGTGAGTGTGGCATTTAACTGCCACGGGATCAGTTTTGCTTCTGAAGGAAATAAAGCTATACTTTTTCAAGGAATGAAAACTTATCCTTTTTTTATTACTCTCAGAAAATATAACCGTGAGGCTCCCATATTAAACTGTAAAAGTATGTGACGTACGCAAGTGCAGGATGCCACTTCACTGCACATGGGATGATCATAAATAATACTGCAATTTCAGAGTAATAAATGGGAGATGGTGGCTGAGAAAACAGTGACACTGCTAAAAATAGTTCCAGAGATTTCTGAAACTCACTAAATAGAAGTCTTTTCCCCATACTGATCAAGGAGTGTAGGGATAAACCAAAAATGTATTTTCTGGTGCTGATTTCTCAGGAACTTGACTTCTTCCTCCTCCAGTGTTGCTGACTCCTATTTATCTGACTCACTAGAACAAGAGCAAGATAAAAAAGGAGAAACATTTCCTTACTGTAAGGCAGACACTTGAGTCTGAAAATCAATTTTGAGAAGAAATCTCTTGCTACCTGTGTGCATTGAAAGTTCTAGCAAATAAATTGTCCAGACTTTCCAGTTAATGAGTTATATTCTGAGAAAATGCTTCCCTGTGAGTTTGGGATCAAAAAAATCTTGGAAGTGTATTTGATTTATACTTCAATATATAGTTTTACTCAAGAATATATTCCTTTCTATAAACAAAAATAAAACTCCAATTTCACTCTAATTGAATGTGCTTGAGCTATTTCCTGGTCTTAAAATCAGAGATGGAATTGGAGTAACTGATTTGTAAGAAAGAAAATAAATTTAAGAATATTAGAATGGCATGTTTACAAGAGAAACACCAACCACTCATCATTCCATTCCAGCTTTTCTGCTTACTTTTTGTTCACTGTTTATATTCCCTAACAGCAGTTTAGTCATGAATACACAGTAAAAATTATACCTAATGGACAGGGATTTTTTTCCTCCAAAAGGGGAAAAAAGAAAAAAAAATCAAAGAAATCCATGAGACCAGAGAACACAACAAACCAATGTTTAAGCAGGAAGAACAGCAGCTTCAGAAGGTAAATACAACATCCATCTCCTTCTGCAGAGCTCTAGATTAGGCTCACCTGGTAATGTGAGTCCTCCAATAAATTATAAACTGAGACAAACCCTCCCACAGCTCATGGGGAAAAAAAGCAGAGAGTGGTGAATGTTGGGAGTAAGGGGAGTGATGGGGTGTGTCCTCAGCAAGGTTAATTCCAGGATAAATATCACAGCTCAGGAGTCATTCAGCAACGTGACTGCCCTCCCACAAAGTGTGCTACTGCAGAAAAAGCAAATTAAACAAAGGTTGGTGAAGCCATTTCTCCCCAGTGATGGCTCCTACGGCCCAAGCCAAAGGGAAAATCCAACCTTTCCCAGTCTGGGTGCACACAAAGTGCTTTCCTGAGGTAAATTCAACCACTGCCCTAAAACAGATGCTCCCAAACTCACACATTGTTTGTGGTGCCATAAAGCTCTGTAATAGGCACACAGAACCCGGACCTGAGGCCCCTTCCTCCGCCAAAGCCACGAACAGCTCTGGGGCAGTGCCACCATTGCAGGCAGGAAGGTGTCAGGGTGGAAACCAGAGCTGAGCATTCCCCAGAGCCCTCCCAGAGTGAGCATGGCCCCAAACACCCCAGCACAACACCCAGAGAGCCCCTCCTGCCCTGAGAGCAGGGACAGCACCTCAGCCACAACCAGGCTGGAGCGGGGACAGGGACAGGACAAACCTCCGGGGATGAGGAGATGCTCTCAATAATTCAATGTGAAGTTCAGCCTTCGAAAAACATGATGTAAACAAGTGATTCCACCAAACCCAACCCATTAAAATATTTCATCCTGAAATGAAATGTAACTTATGTCCATTACTTGGGAAAACGACCATTAGCATGGAATATAAAGCACAGCTCAAACAATTTAAACAGTCTTTGAACAATTTTCAACTTAGACACAAAAACTTCGTCTACACCTTGATTTGTACACTTAATTATTTTCTATTTCTTTATCTTAGAGGGTTTAGCATATTATTAGGATTCTTGCATATTGAGGTATTAAGCTAAGAACAATAATTCAATGTATTATGTTGATGAAGCAGCCAGCTAAACAAACAGTTGATTCTGAATTCAAAGATTTAGTTGGGCACGTTACTATTTTGAAACATGCCTAGGATGTTCTCCCAAATACTACATCTGTCATTACTCATCAGGTTCACAGATACTGAAAGAACACAAAACAAGTGCTCTCCAAGACAGGACTGAGTCAATTTGCTCACAGAAATCTGCAGGACTGCTCTCTACAATAAAACAGGTTTCAGTTGTTATGTGGATTCAAAATAGAGCACTATCTTCAAATCCTAAGGTGACACTATAAAACTAAATTTTTTATGTGTTCTACCTACAGAGTCAAAGCTCTGCTTCCACACTCAATTAACTTTACTGGTAACATAAGAAGAGGCCTACTGTGGTTATATGGGGAAGCACCCATTGTGAAATGTAAAAATTAAGTGAAATCTGTTTTGAAATCCAGCATTATGGCTCTTAACAAAACAGCAAACCAGAACTAAATTAGTGAAAGTGACTGTGACAGCTGAAGCCATGGAGCTTCCAAGAGGGCTCAGCTTATTAAAGATTTTCCTTATTATGCTCTTAAGCACAATCTGATTAGTTCCAACAGCTGCCCAGCAGGAAAAGCCAAGCCATCATTCCCAGGAACACTCAAATAAAGCACCTTTAGCTTCAGTGATGGCAGACCCAGGTAGCACACAGCACTGCAGCACCAGCTCTGCTCTCCGGATGGACAGTGATGTCAGAATTTCAAATCAAATCATGGCAGAAGCTCCTGATCAGCATCATGTAAGCTACTAAAATCTGTCCTGATGGATAAACTTGTTCCACAAGAAATACACAAAGGGAAAAAAAAAAAAAAAACACAGAGAAAAAAGGAGAAAAAAAAGGAAATAAACTAAGGGGGGAAAATCCACTTCACATAAATGTTACTCAAGTCTTTGTTAGAGGAAATGAGTAACAAAAAAGGAATTTTCTTTGCTACTTTGCCTGTGAAACTCAGTAGCCTGAAGCATATGCTGTGCTGTGACAAATGTGCCATTGAACTTGAAAACAATACTCAAAATCGATTCTGAAAGACTTCACTCCTGTTTGCAGGAACTCTTGTAGTATTGTCTGAATATTACAAGAGTGATGAAGAGGCTGATGTTTTTGCCACTTCTTCCAGTGCCCTGGATGTTAATGGGATTTAGGATTTTAAGAGCCACAGACACAGCACTGACTGTGAAAGGCTTCAAGCCTGGGACACAGATTTCCAGCCAGCTGGAGCCCTGAATCATACACTCCATCATCAAATAATTTTGAAGTTGTTATTAGAGTTAATCAATAAAAACCACACAGGTTTTAATTCCACAAAGGTAAATTCACTTCTGAATGAGGCTTGACTGTTCTTCCAGTTCCTGAACATAGGGAAACTCAGGAGAAAAACCATATTTCTAGTGTTGCAAAGTTTTCTGCCACTGGGCAGCAGAACAAGTTCTGATTGTACCTCTGGGCTTTACTTCCCACCTCAGCTCAAGCATATACACATTTAAAATAGAAACCAAATAATTTTATTTCTGCTTAATATAACAATGGATATGGATATTAGTGAAAAATGTCTGTATACAGTTTCTCAGCTCCTCAATGAGCTTATAAAACTGTATACTTTTTCAAGTAGCATCAAAAACTTTGACAATATTCTAAACACTGTCACAGACATGCTTTATGAACAATCCTTTCCTTAGGATTTCTCCTCCTGAGAAGCTGAGAGGCCTCAGGAACAAAATGTAACCAATGGTTATCTGCTGCTGTGGGATGCAACAGGTGCAGCTGGGATTGGTCTCATGTGGATGTTTCTAATTAATGGCCAATCACAGTCCGGCTGTTTCAGGCTCCTGGTCAGACACAAGATTTTATTATCATTCCATTCCATTTCTTTCCTTGCTAGCCTTCTGATGAAATCCCTTCTTCTATTCCTTTAGTATAGTTTTAATATAATATTTATCATGAAATCAGCCTTCTGAAACATGGAGTCAGATCCTCATCTCTTCCCTCTTCCTGGGACCCTCTGTGAACACCACCGCAACACTCAAATTTTAAAATCCGGAATTTTTACAAAATAGATACAAAATCCCACTAGAAAAACTGCATATGGGAAAAAAACCCAACAGATAATAAAATCAGAATCACCACTGCTGGGCAAGAAATCTATGAGCTTCAAACTGGCAGAAGCTCAGGAACATCTTGGGAAAATATTCTGGTGACTCCCAAGCATCTGATATCAAATGTTAAGAGACAGATCCAAGATCAGAGCAAACTCAGTTTTGGTCCTGCCAGGCCATTCTTGGGCCAGCCCAGAAATCAGTGCCTGCCCCTCCTCTTCCCCCTGGTGAGGAAGCTGCAGACTGGAAACAGAGACAAGCAAAGACTGAGAAGACCAAAGCCCAGTTCAGATGATAAATTAAGGTGCCCAGCAAAGGTCATAACATCTTCACATAATGCACTTCCAAACCCAGACAATCAAAACCTCAGAAGCAGATATTAAAACAGATATTAAAACACACACACACACAAACAGGTTTTTCTCTTTAGCTTTGCCAAAGGTCCACTCAGACACTGAACTTCCTTGCCAAGCTCTGGATGATGCTGGCAGCTGAAGGTTTGAATTATTCAAATGAAAGGTTTTTATAAGGGAGGGGCTGGACTACCTCAGAATTTAAAAATGAGCATTAATGTAGAATCTTACAAAGAAGCAGGCAACCTGGAGACTTCCAGGAACTCATTTGAGTTCTGATACTGTACAAGCAGAGTGAGTATCCTGGATATTCAACATGGCAAATACTTGATTACATAAAACAATAAAAGTGTTTATTTAAAAAAAAATAAAAGGCTATAGGAGAGTTCTATCAGTATTTTAGGCTCTGTTTTTAATACTGACTTTCAAATTATGGTATCCACAATAGTTCTCGGCATTCCCAACAAATACCAATTCACAAAAAAGTCATGTGTAAGTGCCAGAGTACTATTTCTGATATTAGATAGGAAAGAGGATGAGGAAAAAAATACAAGTTACTCCTTTGTTTATACCTTTAAATCTGCTGCAATAAATTATCTTCAAAAGCACCTAATGGAAATGAGGATGAAAGTTATATGGCTGGGCTTAGGATGAAAAGGAAAATGTATTCTCCCAGTGAAAAAGCCATATAACATCCCAGTCTGAAAAGCACAGAGGAATATCCTGACTCAAAAGAAAAAGAAGAGAAAAAAAACCCTAGAAAACATCAATTTGCCTGAAAAAGCAGGGGAAAAAAAACCTACAGTTATTCAACTTTGGAACATCAGCAATAACCAAAGCAAGAACACATCACATTAATAGAGCCAGCAATTACAGCACAATGAGAGAAAAATGTATTTCAATACTGAGAGCTGATGACTCAGAACTCATTTCTTTTAGCAATGTTTCTTTTTGTTTCTTCAGAATTGTCTGAAACACTCTTTGCTACATGTCCCAGCTTCAAAAGCTCCGCAGGACTTAAGTGTTCAGACCAATTATGTTTCTAGGTTAGAGAATATAAATTATTTTGCAATACACCTTTCTTTCAGGAATAAAAATAACTGCACTAATGCAGTCAAGTGCCATGAACCGTAACTGACACTTGATTTAAATATATTTTTGATAGCTCTTTCTTCCACACTGTTGTGGCATTTGAAAAAGGCTCCAACCTTTTTCTTTAGTGATGTACAAAAGTGTGCCACCTCTAAAACATGGCAGATTTTCAGACAGTAGGAAAAAATAAGGGTGCAGCATCATCTGCCCTGAGTGCACTTTTATTCCCTTCTGTAACTTCGTGTGACAGTGCACGTTGGCACTCCCAATATCATTCTTGTATGCAAACCAAAGTATAATGTCATTTACAAGGGCTATTTTAGTGCTTTTACTGGAGTTATCAATCAAGAGCAGGATAGATCATGTAACTGGCAATTTCTTAGAAATTAAAACAATTTTTTCTTTGACGGCTGTTGGGAAAATGTTCCTCTCTCTGTACTGCCACACACACAGACTGTGTAAACAAATCCTGAGCCCTGTGTGCTCAGGAAGCATCCCCACAAGTGAGCTAAAGCTGATGTGTGTGGACATCAGCTCCAGACGATGCTGAGCTGAGGCAGATGAAGAGGAGCTCTGTGTTTGACAGATGGGTGCCTCAGAGCCTGGGTCTAACACCCTCTCCTGTCTGAAACATGCTAACTTACAATATACAAGTTCTTTTTTTTTATTTCTCCTCTCTGAAACATGCTAACTTATATATTAAAGGTTTTTTTATTATTTTCTCTCATTGTGCTGTTTACAGTCCCAATATCATGCATCTATGCAAACCAGAGTATATTTTCATTTACAAGGGCTATTTTAGTGTTTTTACTGGGGTAATCAATAGAGAGCATGAGAGATCATAATTAGCAACTTCTTATAAATTAAAACAATTTTTTCCTTGATGGCTGTTGGGAAAGTGTTCCTCTCTCTGTGCTGCCACACACACAGACTGTGTAAACAAATGCTGAGCCCTGTGTGCTCAGGAAGCATCCCCACAAGTGAGCTAAAGCTGATGTGTGTGGACATCAGCTACAGAGGATGCTGAGCTGAGGCAGATGAAGAGGAGCTCTGTGTTTGACAGATGGGTGCCTCGCAGCCCGGGTCTATCACCCTCTCCTCTCTGAAACATGCTAACTTAGATATTATTGTTCCCTGACAGCTCGTGTGAAAATCAGAGCCTGGCATGCAGCAAGAGACACCAACTTGTCCCTCGCCCTAACTCACTGAACTCGCTGTGCCTGCAGCCAGGCTTTCTCCTCCAGCCCTGCCTGAATCCCCAGAGGGACGTCAGGATAACGGGAGCTGACAGTTTTACAGCACCAGTGCCATAAACCACCCTAAAGGAGCCTTGTATCAAGCAACAAGAGGCAATTACCTTGACTCCTGACTCACCACCACCAGTCAGGAGCGGGGTTTGATCTCCTCACTGACACCAAGTCACAGCTGCAGCAATGCAAATCAGTTTTCCCTTTTAAAGCTCAGACCTGGTGACTTTTTCAAAATAATGTGCACAGATGACCACTTGTCTGTCCAGATCTCTCTAGACAAGTTACCACTGAGCAGTGTTTTTATTCTAGCACAACATCTGCTCTAAAGAATCATATACTTTGGTACTTTGGATTGCAAGAAAAATGAGCAAATGGACTGGAGGATTTGGAAGAAGGTGGCTTTTCAGCTACAGCATAAAATAATGAAAATAGACTTATTTTGCAAAGGTGATGTAAATACTTCAGATGATAATTAAGAACGTTTCAGGGGAAACCATCCGTGTGAAAAAACTGAGGACGTGTTAACTTTAACCAAAACACTGAACTTCTATCAGCAATGAAAAAGGAAAAATGTTTTGGGTCTGACCTATTCCCCCACTGTGGATTTAGGACAAAAGTACTTGGCACCACTCAAAAGTACTTGTCACTGTCAAAAGACAGCCAGTCTGTCCTAAAAAAAGCCTCTCTTTTAAAGGGCAGCTAAAAATTACCTTAGAAAGACAACATGTCCAGCTCTCCCTATTTATTAAATTACCAGCACTAGAGAGTGACCTTAGAGCTTGACTGGAGCTCAACTCCAAAGCAAAAAAAACTCCCTAAACCTATTTTAGAGTTCCCTAAATCCATAAACTTCCCTTCCTGTGCTGGCACACGAAATGAGAAAGAAGAAACAGTGCTGACCCCCAAATATCTGCAGTTTAATCCTCCTGGGGTCAGCCTGGGCTGCACATGGAGGCACAGGCTGGGACAGGTCCTGCTCCAACCCCTCTGCCAAAGCAGCTGCACAGCATCACACCCAGGTGGGCTTTGACTTTTTCCAGGGGATTCTGAAGTCAAAAAAAAACCCAAAAAAAACAAAAAACAACAAAAACAAACCATCTCCTCTCCAAGCAGGAACTCAAAGTTTTAGCCTAAGCTACATGACAGCGAGAAGGAAAAGAAACCCATAATAATTAAAAATAAAAAACAACCCTCAAATGCTTTTTCAACATGAATCTTGTTTTCACCTTGTCTGTAAGCACTGTCAGATCCAGGATCTGGTTTTACAGAATTTCTCAGTTTTAGGCACCTAAGTACTCTTGCTACCTGTACCATCAATATGGGGGTAATTTTATTTTTGTAGCAATTAGTCTTGAAATATCACTGAACAACTAATGTTTCCTGAATGAGAAGAGAAGAATACTGAAAAGAACTTGTTCTTGCCTATGAGGAAGTCAAGAAATGCCCTATCTGAATCATGTATTTTCCTGAGTTTGTATAAGTCTGTAAAACAAAAATTCTCAGTGTTTTGAATAGCCATCATCCTATCAGCCACATTCCCCTTACACAATTGCTAGAAAGGGTTGGCAATAAAAAAAGAAGTCAGAAAGTGGAAGAATATTTCGTTCTTAGAGAGTTACAACAAATTCACAAATAATTTTTGATTTATAAAAAAAATGAGAAAAATTAGGTTGAAATTCCTTATTTGTATTAGTGTTTAACTACAGTATTCAGTAAGACCAGGCAATATTAATAAATATCTGTTTGCAAGCAGGAAGAAAGCTCTTTGTTGGCAGATTTTTCACAGATGCTGGCAATAAGCACCCCAGGCTTCCTGTGACCCACTGCAGGGGCCAATAAAGCACTGCCCTGCCCTGTCCTGCTGCTGAAGCCCCACAGAGAATCACCCACATTAGCTTAATGCACATTAATTCCAGTGGGACAAGCATGGGACAGGGTTTGAGATACCCTCAAAGGGACTGTGCTGCTCTGGCTCCCTCTGTGTGGAATGAGAGCACAGAAAAGGACAGGAATGAGAACCCAAGCAGCTCCTGTTTGGGACACTGAGATTGATCTGGTGCTAAAAAAAACAATCCAAGTTTGTGTCACTGTGCACTGAGTTTGCAGGGACATTAACCACTCTGTCTTGTTTTTCTCTGTGCAATGAACCCCACAGGTGCAGCACTAAAAACAAACAGAGCAACAAACAGCATTAAAAACGACAAAGGCTGTTGGCCTCTTCCACTGTTTCACTTTTCACTTTCACGTCTGTATCCCTGCTTACCACAGGATTATCAACAAAGATTTCATTAATATGACCTTCTGATACACACTTAACTACAAATCCAGTCTCAGTCTATAATTCTAAGTAACCTCCTAGATTTATTTCTACATAAAACACATCTTCCATTCTTGATCTTGACAGTGATATGAGTTACTTGATCCAGGACTGCTGCAGGGCTCAGAAATAACCAGTTGCAAACATGAAATATGATGCTGGAAGTGTGATGAAGAACTGTGATTTCCATCTTCCATGGGTCATGGAATTGACAAACGGTATCAGAAAAGGGGGATATCTTCTATTGAGAGGCATCACAAAGATGATCTAGAGCAGCCAGATGAAACTCTCCTCCTCAGAGGCAAGGCTGGCACGGTGTGAGACTGAGCAGGAATCTATTTTGCCAGACTACAGAGCTATGAACTGACAGCTACAAAGAGATTATCATATTATACTAGAAGGGATGCACCAGCTGCTTCTGATAGGTAAATACAGCAAAATTACTGTAACAGGTAAGAGAAATGGAACAGCAACACCAATCTAATTTCCCCCAAACTGCAGAAGATTAAAGGAAGAAAATATTAGCACACAGGATCAGCTGACAGAAGAAAAGGCTCAGTTCCTGCTGCAACTTCTAGTGTACATGGTATACCTAGCTGACAAGAAATGCTAAGCAATCAATTAATAAAAATATTATTTAAAACATGCCCTTGTGCGAGTCCTTTTCTATTCAAAACCCATTTCTGAACCAGCTTGCCTTTTTAACATTTAAGAGAACAAAGAAATGCTTCACACTAAAATCTCTGCAGTCAAAGCAGAGGCCTGTGACACCTATAAATATGAAGTGCATTAATCAGGTAACACTAAATACCAGCTTGCCTGGAGCTCAGATGTAGGTGTGCTGGAGCAGTACAATCAGCAGCAGCAAGCAGGTATTTATGGCACTGAGGGGCCCTGCCTGGCACAATGCACATTTTCTGCCAGTCTGTAAACAATGGCACTGCCCTGAAGGGGTGAACAAAGCCCTGGAGGCTGGGCTGCCCCCTGGGTTCAAGCAGAGCATGAGGATTTGAAGCTTCATCCCCAATCAGAAATCACTGTTTATTAAGGTTTCAATGCACAGTTTGCTCGTGCATCCCACTGTTTTCACAAACTACTTCTATTTATGAATGCCCGGCTCTTTTTTCCTATCATTTCCCATTTATACTTAAAGTAGTTACCTCAGCTGAGACAAAAATGGTTGGGTTTCCACCTGGCCATTTAATTCTTGTCTTAGCTGCACCTCTCAGCTCCCACCATCAGTTTTACACCATCCTCTTCCCCAATCCAGCTATTTCTCATTCTAAATGAATTTTCTTCTATTGTTAAATAATATCTAAGTTCTCCCTCCTCCCCTGGTTCACAGCAAACACTGTTTATCATGTGAAACCTTAATGTCACTCCCTCTATGGTCACCTTGGGGCATCTCAGCAGAGAAACACAATCTTTTATAATGCCATGCACAGCAGCTTTGGGAACAGCAAGAAGCTCTGCGTGACTGTCTCTTCTTTTCTATTAACAGTAAAACTGCTGCCTTTTTAGAGTTCATGTGTTTCAAAGGGGCTGAGAAAATCAGAGCCACAGACGGGTCTGAGGATGAGGTGCCATGAATCAGTTTCACATAAAGAAGTTATTTTCGATTCAGGTGCACCCTGATATAATGCAGGCAGGCAAAAAAATGAGTATTAATCAGTGGGGTAATTAAAGCTCTGTCTTGTTTTAAATAAATCAAATCCTGCTTTACAAACTTCCACTGAATCCAAAACACAAGAATATATTTCTTTACAAAGTTTTGTTTTCTACTGTTTTAAGGGGTTTTAATGAGAGGAAGAATATTAAAGAAAAAAAGAAAAGATGTCATTTAGTTTAAAGACTTTATAATTTCTTAGCTAGTTTGCAAAAGAAACAAAATGAAAAAATTAAATTCAACCTTTTCCACACCCCGTGAGAGGGGCAGTAAGGTAAGTGTAACAAAGTGAGGAAATATTGTAACACATGAATGTTACCTTCCCAAGGAGCTACAGAGGTGCTGAAAATGTGTTAAATACCCACAAACGGGTCGGTTCAGCTCCAAGTGAGAAGTTCTCTCTTTTTCAGGATTTGTTACGGACAAAGTCTCTATTTACCTGTTTTCAGGCAAAATAGGCCTGGCTTCACACAGGCAATAAGAAAATTTTGGCTGAATTGGTTTCAAAAGCCAACTACAACTGAAAAGCTTTCTCTTCATTTCACAATTTGTCCATTTTTGATTCCTTTCTGTCCAAAATACAGAGCAACACACTTCACTCTGCGGCTCCATCTACACTAAAGCATCAGCTTTGCTGCTTCTGTGAAGCGGAAATTTCCACATCCAGTCAAGCCCCTACTCCTCTGCCACCTCCAAGCTGCCCTGCCCACCCATGTCACAACAGGTGCATCCCAAAAACTAACCAACCAGCCAACTTCCTTCCCAAAAACCAGCCAACTTCCTTCCCAAAAACCAGCCAACTTCCTTCCCAAAAACCAGCCAACTTCCTTCCCAAAAACCAGCCAACTTCCTTCCCAAAAACCAGCCAACTTCCTTCCCAAAAACCAGCCAACTTCCTTCCCAAAAACCAGCCAACTTCCTTCCCAAAAACCAGCCAACTTCCTTCCCAAAAACCAGCCAACTTCCTTCCCAAAAACCAGCCAACTTCCTTCCCAAAAACCAGCCAACTTCCTTCCCAAAAACCAGCCAACTTCCTTCCCAAAAACCAGCCAACTTCCTTCCCAAAAACCAGCCAACTTCCTTCCCAAAAACCAGCCAACTTCCTTCCCAAAAACCAGCCAACTTCCTTCCCAAAAACCAGCCAACTTCCTTCCCAAAAACCAGCCAACTTCCTTCCCAAAAACCAGCCAACTTCCTTCCCAAAAACCAGCCAACTTCCTTCCCAAAAACCAGCCAACTTCCTTCCCAAAAACCAGCCAACTTCCTTCCCAAAAACCAGCCAACTTCCTTCCCAAAAACCAGCCAACTTCCTTCCCAAAAACCAGCCAACTTCCTTCCCAAAAACCAGCCAACTTCCTTCCCAAAAACCAGCCAACTTCCTTCCCAAAAACCAGCCAACTTCCTTCCCAAAAACCAGCCAACTTCCTTCCCAAAAACCAGCCAACTTCCTTCCCAAAAACCAGCCAACTTCCTTCCCAAAAACCAGCCAACTTCCTTCCCAAAAACCAGCCAACTTCCTTCCCAAAAACCAGCCAGCTTCCTTCCCAAAAACCAGCCAGCTTCCTTCCCAAAAACCAGCCAGCTTCCTTCCCAAAAACCAGCCAGCTTCCTTCCCAAAAACCAGCCAGCTTCCTTCCCAAAAACCAGCCAGCTTCCTTCCCAAAAACCAGCCAGCTTCCTTCCCAAAAACCAGCCAGCTTCCTTCCCAAAAACCAGCCAGCTTCCTTCCCAAAAACCAGCCAGCTTCCTTCCCAAAAACCAGCCAGCTTCCTTCCCAAAAACCAGCCAGCTTCCTTCCCAAAAACCAGCCAGCTTCCTTCCCAAAAACCAGCCAGCTTCCTTCCCAAAAACCAGCCAGCTTCCTTCCCAAAAACCAGCCAGCTTCCTTCCCAAAAGCTTCCAGCCCTGCTAGACCATCCTGCTCAGAGGATGTTCCTACTCAGCAGCTCCCTGTGCTGTAGTCCCTTCTGTTTGCTGCTTACAAAAGGAAGGAAAAGATCAACGCTCCCAGGAACCAGAAGATCTCAGCATCTTTAGATGAGGAAAAACCCAAAGCCCACCCCAGAAACCAGAGCAGGGAGATGCACACAGAGCACGTTTGGGGAGGAAAGGCAGCAAAAGCAGCACCACCCTTGTGTGCCTGTCCTGTCCCCTCCTCCTGGTGTTCCAGCACTGCCCACTCCTCCTTCCCTTCTCCATCTCCTCAGCCTTGCTCAGCGATCTTTGGATATCAAAACCAGAATGGTTTGGGTTGGAAGGGACCTTCAAAATCACCTGGTTCCACCCCCTGCCATGGCAGGGACACCTTCCACTGTCCCAGGCTGCTCCATCCCCATCCAGCCTGGCCTGGGGCACTGCCAGGGATCCAGGGCTTCTCTGGGCACCTGTGCCAGGGCCTGCCCTCCCTCACAGGGAAGGATTTCTCCCCAATATCCAACTTAAACCAACTTTCTGTCAGATCAAAGCCTTTCCCCCCCATCCTGTCTCTCCAGACCTTGTCCAAAGCCCCCCTTGCAGCCCCTCCAGGTACTGAAAGGCTTCAATAAATTCCCTCTGGAGCCTTCTGTTCTCCAGGCTGAAGAATCCCAGTTCTTTCAGCCTTTCCTCATAGGAAAGGTGTTTAATCCCTCTAATTATCTTCCTGGACCTCCCCTGCTGTAGGAAACACTGGCTGTATTTCCTCCCTGCTCACCAGAATCCTTTATTTCTATTGGTTGGGTTTGTTGATTTTTCTTCTTGTTTTTATTTTTGTGGTTTTTTTAATCTATTTTATGATTACTTTTGACATCAACATTCTCAAAATTACCAGTAGAATGACATCTGGAAATACTATTCCAAATGGTGTCTGGCTGTCAGAAATTTCTTTTTGGTTTTTTACAGATCATTTCCAAGGTATGTGAAGTTGCTGGCTCATTTAAAGGCAGGGGATCCATAACTCCAAAAATGCCTGACCAACAGGCATTCAAGAGAAAAATGCAATTAATTCTTTCAGAAGATCTGCCAACAGGGCTGTGATTTCACAAATTATTTTGTTTGCAGCACATGCAGCACAAGATTTCAGAACTTCCAGTCCATACCGGTGTGTGCTCAACCTCACCAGCTGCCTTCCCATTACGTGGCAAAAGTAGCTTTTTCAGAGACACTTGAATAAACATGTAACTCATCCTTTTTTATTCATTTTCCCCTAATTAAAAATAGATAACTTGATATTTAATTTATTTAAGGTTATTAAGATATTTAATATTTAAGAATACTAAGATCTATTAAAGAATATTAAAATATATTTAAGAATATTAAGATATTTGCACATTTCTTAATGGAAAACCGCTCCGGCAGACCCTCTCACCTTGCCCAGAGCTGCAGGTTGGATTTCAGACAAGCTCCCACTTGTGGGACACAAATGTGTTCCCACTCTGATCTGCTACATTCTCTCTCAATGCACAGGCCAAAAATAAGCTCACAAAACAAGACTGTTATTGTGATGATCTGAGCTGTTGCTCATCAGGCCCAAGGACTCCTGATTTTGCCATTTTCTACAGTTTCCCTTTCCCTGCAATAACAGCACTTTTGGATAACTCACATTTCTCTGTTCAGACTGGGTATTATTTTGCCCCATTTTGTGTGCATCCCTGCCTTTTTCATTATTTTCTACTCCTACTGTTATTTATTTAATATGCTGTTATTCATTCCCCAAAAATCTCAGTGAATATGCCTCAAAGAACACTCTGCCCTACTGGATGCTTCTGCTTAGCTGACTAAAAAACCCCAAACAAAACCCAGACATGTAGATATACCTGCCCTCCTATAACCAGGAAAAGTTTTGAAGAGCTTACTGCAAAAACTTCAAACATTATAGTAAGTACTTGGAATGTTTTAAGTTCCTTGGCAGCACTGAGAGCAGACAGACATGTGAAGGATCTTTTTTATTCATTTATTTATTTTTTGGATAGCTAGCCAGAAATGCCCAGTGGGATGCACTTTCCTGAAAGAGATTTTTATGTCTTTGTCACTCCTTAGCACCCACACTGCCACAATTACTTCAGGTTCCAAGCAATTTAAAAGAGCTAAAAAAAGGCAGAGCTTTGTTTGTATTAAATTGCTAGTAAGTACTGCTATCAGTGAATATCAGCTATGCAGTCAGTCAAGCAATATATTGGATAATATAATCTATGTTCTTCTGGCACTGAGGAGGGTCAGATTGGCTGCTGAGCAGCCAAACCATAAAATAGTTCCCTACTCCAAAGCAAAGGAAGGCAATTTCAGCTTCCCCCCAACATTTGAGGCTAAGTTTCTTTCCTGTTCTTAAGTTTGTTTCAGTAAACTCAAACCAAAGTGATCATTTATTTAGCAATCACACACTCCTGTTTATATAAACATCACATGTTTATGTTATTCTTATGTCCCCTAGTCCCCTGTGAGTTGCTAGAAAGAATAAAAGAAGCAAGAATATAAAATATCTGCTCTTACAAGGTCACTGGCACTGCTCTCCTTGCACTCCTGCCCAGACATTACAAAGCTGCTCTGACAGAGACTCCTTCCCTCTGGAAGAGCTCATCAACACACAGGTGAGCATCACATCAGCTTCTGGGCCAAGTTCTACAGCTCAAGTCCACCAATTGTGCAAGAGAGGCATAAATAAAGAACGTCTGCATAAAAATGGGAGGCGTAAACCCAGCACAAGACCCTTGCGCACTCGGCACTGTCATGTCAGCGGCAATCAGGACATGTTTTTAATAGCCCAGGAAAGCTGTCAGCCAAAGTGTACAAACACTCTGAGCGCTGCTGCCAAGCTCATGGATGTTTGCTCACACTGTAACACACGCACATAAACAGCTTCCCACAGAGTGAGGATGAGATGCACCAGAACAAACTCAGGATTCACACTCTGACACGGACCCGCACCGTAGCGCAACCGCAGCTCACAGCTTTGGGTTCCTGTCGCTGCGTGCAGCACACAGCTCTGGGGTTCTGACAGGCTGGTGAGGACTGGCAACACTCGTGGGAGGACAGTAACACACACAGCAACAGAGAAGGATGACAGAAACCCACCTTGAGCAGCTCATAATGCTGGATCCCGTTCACGCCGATGTCCGGGTCGATGGCAGACGGGACAGAGTAGCGGGAGTTGATGGCCGTGTTCTCGGGGATGGAGATGTTAATGACTGTCGAGGGGAAAAGGGGGGCGTTGTCATTTATATCCTCGATCAGGAACCTGATCTTGACCAGCCTGAACACCTCATCGGGCAGCACGGCCACCTCCACCTCGTAGAAGCAGCGGTTCTCGCTGAAGATGCCGGCGCACAGCTTCTCGCGGTCGATGCGGTTGGCGGCCGTGAAGATCTCCCCGGTGTTCTCCTCCACCCTCACCAGGGGCACGTCCCCGGTCTTGTAGACCAGCTTGAACTGCAGCGGGGAGGACAGGGGCACGTCGGGGTCCAGCGTTAGGTTGAGATCCTTGAGCAGGTTGCCAATGAGGACATTTTCGGGCAGCTCCTCCCGCACGGTGTAATTCTTCTCCTGCGCGCCAGATTGGAACACTATGCAGGCCAACAGGACTGCCAGGAGGTAGGTTCCAGACAGCAAGTCCATCTCCAGAATGACTAATGAGGATCCGTGGAGAACGCCAGGAGGAGCTGGGAAAAGGGAAAGGAAAATCCTTTAAAAGTCACAGAATATTGTTGCTCTAGGACATGAAATACAACAACGCAGGCACTGGACTTTCTAAGGTAAAATAGAGGGTGTTTCATTTCTGGCTGTAACACTTGCAGACTTCTAAAAGTGACAGTGGATTGGAGGATGACAATGCTACCTCTCCAATGACACTGGACAAACCACCCCTTTATCAAATTTCTCTTTTGCTATAAAATAATGCAAAACAATAAGTTATTTACATCGTGGGAGAAAGTTTGTTACAAGAATGTAAACATCAGAAGGCTGAGAAAAACTTGAAAACACGGGGTGACAGAATATTGTGTTCCTAAAGCTGTAAGAGCTAAAGGGGCTCCTTTCCTGCTTCAACAATGTGAACCTTTTGAAAGCCTCATTAGTAAAGCCATATTTGACTCCATCCATCCTAAATATGTACAAAATTTCTTGCAAAACTTTTTACTTGAAACTCTTAACTGAATACTGAGGTAAGAATTTTAGGGCTGGATCATACAGAATGCAGAAATAAATACAGGAATCCCCTATTTCCAGCATGAGATTTTCCTTTGCTCCTTAGGAAAATGTCTTCCTTTGGTCTCTCTGCCACATTGTCCTCATTTTTTTTCTGTTTCCTAAGAAAAAAGTAGGCAAGAAGTTTGCAAGCAACCATCTGCTGAGAACCAGATCTTTTTATACCTCTTGCTTAGATATAGGAATAGAAGAACACTTGTCTTAATTCTCCCCCCAAGTTTTGCACTGACAAAATTATGTAATGTTTGTTAACAACAACAAAGAAATCTGGATATTTTTAATCCAGGAACTTAAACTGGCAAGAAAATGTTATTATCTAAACGGCGTCTGGTGAACTTCAGCCAACAATGCGTGGAAATCTGTCTAGTCAATTGCAAAAAAATAGTATAATTTAAAATTTGGTGATGCCTGTTCATAGCAATCTGGAACACCAATGCCTTTAAAGGGAGGTACAAACTTGTTGGAAAAAATCTGTACTTTCCAAGCTGGTTTCTGAATAACAATATATTCTTGCCTTGAGGTTGTTAACAACCTTGAGAAAGATGGAAGTGGAATAGGAGAACTTACAGGTGCACACAGATATCTGTGTATCTGCATTCAGCCTTCAGCCAAGAGTTTTTAAGAGATAAATCACTCCCTTGAACTCCATGTATAGAATATTTGCCTAATCTTTACATAATTCTGCCATTCCAGAATTTAGGATCTGCTAGGATAGCATTTCTCTAAGGTAAATGTTCAGGAGTTCCATGTAAAGTGATTTTTCTCGTAAATGAAATCTTAGGTTAGCATCTGCTTCAAATACACCTGTGCCAACACATCTACATTCTTTTTACTGTGCAGGTAAAAGTGCAATCCTGTTCCCTGTCTCTTCTCATTTTATTCTCCCTGTCATAGCACAGATTGATTTACTTCTGCAGATCAAGTTGCAGTGGTTGAAGAAATTCCTGGTGCCAGTAATTGCCTCCACCTGTTAGTCCCTGCCTTTCAGCAGTGCCACTTGCAGGGGAATTTAGACCAAAGCTTTGATTTTGCAGTGAAACAGGTTAGGAACAATTAATATTGCAATTCCATTTAAGCACAGGGTTGGAAGGCAGTGACAGATACAGAACATTCCAACTTCACCTGCAGGGTGCATCCCCACATCAGCACCATTAACTGGACAGCATTTTGTGACTTCAGGACTATATAAAAGCAAGAAATGATCCAGTTTTTGTGATTAGACACGAAATAAAAATGCTGCAAGTCCCCACTTATGGACAAAAGGCTTTGCTCCCTGAGTAATTCAATGAAGCTGGGGGGGATTGCTGACAAGGGATGGCATTTCAGGAATTCCCTGGTTTATCACTGGGCTTCAGGGGTCCTCAGCACCCAAAGCAGCACCTGCCAGGTGCCCAGAGTGCAGCAATGGACCAACAGCTTGTTACAAACCATTTGAACATCACATTATAAATATGCAAATAAGAGTCTCCAGCAGCTCCTGATCATCATTATGGCAACACCATGGCAGCAGTGAGCCCAGTGAATGACTTGGGGATAGCCTACAAGTGGATTAGTTTGGCTGCTATAATTTGATTTATTAACTTATTATATTATATAAATATACATTTTATATTCTATAATATATGTTATTAATATATATTATAGATATATTATATAAATATATTTGTAAGATATTATTTGACTTTTTAACTGCATCTCTTTAAATGCAGCTCCAGCAACTGTCATCCCAGAGAAGAAATTGCCCACGCGCATTCGACCTGCAGAGAGTCCTGTTTCAGGAAAGCATGTCTTGGTATCTATTATTACTAAAATAAATATATTTACATTGTTTCCTATGGAAAACAAAAATGTATGGGTTAAAGTAAAAAGTTAATATTTAAATGCTGCCCAAAAAAAAGAAAAGAAAAATCAGAATGATTCCATGTTTTGTGCATACTAGAAGGACCTATTTTGCCACTTCTTCCTCTCTACTACAAATTAAAATGAAAAATAACACAACAGGGTTATAAAACCCTTCAAATCCTGATGTTTATAGAATAATATTTTAAGTTACATTTCTGAGGGGAGGAAATTAAAAAAAAAACCCAAGACCAACCATAAATATAAACCAAATTCTAGCCCCTATCCCAAATTCTTCTATGGCAATACTGATGCAAGTATTACTTATAAATGATAATGATATTAAAATATTGTATAAACAGGTATATAAATCTTCCAAATTAATACATTAAGGACTTTTTTTTCAAAGCAATATGAGAATGCAAATGCAACAATCTAAAGAGTTCATCAACAATATTCCTGAACCAACTCTGAAAGTTGATACCATGCCAGGAGATACTTTATATTCAAACTAAATTATAAGCCTTTAACCCCAGTTTTATCTGCAGTGGAGTTTCCAGGGATTATAAAATAACAACAGCAGGACTCAAAGAGTTTTGTAAGGAAAACTGCAGGGTGGAACTTGGCATTACATTCTTATGCATACTTTTACTCACTTCAACCAAGTTTGAACCATTCTATTGAAATTCTTGTGTCACAGTAAAGAAAATACTTCAAAGCATGAAAAAACAGCACAGCACACTTATAAACCACGTTAGATAAATGCTAACATGAATTTTGTGGTGACTTTTGCTGTCACAGATTTTCCTGAGTGACTAAAGGGTATAGACATGTAATAGACAGTGTTGGTTTAGCAGGAAAAAACAACCAACGATGGTTTACAGTGCTTTAACCTCCGTACAATGCACTAAGTTGTTTTAATTTTATTTTTTTTCCTTTCAAAGTAAGAACTGTTATTCTAGTAACAGCTTTGAAGCTCTATCCAGAGCTGTAAGCCTTCAAAGAGAAAAAAAAACCCCAGTGTGACACAAGTTTGCTGCTCGGATATGGAATAGAATATCTTCAGTTGTGAGGAAAGCGCTGTTCTTCCAGAATCCTATTTATAAAGTCATAGCTGTGCGTTGCCTGTCATTTGTGCCACAGCTCTGATAGGGATACTATGGCAACAGCAATGCACAGAACAGAGCAAGAGGCACTTCCCAGGCATTTCTGGAGCCACAGTGTTCCAGCCACTGAGGAAACACAAAGTACAGAAGGCTGAGCAGAGCAGCCCCAGCCTGAAGGACCTTTCACGGGTTCCAGCACTCACTCACACTTTTAAGGAGGTTAGGAAAAAAATATAAATTAAGAATGAATCAAATTGTTTAACAGAAGGTAACATGGAGCTTGCCAAGCCATTTTCCCAGCTTTCAAGAGAATGCATCGCTGTCTGTGCCGCTGACTTCCCAGCTAGGAAGGAAAATGGCCCAGATGGACAAGATGGAGGGGAGGAGGGGAAAAAGAATTTTAAACTTGCTTTTCTTCATCTGGCTGCCTATGTACTCAAATATACCTGCTTTTTTGTCCAATACACCAAATATTAATGGTGTCATTTAAATATTAGCACTGTTCATTATCCTCTTCATTTAGCAGCTGTCAAATCATACCTTGAAAAGTAGAATATAAAAGCTGTAACCACCTAATGGAGCAGGATGCGAAGGTAGAATCTGAATCTGTTCTTTATACACAAGGCTCCATCTGGTCCCACCTGAGCCTTTACCTTATTACAGACCTTGTTATTTCTTCCTTAAGAGGATCTCAGAAAAGTAGTAAAGGGAGTAGAAGAGTTCAGGCGTCCACTTCAGATTAGAAACACAACACCATTCCTTGATACTTGGATTCAGATTTGAATTAGAGTAGAACAAACATGCTGTAGTGATGTTCTGTGACTGCCATATCAAGCTCAAAGAAAAAAGGTATCATCTTCTTAAAAATGAGGAATATTGAAGTCTAAAGCTACACCAATATCCAATTATTAAAATCATAGTAGAGAAGAAATCCTAAAAATATCACTCCCATTCTTATCTTTATATTCCTGAACCTATTTTAATTACTTGGGACAAATTTAGCTAGCACGCCACACTTTTTCAATATCATATCCTTTTCATTTGCTGCTAATCCACCGTGGGCTCCTTAAACAGGAGCATTTAAATCCCTGTATTAAAATGGTGCTTCTCAGAGCAAAAGATCCCCATGACACAGCTCCAGCTGTCACTCAACCCCACAATTATTAGGTTATCTCCCTGATGAGGCAGCTCTTTGCAATTCTTGCACTTCACTGGGGCTCCCTCCAAAGCGCCGCTGACAATTGGGCAGCCCTGCGCAGGCTTTGGATCCTTGGACCATGCTGATGGGGGTTTCAGCTTTACCCCAGAGTGGGAACTTTCTGATGCTGTAATTATTTAGTGTTTTGGGTTTTGGTTGTTGGGCTGGGGTGGTTTTGGTTGCTGTAACCCCTGGCCTGGCTGCACACAGCGGGGTCCCCCCTTTGCCACCACAGCCCAGGTGCCATTGGAGGAACTGGCTGGGTTTGATGGGACTGGTTTTTGAAAAGGTGCAGATGGTATTTTACAGATTCTGATGGCAATAAGAAACACCACAAAGCTGCTGCCTTTGGGACAGAAATCCCCCTCATTTTTTTTTTTTAAGGCACAAATGCCACCAACCAGCCTGAACCCATGGTCGCTCTCCAGAGTGTTTCAAACATAAATTGTTTGCAGCCATCAATATTTATCCACAGGACCCACTCCCTACACAGGATATTTCATTATTGTACTCAAAGAAAAAGACCTACCTCAAAGAGAAACAGACAATTTGTTATATTATCAGGGCTTTCAAATTCATTCCCTCATATGATTTTACTCTAAATCCACTGAGGGACTGATTCATTCTTTGATCTATTTTTTATGAGTGTGATGGTATTGACTTCAAGGAGGTTTCTTTAATTTGATTTTTCTTCAGTGATGAACAAAACGAAACTGGAAATTCTTATCACCAGGAGAAAACATCACCCACACCCATTTAAGTCAACAAAAGAATTAAGTAAGCGAGAGGCACGGCTTGCTTACAGTTCAGTGCTCTCCTGATTGTATTTAAAAATAGAGTATTTTTAGTTATTTTTTCCATCACAAGAGGTAAGAAATGCTCTACACTTGAGGAAATAAAAAGTTAATGACCAAAACACAGGTTCTTCAAGTCACATGAAGCAGCTAAGGTGTGGAAAACAAGGAACTGATAAATTCCTAGACAGAATTCTTTATTCCTGATAGTAATCTGCAACTAATAGGAAGAGTGTTGATTAAAACTTGTATCAAAATTCTGGAAACAGTGGGCAGAATTATAAATACACAACAGGCAGTGAGCATGCTGAACAAATTAAACTCAATCACATTGATATATGGCATAAGGAGTAATTTAATTTAATTGTTGCAAATTAATCCCTTTAAAGCTGAAGTCCCTTTTTTACTAGAAAAGTAAGCGCAGTCCACATTTGGGAAATGCATCTAGCAGCCACCCAGGAAATACTTTAAAAATATCCTGTAACTTATTTCAGAGACCTGTGAGAATATGCAGTGTCAAATTTATTTATATACGAGTGACACTAGGAAATAGCCCTGCTTTTAGCAGTGGAGCATTTTTGCACTGGAGCTGCATAACAACTAAAGGTTTAGAACAGAAATCTCAGGGGAAAAGCTGACCATTTCTCTGATGGCTATTTTCATTTTCTTAGAAAGAAGTAATGGGATGCCTGAACAAATTGAAAAATAATTTAAAAAAAAAGTAAAAAACACCCCAAAAATCAAACCAAACCCATCACCAAACCCCCTGCAAAGCTACAGACCGTTACAACCCCAAAGTGAACACAACATTACTCTGCAAATTCAAATATATATTCACTATAACTCAATGGCTGACTTTTCAAAACATTACAAAAAATCAAGTTGGTAATGGTATGATTCATAATGTCATTTTCTTTGCATTTTATTTGTGTGATTGCACTACACGAATACATTTTACCAATCAAGTGGAAATCGCTCTGGTTTTGGTACTTGAAAATCTGTTCATGCCTCAAATCTGAAAATTAAATCTCTGCTAAAACAAACCAAAGGAAAATCATCTATGAGCCAGTGGCAAGAGAAGATGGGACCACAATGAGAAACTGTGTGAAACCCCGTGTGTGGCTGTTGGATGCACTCCAAAGTAAAACACATTTTTATTTGTTAGAAAATGGAAGTCAATCTGATTTCAGTCATTTGTGTCACATCCTTTGGAAGGGCAATTGTCAAGATCACCTGTTTCATACATAATGCATTTTGCTTCACTGCCTGGCTGCCAGTTAGCAATTCTCACTTCTCCCTGGTAAAATCCACATTTCAGTGTCTGCTGAGCACTTCCAGCGGCTGTGAATCAGGGCAGGGATGCTGCTGTATTGTTAATATTGTGTTACCAAACACAATTCTGCCAGGAGCCCAGGCACACATTCCATGGATTCCAGAGGAGCAGGAATCAGTCACCTCCTTCCAACCCCCCAGCTCCACACACAGAGCTGAGCAAACCTCATTTAACCATTTGTGAGAGCAGAAAGCACTGTTCCCAAAATTTCTAAAAAGAAACAAAGAACCTAAACATATTGCTATTTTCCTTTTTTGAAAAAGACATTACTTAAAAGGAAAAATAAATTCTATTTATATTCTGTAATTCTGGTAAAGTCAGGATATCTGGAATTTTGCACCCAGTTCCTGAAGGAGAAAAACGTTCTTCTGGGTGCCAAAACACACATAGTGGACTCCAAAAGGATAAACTTTGCTGTTTTCATCAGTTTCTCTTTTTCTTAGCAGAATATATTCAAAAAAACCATCAGGTTTTTATCCAGTAGCAGCATAGCTGCTCATTTTCATATGGGATTTTTTGTTCTTAAAGGTATTTTGAATGCAAATTAGAATCAAACTATAAGATTCTAGTCAAGAGTTTAGAATATCAAACACACCACAAATTGCATATTCTACACCTTACATCTGTCTCACCAATTAACAGCCCAATCACCACCTCTGCCCAAAGTGGTCACATGCCACATATGGATCCCATACATGAGAAAACATCTTTATAAATCATTAGCTCAACTCTGGAGCCTCCAAGAGTGCCATGAACTTGAGAACTAATTGCAGATCTTGGAAGGAATTTTCTCATCATTTATGGATGGCCCTGAGCAGGGAAGCAATCACCACAATTTTTAGCAAACTTGGCCTATCTAAACACAGCACATGAATAAAACATGGCAGTGGGAAAAAAAATAACTCCTAAGAGAAGGTGATTGGAGAGGATTGGACAGGAAAGCTTTTCCAAGGACAGAACAATATCAGAGTTTGGGTTTTAGATCAGTTTTTGGTTACATCAGGGTACAAACCAAAAGCAGATGATGCCAAAAGCCTCTGCCCTTCCTGCCCTGGGCCAGGGTGGTTCTCCTGTCATAGTCAGGGGATTCTCACTCCCTCAGGCAGCTCCTAGGAAATACATGTATTTTCTGTTCCATGTATTTTCTGTTCCATGAACACAAAGACAAATCATCATCTTTAGCCACAGAAGCCTTGTGATGGGAATTGCTGCCTGCCAGTGGCAGCTCCTCAGCTGGTGGCCTGATAACAAAACAGCAATAAATGCTTCTCTAAACGACAAAAACGCTGCTTTAATTTTATCATTTAGTCACAAAAATGTAAAGTCCTTTCCTCTGTTATCTCAAAAAACAAAATGACGCCAGAATCATTCCTCTGTTCTGCTGAAACACTCCCCAAACTCTGCAGAGATGGCAAACACAGGGATTGCTTCCCAAAGGAAATTCTGTGCCATAGAGAATTCTACACCGAAGTGATTCTGGAAAGGGGATTGAAAATGAAATCATCCCATGGAGATGATGGAGCAGAGCTGCTTTGATTTAGGCGAAAGCAGCTGCCTAAAACCAGTCAAACTACTTGTACAAAAAGCACTCAGCAAGAAGAGTCACAAAATTGGATAAAACAGAATTATAAGGGTACTTCAAAATGTGCTACAGCAATTTGATGTGCAAGGCCTGATTCTTTAAATTTTGTTTTACCTGTATAGTAAACATGGTTTAACAAGTGGAGGTTCTGGTCACCAATTAAATTGATTCAAAGCCCACTGAAACCACTGGAGTCTTCTCCATGTTTTACAAAGTTTGCTGGAACTATAGTTCTAGAAATAAAATTCCTTAACTTAAGCAAAAAGTTAAGCTGCCTACACACCTCAACAACAGACCTTTATTAAATATTTGCATAGACTGTTATGTGTCAGCATTAAATGCTTAATTTTAGATTCTATTACAAAAGTCAGGCCATGCTCTTGAAGCCTGTCATGATAAAGCTTCCGCTTAACAAGCCCAGAAAATCTGATTTTTAACATTTTGCCCAGAGCCATAAGGTTCACAAAGACACTGCAGCTCCTTCATAAACCGTACTCAAATTACAGGGAGTGTGTTTTGTGCATATCTTTCCTGCCTCCTCAGTGAATCCTGCCAACAGTTAAGCTTCTGCAAAGTAGACAAAACACTTCTGGCTGGAAATCCGCATTTCCATTGATTTGGTGTGGCCAATTCCCTGCCAATGACCTCCAGACACAAGTGATGTGCAGAGACTCAGGCTTGTAATGGAGACCAGAGAGATTGGAATATTTGGGATGCTATTTCCCTCCCATTCTCCTTCTTCTGACACAGGATAAACAGCTTCCGAAGGTATAACTAATAATGAGAGCAGAGTGCATCTGAATATCAGAGTCCTGGAGGTCACCACGCTCATGGAAAAACTTTTAAAAGCCCTCTGAAGCACATTTTCCCACTCAGTATCATGGGCCCTTGATGCATTCTATCACCACTGGTACACTACACAGAACATTTTTAAGGAAAATCACATTTTAGTTCTTGAAGGAAGAAATTGCATGAGGAGAAATCTAAAGGAATGAATGAAGATTAAAGTTTCAAATAGATATATATATATATATATCCTTCTTCCTCCCTTTTGTGTAAAAGTCATGCTCCTACTCCATAAACCCGAGTGGAAAAACTAATTTTGCTATAAATGGAGTGACTTCTCCACTTGATAGCAGCTGATGATTTAGCTGTAAGTCAGAAAAGGGTACAAAAAATTCCACAAAACACAAACTGGTCTATTAGCTGAAAAAAATTACAACATAGACAATTTTTTTAATAATGTGATGTTGTACAAAATCCTGTATTGCTTGTAAGTTTTATCATGCTTCACATTTTGGCTGCTTTTCCTGTTTCAAGCAACTAAAATGACCGAAGCGATTTTGGTTCTTTCTGGAAATTAAACATTTGTATTAGGGTTGTAATAGAAATGTCATGCAAACACAATTGATAGACTGCTCCTTTACATCAGCTAATTATGCCTCCACATCCAAGACCTGCCAAGAAAATTGGTGTTTTCCTTTCTATGCAGGGGTTGTTTTGAATCTCTTAAACAAGATCAACACAAGTGACACAAGGACATAATTATGTGTTGTCTCACAAGATGGAAGAACAACAGTGACAAGATTAACTGCTCCATCAATTACGGGTGTAAGGAGCAGAAATATTGATTTGTGATTAAATGAATAGAGAAAATACTAACATTTCAAATCTTTAATGTCTGATGATGCGTCAATCAGGAGCCCTACTGATTTTCAGTAAAATAAAAGCTCAGAACTTACAAAAGTCACGGTAGAATAGGAAATTTGGTGTTCTGCAACTAAGATCTGTTAGGATCCCAGTGTGGAATGTAAGATATCTATTAAATGCACCACAACAAAGTTCCCTAGAACAAGGTTCTATTCAGGTATAGAAACTGGAAATACTGAAGTGTTGAGGTGCTGAAAAGCAGACACAATTCCTATTGCAACTCCATGGTGCTGGTCCCATGTACACTATAAAGTATTATAAAATATATTGATTTTTTTCAAATATACCACTACATAAAGAGTATCTTAAAGCTTGCAGATCTATTTTTCTAATAGAATTCTGCTGTGATTTATGTGATGCAGTACATCACACCTATTTTCTGATATGCAGGCATGATGAATTCCTATAGGCAGTCTGACATCTCACAGTGATATTCCTCTATGCATCAGTAATTTGTTCCCTGCTTCTCCTACAAGCTGTAGTGACAGGAATTTGTGTGTGAGTGTGTATGTGCCACATATCACAGATTTTTTGTCTCTTTCTGGCAGAGTTTGAGGAGGCACTTTATTTCTCAGTGCAGTGTGGATGGATGCTGCACTGCTTTAAATGGAGAATGGCTCTCTGTAACCTGAGGGATCCTGCCAAGTCTGCTTTCTTTGAAATCAATTCAAGAGATTCAGGCTCAGACTTGGCTGGGGGAAGGAGAAATACACTTTTTTGATCAAATCTCAAAACAACCAGTTCTTATAGTTCCTCTCTTATTGGGATGCAATGTTTTCTTGGAAACAAAAATTTAAAAAAAATTAGACATTTTCTTGGAACACACCATATTCTGCCATATATGTGTTCTACTCTTACTCAGAATAAAGGGCACAAATATCAGGTTGAAACATCTTTCCTGTCCTAGAAAAATATGACCAATTACCTGAATCAATTGTTTTAATTAGTATGATTTCAGGAGAAAACAAAACCTGTAATTACACAAGCCACACAAAGCCCTTTCCTGTACAATTAGCAATCACTGCAATGGAGCTGTCTCTTGTTTGTTCATTTATCTGGTGTAGGACAGAGACGTTAGGGGAATTCAGCTGAAAAATTTGTGCAAGATCAATTTCCAAGCAGATGACCACAACAGAGTTGTGTGGAATGCAGATTATGCTCATCCCTGGGTTCAGCCACATCCCTCTCACGTGGTCTCTGCAGAACAGCAGAAATTTGTGCCTTTCTTGACCACTAATATTCTGCAATTCTACCAATGGTAGATAAAATGATCTTTGCAGTCCCAGCCATCTCATTAGTCTTGCATTTGACCTGAAATAAAGAAGCTCAATAATTGTATTGAAATCATTCTGTGGTTAATCACTTTAGCCATTCAATTCAACAACAAAACTACGTTAAAGAAGGCTTGCTGTTGAAATTATTGTTTCATTGCACTTTAAATTAAAAAAAATGTTTTATTTAAAGTTCAATATCCAAAGTTCAAACTGAGTGATCACCACACATCCACTGACACTAATGAGTCACAGAACAACAAATGAAAACCTCCAAATCGCTGAAAAACACAGTTTAAGGTGGTTTGTACCTTAAGGTACCACAGGACTCAAGTGGCAGCACTCAGAGACCACAGGTCTTGTCCAGACTTTCAGCACTCCAAACCACACTAAAGCAACAGCAAAAAACCCCAGTGAGGTCTCGCTTTGCTGGCTGCTCTTAATTCTGCTTTTCTGTAGATCAGATTGAGAACAACTAACTCCTGGATGATCAGTGTTATATTTGCCCTTTAGAAACTACAAATACTGATCCTTTCTGTGCTTCTGGGCACAACACACCAAACCATCAGGGCGCTGAAACAAATGCTGTACTACATTGCACTTGTCAGCTTTTACCTTCCCTCAAAGGAACTAAGAGCTCATGATTTAGAGAATATACAGGCCAGCATCCCACCTTTAATGGGAAACTTTCATCTTTTGTCTAAATATTGTCTGCAAGACAAGAACAAAACCATTGTGTGCTGAGTTTTGGGTAGGTTACAGCACCTGCAGACTTCCACCTGTTTGGCACTTGGCATTGGAGAGCTTAAATGCCTCAGCCTCTATCAGAAATTAAAGAAGCATTTTTATTTACTCATTTTTCAGGCAGTGTTTCTGCAAATTGTCTGCAGAAGGCTTCATGACGATGTTTTAGCAAGCAGGCCACCTAGTGCCTGACAATAACAAGTACTCTGCAACGACCTGGAGTGCTCACAAGGAGTAACATCACTTCCTCACCTGGACAGCAAAATCATGCTGCCAAGCTAAACCTCTGCAAAAATCACAGAAAAGTACCCCTTGCCTCCAAGCAGAATTGTGACAGTTTCCTTTCACAATTTTACATGTGGAATAGATACACATCTTCGTCATGTTATTTTCTCTAAGAACTCATTTTGTAGATAATCTAGCTGCTTATAAGATTTCAATTATTGCAGCCCCTTGCTGAAGAAATAAATGAGTCTTTTTGTTTATGAAAAGCTTCTTCTCCCAAAAGGTGGTGGGCACTGCCCAGGGATGGGCAGGAAGGAATGAGCACTCCCCCAAGGAACGGGCACAGCCCCAAGGCTGCCAGAGCTCCAGGAGCCTTCAGATGCTCAGGCTGGGATTGCTGACTGCACAGGGAGCTGGACTCCATAATCCTTGTGGGTCCCTTCCCACTCAGCTTATTCTGTGATTCTATGACTTCCCATTATTCTCCAACACATGTAATTTCTAATTTAATATAGCAAAATTAAGAATAATGTCATCTTTTAATAGCACGAATGGCACATGAGGCAGTACTGTTGCAAGAGCCATTTCCTCCTAATTCATTTGTGTCAGTATTTTAGAATCCAATTCGGTGTCTTTTAAGATTGTTGGCTAAGTTTCTATAAACATCAAGAGATAGAGTGCCTATTAAGCTTTCTGTTTCATCTTGGCGATATACTGCTCCTCTCTATACTGGAATGAAAATTCAATAATCTCAAGAAGCAGGCAATGGTCCCTCAAAGTAAAAAAGACTGCTTTCTCTACTGAAACTTAAATTACCCTCAGTGCTTTCCTCAGAATTGAGAGATTTTAAGCCCATGGAAAGGCTGTGCTCAAATGTATCAGAAGATACTGGATATATTTTCTTATTCACATTCTACAGCCTAATTTTCAAATATCCTCATTTGACATGTGCCCATGAAAGTAAGTCAGATCACAAATAGTTTAATCAGGATCAGTGGCTTGGTCCCCCTGAAATTCAGTGGAATTTGGGCTCCCCCAGCACTGGGAAATGCGTATCCAATGCTGCATATCTCATCCAGTGCTCTGAAAGCCAAAGTTATATAATTTTTTTTGAAAAACCTATTTACTCTGGAAAGCATAATACTCTGAATCTCCTGGTTCAATTTATGAACTTATTTAGGATTTATGTGTCTAGAGATGTGTGTATACATGCAGTGCTTATATGGAAAAGGAATAACTAAAAGCATTCTGTGGAATAAACTTCTGAGCATTAAAGCAATATTTAGCAGAACATGGCCACTATTTACAAAACTGCTCAAGGTAATAGAGATTTTCTTTCCCCAAGATACTGAACTCTGTAGGCAACTGTGACCACAAAACTGCCCAAAACTCTCCAACACAATTTACATTGCACTACACTTCCGACTGATGAGATTTACTTTGATGGGCATTTATATTTACAAAACAAACATCCAAACAAAAATCCAGGCAAGTGTTGCATCTGCCTACAACAGGCATTAAATTCTCAATGTGTTTCAAAGAAAATAATCTTCTCCTCAGTGATAAATTAATGCTCCCATATGTCAAGTTTGAAATGGAATATGTAGATGCACAACAATAAAATTCCCCTGTAACATTTTGTGAGCTTTTTTGGAGTTTCACAGGGAGAAGGTTTTACCCTTTCTGAAATTACAGTTTTATTATCAACCTCTTGATATCCTCTGGTCAGGTACTGGAAGGACAAATCCATCCACACCCCTTTGATAACTTCTCCCTTTGTGATCTGAAAGGCATCACACCTCCTCAAACATTAATAACAGGAAAAACCAAACCAGAACAAGTTGAACAAGTATTTAATCCCTGCCCCAAAGAATCTGCAGACTGTGTGGCAGAGCCAGGAATGTCTGGGATAATTCAAAAGAGCATGACACAACCAGGAATCTCTCCCATGGTGGATTTTAGTTGGATACAAATGTTATAAATGCAATCAGTATTTATCAAAACAATCCGACCCAATGCCAAGATGCTGGAGTGAGAGAGCATTCCCACTAGGGTCACGGGTAAATTGGCCTCTCATGGGGACATCATAATATAAGGATTATAAGGATTAATTTTCAGGTCCATTGGAGCTGCTGAAGCAGACAGAATTTTCACTTTTCCCCGTCTTGAAGAATCAATTATGAAGCAGGATGCAAGAAGTGGAAATGCTGGCTGGAAGAGTGGCTGCACCCCCAATGCTGCTTGTCCTTTCCTGCCTAGCAGTTTTCCTTCTCTGGGAGTGACAACTGTAAATGAACTTAATCTAAGTACATGTTAGAGGACCTGTGCCTGGTTGTTGTCATCAGTGTGTAACATCCCCTGGGTGACAGGTTCTCTCACTCTGCTGAGTGCTCATGCATATTGACAAGGATGCTGCCTGCCAAAAGTGACAACACAGAGCAGCATTTCTTCAGCTGTATCTGCCCTTGGAGGCTGCTGCTCACCCAGACTCTCTGTAGCTCCTACACCAGCTGCATTCTTCCATGCCCTTTAGATTCAGGATCATTCCCTGGAAAACTCAATTTTTTTCCCCAACACAACTGAAAGGATTTAAAACCAGCAAAGTCCTGCATAACAAGGCATGTCCTATTACCAGACTAATCTATAAGGCTCTGTCTTTATTCTCTCTATCCCCAGCATAAGTCCAGAGTAGAAATAGAAACAAAAGGGTTTGGTTTCCTCCTGGACAATGGAATTGGCTGCTGGAATTCCAGCTCTGGCATCTGCTGCAAGGCTGAGCAGCACAGGCTGCAGCCAGCCAGGGGAAATGACAGAGTATCTGTGGATCCCATCGAGTCCTGAAGCAAAACTGCCTTTATTTGCAAAGTGTTTAATCATTTATAATTCTTCTATTTGAGGAAATGGCCAATAGTATTAGCCATGCAAGCCTCTGTGGGCTAATGTAATTAGTCTTACGCATTTTAAGACCAGATAGAATGGTATTAGAAAGAATGGAGGACTATTTTAATTGGATGATGGCAAAATCCCTCTAAGCACTATGGCTGTCTCCTGTGCTCAAAATCCTCTAAAAAGTTCATAGATTCCAATTGTTTTCTGCAGCAACAGTATTTCTATCTAAATTATATTAAATGTGTCAGCTCATTTCCAGAGCAAAAATGATAAAAGCACATTCAACTTCAGCAAAGCTGATCACTTTAAAGAAAAATATAAGATAATTAAAAGCTGTTACAACTGACAATACAACACTGCAGCTTCAAAATTCTTCCCTAATTACAGCTGCTAACTTTTAATAGCAACTGTAACAGTGAGTCAGATTTGACATTACAATAGCATCCCCAACCTCTTATTTGGGAGAAAGGCTCTTGAGGAAAACACAATTACAAGGTGAGCACAGCCAGCCAAGACCATTGCAAGTTTTGAAAAGCCAGTGATTGCTTTCATTCTGAGTCTTGTTGAGAAACCTGGAATAGCTCCCCTTTGTTTGAATGCAGTCCTTTCAAAAGGTCTAATGTAACCAAGTGGAGCAGATTCCCAAAAAAAAAAAAAACGTTCAGGAGCCTTAAAGGGAATGGGCACTGCTCCTTGAAAAGACCTTCTTCTGTAGGTAATTTCTGAGCCAAGTGCAGGGCTCACATAAATAGCTTTATACCATTCTTGTAAAGTATTTGTATGACAGGATAAAAGAAGGGTGCTCTGGAGCACACTGTACTTCTGGGTTCCGTATTAATTAACCTTTTCTTAGTTTGATATTAATGTGGTAGAAAGGAAGAGCAATTCTGAAACTGATACAGCTGAGACAGTGGAGGTTTTTGCCCTCCAAGAACACACTGTCTCCCTTGTCTTTGAGAGGGATTAAAAGAGGGATGAAAACTAGAGCCAGTTAGGCTTTTCCTGAGCTGTACAACAGGAGAACCTGTTCTCCCAGTCAGCCTCAACAGTCTCACCTTTAAACTTGTACAACTGTATAATTTCTTTCTACAAAATGAGAACACAAAAGCAGAAAGGGCTGCATTCCTTACCAGACTGAGAAAATTCCCATAATAGACATTTTATCCAGGACCTGGGATGACTTTATAGTCCTGTGCTTTATAACTTACCCACAGGTTTGAAGTCTCATGCTCCACATCTCTATCCATGTACGTATGGGTCGTCATCTTATTGCAGGGGTTCCATACTGCCATCTCCTTATCACAAAAAGCTTCATACCTTGGTATTTCTCACGGGCAGCTCCTCAGAGCACTGACTCTTCCTTCTTCACAAAGCAGCCAAGTGACTCCAGTTCCCCTCTCACCCAGCCACCCCACTCTGTTATAGCATCTTCTCCTCATTGCTTACAGCTGTGACTGTTAGAGTCAGGCCTGTTCCTAATCTTTGCTAATTGGCCCAGCTGCAGCTCCTTAGGGGTGAGATTACTTTCTACACTATCTTTATTTTCTTATATTCTATCCTCCTACATGTATGGAGGGATATGAACTGCATTTAAAGCTAAGTGCTTTTTGAAACCAAATCATGGTCAGAGATTTCCACCCATCCCTGAGAATTTGCTTGTATGAAGAAACAGTTCCCTCAGCTTGTATTGGTGATGCAGTGCACAGAGAAATTGCAAAATATCTTATGAAAAAAACACACAAAATTTAATCAGTGGTCAACTGCCCCAAAAAGAATGACAAGAACATTCTGAGATCAATACAGTATTAGAATAAAAACTGAATCAAATTCTTTTCCCAGATAGTCAGCGGTTTAGGTTTGTCAAATTAATGGGCAATTCTTTGTAGACTTCATGGCTTATCCTGTCAGTTCCTCGCATTAAGCAAAATTACTCTTAAATAATTCTTTCTGAGGAAATCTTCTGGCTTAAAGCTAATGCCAACATTCAGGTATGGAAGATTAATTTCTGTAGAGTTTGACCTGTGAAACCTCCGAGCAGAAGGAAGGGGAGAGGAACATAATGCTGGGGTTTTCAATCTCCAAGGGATCTCCTGGTGTGTGGCACTGCATAATTCCCTCCAGAGCGATACACTGCTATTTTGAGAAGGTGTTTTTTTCAGCCCTCACCTGGTTTTAAAAGTAACTGAAGAGGAACAATTCATCCCATTTAAAGTATCCCAAGAGTAGAAGTTAGTGGAAAAGAACTTCTAAGAGCAAATGAGGAAGGATCTAAAAGAAAAATACCCAAGGGATTGTATCTCAGAGACAAACTCATTTTTTTTTTAAATTACAGGTGCTCATAATTACTTGTAAGGGAGAAAACTAATTATGGCAGTCTTCAGGGAGATGAAACATGGTAAATACTGAGAGAAAGCAGCCTGGGCTTTTGAAAGTTATTTGTGTACTTTGCTTACACTTCCAGTCCTTGGTGGCCTGCAAGCATCCCTCTTTCCTTTTCTTTTTTCCTTTTTATTTTGTTGTTGCACAGAAGTATTTTTATTTATGTTGAATAATGAGAAATAAACCAAAGTTCTTTCTGAGATATGATTAGAAGAGTATGTCCATGTATTATAATATTTTGTTCTGTATTGATCATCCATTGACTTGGACAAGACTCCCTTTGCCCCAGTTTGATGGGAGCCAGTGTTGATTTTGACACTGTGAAAATTTCAGATACAGAATTTCAGATCTTCTATCAGTCAATAACATTTGTATAGCAAAAAATCTGTTGCTTAAAAGGCACAAATTGTCTCTAATATTGTGGCATTAAAAATTTTGCCCCCTGAGAGCTTTACTTGATGACAATAAACAATAATTCTTGCTGCAGTCACTAGTCACGGACAGCATGTGTGCTATTTACCTTAAAGCACAGCACCTTGGAAGTGAAATTCTGTGAGTAAATTCTTTATCAGCTTTTTATTTGGAACAGCCAATGAAGTGGTCAGTTAGGTGTAATTCAAATATTCTTATTTGTACACCTCCTATCTAGACTAATCTGACTTTGTAACAAGCAGACTCATTACCCATTCCTTCTAGGCCCCAGTGACAGATTCTTAAATGATCATTCAGTAATTAATTAACAAAAAGTACCTACACCTCACTGAATTTGGCAAAATGTCTCTGGTTATAAGAGTATGCTAATGAAGAGATTCCCATATATTATTTGTTGAGTTATGGCACTCTAGAAGTCTAGTTATAGGTGAAAATCATGATGATAAATGTGATTATTCAGCAATTAAAAATATTTTCAGCATACTTCTTTTTATTGTGATATTCTCACTTATGGAAAAAAAAATTGTCTCAGGAAGTAGCCAAGTGGAGACCCTGGAATTTCCAAGGACAGAGCAGCTTAGGAAAGGATTTTTCAGGTGGGGAGATCCTGTGTGAGGAACTCTGAAAAGAAAAGGATCTCAAGAGAGCTGGAAGCCCTGCCAGGGCAATTTTCTGCAAGCACAACACTCCATGCCTGGGAAAATCAGCAGAAATATCAGGAGACCTTGGCTTCACAGGGAGCTCCTGGCTGAGCTCATCCACACACAGGACATGAAAGTGAAGAAAGAAAAGAAATAAACTTTGCCTCAGTCTTTTTGAGAAAGGTCTTTGAGTCTAAAGGCAAGGTTGAAGGAGGGAATGAACTGCAAACATGGAAAACATCCCAGGAGGGAAAAGCTGGGCTTTTACAGAGGTGCACAGTGGCAGAACAAGGGACAGCCTCAAAAACTGAAATGGGGAAGGTTCTGATTGCATATTAAGGCCAAATCCCATAAATTGGGATAATGAAGCCTTGGAGCAGGTTGTGTGGAGGTTAAGACCTGACTGGACAGAGCCTAAAGCCATCAGATCTGAATTCACTCCTGACATTGCTCTGAGCACACACAGATCTGGACTGGAAACTCCCAGGGTTCCTTCCTATGTGAACTATTCTATGATTCCATAAAAATTTAATCACAAGGATAAGATACAGGTATAAGTGTGAGCTTGATTTGTGGAATGCAGTACTTGCATTTCTTTAATCTTGTGCCAGGGCAAAGGCAGGAGAAAACCTTCACAGCAATCACATTTGTGTCAGGTCAAAAACTCTCTGTCAGTTTTTAGTAGGAGCCAAAGATTACCAAAGACAAAAACTTGATGAGCATTTGCATAATTGAAAAGGCAAAAATTGCTGCTCAGAACTACTTTAAGTAATTTTGCAGTACCAGGCTTACTGGGCATGTTCTTCCTTCCTGCTAATGAAAATGATTTGAACCATGAAAAGAAGTTCACCTTTAATCCCAAGTACTGTTTCAATGGAAGAAAAAACATAAGAAAGAAAGTATTTTGCACACATTATGGATTCATTAAACTTGTCAGCACCCTTGTAGAACTGGAAAAATTCCTAGAAAATTGGAGAGGGGGAAATTTCTCACACGATGTAAATAGCACTTAATTCCAGTGTATGTTATTTGACAAAAATATTGTACAAAGCAATTGTAACAAAGTAGAATAAGAATCTTGCCTTTAAAGATGGAATTAAGCATGGATCAGGCACAAGTATGGTTTTCAAAAAAAGCTCCCAAATCTTGAGCAATGTTCTAAGCAGATAAAAATTCAGATTTATCTTAAAGTTGTACTTGTGTACCATCATGAGTGGTTTATAAAGTTTGCCTTGATAAATGTATTATCAATCTCTCATAAATATGTATGCTAATTTAGTTTGTTGATAGAATAAATGTCATAAGTAGCATAAATGGGTATAGATTTTTAAATATAATTCTAAAGAAACAAAAAAAAAATCCACATTTCAACTTTACAGCTGCAAATTTTTAAAAGGATGAGATATATAAAGGATGCCTTATCTCTAGTCAGAAAATTCCTAATGCTACAGAATGTAAAAAGGAGACAGAAAATACATTTCCCCCCAAACTTTTCAGAAATTATAGCCAGTAGGCGGTCGTGCTGTAACTTTGAAAAAACATGCCCCAACTTTATGACTTTCTGCCTTTACCTTCCAGCAAGGTTTATTTTTGGTTCCTTTCCAACAGAAAAATGGACTCTGAGATTCTCTTCAGGTTTAAAATAATTAGTAAACCCTTAGAATACTCATTATAAATAGATCAAAGCTTCAACCCAACTTCAATACAAAGGCAAGGCTTTTAGATCAAACTTGAACTACCACCCATCCCACACACGTCCTGCTGATATCTTACTTCGGGTTCTGTTAAATTATTAACACCAAAATACTGAATGATTCACTATTGAAAGAAAAAAATATAAGAAACTTCATTTATACAACTTTTATACCAATTATATTTTCTCTTTTCTTCTTTCCTTTTTAATCTGCACTGTTTTTTTCTTTAGCTGTAAAATTCATGGCTCAATTCCTTATTTATAGGTTAAAAAAAAAACCCACAAAGAAAAACAACCAAAAAAACCCCTCACTAAAAGTAATTAGGAAGTCAAGAAAATGCAAGCAGGAGGTATTAGACATTAAAAGAAAAAGTGAAAATAAAGATATTTGGAATGCTGAAATTCTCCTGCTCTGCCAATAATTTTGGAATCCTTGATTCCACACTCCTAGGTGTCCAGTTGCCAGGACAATCAGAATTATGGAAATCAGGAATATGAATGTGCACAGGAGCAACAGACAAGAAAATCTCTAGATGTTGCTGCCATCCACAATATCCACTTGGCACTGAACAACAATATTATATATATACATACATAACAATATAAAAGAAGCTAATCTGGGAATCTGAATTCTGGAAAGAACTATATGGCTTTTTCTAAATCAGAAAATTCCCTTCCATGCAGAGCCTGTGGTTAGAATGGAAATCAGTCAATAACTGCTCTGTGTAAAATACTTGGCCAAACCATTTCCAACACACATCAATGCTGAATATACCACAAAGAATACAAAAGGTGCAAAATATTTGAATCCCTGTGCCTATAAACTTTAAGAAAAATACATTATGTCAGAATCGTGATAATCAATGAAAATTAGCTCCAGTTTATAAAAGCAATAGGGAAAAAGTTTATAAATCAGCTGGCAACTGAAAGTGATGGCAGATTCCTTCATGATCTCAGCCACAAACACTCAGTTTTCACACAGGATCTCTGGGCCTCGTGCTTGGCTTGTGCTCAGCACTGACAAACCAGAGCAACCCCTTCAGCTGCAGAGCTGCACAAGTTCATAAAGAAAATGCCCTTCCACAAGGCATTTGTATGTGTCAGAACACAGGATCACTCTGCATAAAAGTTAACACACTGCAAGTGTCTCATTCCTCATCAACATAAGTTCTATGTTGAAGCACTGGTGCTACCTGAATTCACACCTTTAAAGGAGTTTCTAGGATTTACTGGATGGATTTCAGGCAATTTATGGCTTTTGTGTTGCCAGCATGAAAGTAACCAATAAAATCAAACCCCTTTTTTGCCAATATTTCCCTTAGACTTGGAGATACCTATAGGACAGATTTTGCCCTGAAATGCAATATAATCTTTAGATTTTTTTTTCCACTTAGAAATAATACAAAGAGAAGACCATGAAGAACAATGAAGATTCTTCTAATTGTCCCAGATTAGAAAATGCAGCCATTCATGCTCCAGCGCTGCAATCCTGACACTGCTTCTCAGAGCTTTTCCCATTTTATTCCTTCTGCACTTGTTTGAATTCACCACATAGATTCAAACAGCTGCACAGTGCACAGTGCACAGTATATCACTGTGTAACAGCTCAGACAAAATCAGCAGATCTTTCTTGGGGCTTTTCATCACTACCAGACTAAGATGCCTCTATCAATTCAAGTTTTCTGGTATAATATGTCTGGTAAAATGATGTACCAAATGTTTCCCACAAGTTGGAGAGCAGCATTGAAACTTGGAATAATTTATTCTGTGCTGCTTCCCTAGAAACAGAAAAGGGAGCGAGGTTCTGGGGCGTTTGGCGGTTGGATGCGTTGAAGTTGAAATGTATTTTAATTTAAATAGGAATGGGTATGTTTGCTGCATCACACACAACAGACCACATTCAGAAAAAACCTGATAGTTTTAACTCCTTAAATTGAAAAGTAGCCCTAAAAAACAAAGGCTGTCTATCTAAACTTTTACAATTTATTTGGGAAATGTGATACTAATTTTAGCCGATACTCATGCAATAATTATTTTACACACACATATATTTACATTACTATTAAAAAATGCTTTTCCTGCAGAAAAACAAAATATAAAAATTATTCAGCAGCTGAAGCAAAAGTCAACCCAAAAAGTATCTCCTCTGAGACATGAATAACTCATGGATTCTTATCCAACTGTGGCTTTCAAACCAGCTTCACACAAAGCTTTTGGTCAATTTAAACACAGAAGAGAATAATTGCTCATACCCTTATTAGCATTAACTGACAACTGAAAAGCAAGATACATTATTTCTCATAAAACTTTGGGAATTTAATCATTCTTCCAGAATGGAAGATTTGTAGGTAAATCTTGCTAGTAATCTTAATGGGAATTCCATGCATAAAAATGCACATGAATATCAAATTCTAAGAATACAGATTTTTGGTTTAAAACTTTCTCATTTCCTTTTCTACATGCATGCAAATCAGCCTGGTTAAGCATAAATTGAAAAGGAATTTAGAGAGATTACTTTGGTAAGGCACATAAAAGGATATCCAGGTGATAACACAGAACCAGGCCACACTGTGGAAGGGAGAGCTTTCCAAGGTCTGTTCAAGTAACAAATGTGATTTTTCTTCCCTCTGCTTTGCTTTGTAAGGAGTACAAGATCATCACTCAGTTTGGCTTTCCTGCTTGCTGGATTGCACATGGGAGCCAGTCCCACTGCTTGGAAATGGTCTCCAACTGCACTTGTAGGATCTCAGCACTCAGCATTCTGCGCTTCTCCTTCCACAATTTCCACAACCAAGTATTGCCAATTCATGGCAGTCACACGTTCAAGGAGCAGTTCATTCTGAATTCAGGCAATGGGCTTCTGGAAGTTAATGTTACACCAAGTAACACTAAAGACAGTTTTCATTTAAGTCACTGCAAGAGCACTGGCGGAAAAAGAGCATAAATGAAATAATTTATCAAACTTTGAGCACCAAAATATACATGAAATGACATTACTTCTCCAGGAAAGCTCTCTTCGGGGTGCCAGGCAAGTGGATACACAAATATTTTTATGAACCTTGATTTTTTATTTGCTGTGCTTTGTTTGGTATCATCATTGCTGGGTTCTTGTTGATTTTAAGCCAGGTTTGGGAGTCACTTACTGACTGGCATATTTCTTCTAGGCAGCAGCAAAAGCAGCACTTCATACAAGCCCTTGTAGACAATTTTAGATAATTTCCTTCCTCTATGCTATTTTAGGAAATATATTTCAGGAACAAACACTGAAAAAATTAATAAACAGCAAATGAATGTTATGCAAAACGAATCTACACCACTGTATCCAACAATTTCAAGTCATAACAGCAATGAGGATTTCATTGCAGGCATTCCTGGTGATTAATAGCAAGATGAGTTTTGTTGACTACTACAAGCAGCAGTTCCTTTCAGTCTGTCAATAATCCCTGAAATACTTTATTAGCTCAATTGCTGTTGCTGTAATGATATTAATTTTGATTGAATGCCATTTTGTGCCACTCTCTTGAAGGCCCACAGGTAGTGATGTGTGACTTGAGATTCAGGCTTTTCACAGCTTTCCTTATCCTTATCTGCCATTTAATTTTATCAGCTGCTGACTTTTTATGTGTTAGTATGTATCTATAGATAAGAAAGGCAATTGGAACCATGAAAATGTAAACTCAGATTTAAAAGTGACAACACCACAGGTATTAAAAAGAGTGAAGCTAATGCAGGTGCACTGGCATAGAGCATCACAAACAATGCCAATTATTCTCTGTGAATAATTCACATTTTCATAGTCTATGAGAATCACCTAACATGGTATAGCTTAAATACATGAGTGCTAAAAACTTGCATCCAGGATTTCAACACCAATAGGACAAAGCAACCTATCACTATGGGAATCAGCTGGAAGTCTGAAGTCTTCAGTAGTTTATCAATTCTTTGCTGGCAGGAGAAATTTTTACATTTATCTACTTGGAAAGAGAAAAATAAAAAATGAAAGTTCTGAGGTGTGTGAGAAAGTTATTTTTTGCAATAAAATCTTATCCCTTTTCCACACTCTTTATAAGAGTAAATGGTCTGTAAGTACATTTATGAAAAGGACTATATAGTGGGGTGACCTACAAATTCTCTTCCAGTCTTCACGTATCCATTTCAGGAGCACGACCAGATGTGACAAACAATCCCATTAGTGAGAACTTTACCAGAGTCTAAGGATTTCACCAGTCATGTTCAATACACACCTAACTCAGTGCCCATCCTGGTCTGTGCAGCAGGCAGAGAGTCATGGCCACAGAAAAGAATTCTCTGAACCTCATCAGGTGCATTTCAGCAAGGTGGCTGCATGTTCCCTTTTGCACAATGTGCATTTATTGTTTATACTGCATTTATTGCATTACATGATGTTAAATACACTGCTCTTTCCTAAATAGTAAATATTGATGGGACATAGTTAAGAGTCATGGCTCTAGGATTTGGGAGTCTTGGATATATTTTAAATTTGGTGACAAATTCTTGATTAGGGTTCTCAAGGCTTTACTGATCAGATAATGAAGACAATTCAGATATGGAAGTAAGACAAGAAATAATAACAGTTGGATACTGTGGTACCTACACCTACAGTACAGTAAGACCCATCAAGGAAACTACTTATCACCAGGGGAAAGCTGAAATTCTTGTGCCAGGCATGAAAAACCCCAAGGCACTGCAGCAGTGAGAGGAAAATACCAAGGACCAGGACACACCATGTAGAATGACAGAGTATCACACAGCTTGCAATATGGATGTGTTTCCTTTTCCATCAGGGTCCAACATTGTGTGCTACAATCAAAGTGTGTTTAACAGCCTTGGAACCACAGCAGATAGCTGACAGCACTCTGCTTGGCCCCACGCTGGGGCTGCCTGGGAAGTCAGTGAATCCTTCCCTTGGAACAGCCCTGGGCAGGGCCACAGCCCAACCTCCTGCACTGGTGTGTGTCAGTCCCCAATTCACACCAGACTGCTTCAGGTTCTGGCCAGTTGGATCTTGCAAACCTCTGGGGACGGAGATTGTACAGAGTTTTTGGGCAGTTTGCTTTGCTGTCTTTATGGTGACAGCGGCAAAGGCACATTCCAGAAGTGAACAGAAACGAGCAATGAATGACTTACATTCGAGTCTGGGCATTGTTCTGAACAATTTGGGTTTTTCCCCTCTTGGGGGGACAAAGACTCATTTACTCTGTTAAACACACACCCATCTCAGAACCACAGGCGCTGGTGAGGAGGAATTGAGAACAATGCTCCCCAAACAGAATCACCAGGGATTGCACATGCAAGCATTATACTGGTCGCCAGGTAGAACAACAATCTGTATGCATACTTGATATGCAGACACCTTATAAATAGCTAATAAATGATTAAATGAAATTGCTGTTTTCATAATGAATTAGTACAAGATCTGTTGTACATAATGTTTGGAATATTTAAATGGTTTAACATACTCCACTTATAAGTACTCTGCAGCTGGCTCTTACAACACAGAATCATCACTTAAGTATTTTTAAACTGTTTGTATGTTTCATTACAATATTCCAGAACTCGTATATCTTTTTTTTTTTTTTTAATAATTTGTAATTGCTGAGGTCAAATCACAGACCAGTTCTCTGAAAAAAATAAACCAACAATGGTTCCCTCTTTGGGCAGAACGGAACAGAGCAGAAAAGGGGGCTTGATTTGCATCACACTTGAATATAAACTGCAGCAGCTGCTGCATTTGATCAAGATAAAATTTCTTTCCCCAGATCTCATTCTGGGAAGCAAAATGCCCTTTTTTCTAAATCAGCTGTGAAACTGAGCCTGGTTACATAACATACATTCTTCCCAAGTTTCCAATACGCTGTATTTGCCCAAGGGAGACTTGGATCCTGTACAAATTTTGTTCTGAATCTCCAGTAATTCTCCCCCAAATTTCTAGTGCCTATGGAGTTACAACATGTTCAGTGCTACACACCAACACTGCAAACACGTGAAGGATAAAGGGAAAAATTTGGCTGCTCCAAGATCATTCTTTTCCATTTGGAGGGATCCTTCTATACACATCTGTGTGATTCAGCCTCTGAACATGTGAAAACCTTGCACCAGACAGCTCTCCTCTTATTCCATGAAAAGAACATTATGAGAGATGGCAATCAACATGCATTTTCCATATTTCCTATTGGCTCTATGTTTTGTCCAATCAATCTGTCAGAATGATATTGTGTCCTCTGGAAGTGCATGTCATTTGCTATCTGAATAAACAGGTGAAGAAAAGTGAAACAACCCTGCTGGTGTCAGGTGAGGCAATACTTCTGTCATCCTCATAATTGGCACACTAATCAGAACCGTGAAACCTTTCAACTAAAGCAAAATAAAAGAATAAACCGGCTCTTAACATCAAACTAAAAGCCTTTACAGAAAAGCTCTGCAACAATGAAAAAAGCATTGCTGGCAGTCTGAGGCAGTGCCTGCATAGAGCAACGGTTTGTACAAGTGCAGACAGAGCAATTTCTAATGAAGTAAAAGCAGTGAAATGGCCTCTAACCAACTCCACGGGCAGCACCACGTGTGTGGTACATGCAGCGTTCTCTTACAAGGTGCACTGAGCCATGGCAAACGTGCATTATTTTACAGAGATACAATTTCACACACAAATTGCCATCCCTCTGGTTCCTCAGCCATTATTGCAGTGGGACAAGTTTACTCAGGGCTGAGTTGAGTCTCTGAATTTTGAACCTGTCTCGCCCTTTCTACAGTTTCATCACATTTTGCCTGAAAATAAGCTAGAAGGGCTGTGTCTCCCATTCTGCTAAACCCTGCATCTCATTTCCCTTCAGCAAATTTCCACACCACTCACAGGACACCATCTATCTTACAGTCCCTTAACTACTTCTGAAATGAAGACATACTGACAAAAATACATTAATATTCATGAGATGAATATTGAAGAAACTGTACGTTTCTGACATATTAAAAACAAGTCCCTTCTCTTGAATAAGTATGCACTGACTTTACAGAAATTAAATGAAATGGGGTGGGTTATAATAACCTTTCATGAAGACCTTTGACAGGAGGATTCATACATGATAGACGTGCAAACATGTCAGCCTTCGAACTTGAGGTATGTTGGTGTCCTTGGGTAGGATTTTGTGGAATTTATTCCTCCTAGGGGGAATTCTTACCAAAATAATTTCCCCCTTTGGATCTTATATAGAGCAAAACATTTCTGCATCCCTGATATAATTTTATAGTAAAAACACAGTAGTTCTCTGTACTAGAATTCTGTACTCCTGTCCTATGCTTTGGGGAAAGTGTCCCATTTGTACCAAAACACCAAAAAATCCTTTGATGTTGCCATAAGCAGGATGTCAATCAAAGCCAGACTGAATCACAACATCAGCTTCTCCAAAAACTTAGTTGCAAAGAAAAAAAACCTAATTTGACAGCTTCCATGCATCTTCTGTTCAACATTATTTAACTCTGCACTTCTGCTTTTGCCTCTTAAGCACTCTGCATTAGGAACCATCAACTTCATCTGCACATTTTAGCATTTTCCTTCAGCACTTGGGTGCTTCTCCATGAGAATTTAATGTTTCAACTTGGTTTGTGTTCCCTGATAGTTTGGCAAAAGGGCTGAGGCTTTCTGATTTCTTCCTCAGTACTTCAGTGTCTTGCCTCAAAGCCTCTCTTTATTGTGAAACTCCAGCGCCACAGTTTCTGTGAACGCACTGCCTTCACCCTGGCACTCTGCCTTCCTATTGCAGCACACTCATCTCAGTGCTGTGCAGCTCCAGCCATGCACCTCTACAGCCAAGTCATCACATCCAGGAGATTTCCTCCAAGACTCTGCTCTGATTCTTTCCCTCTGTAAATTTACAAGGCTTAGAGCAGACACAGCTCAGACACCCAGCACAGCTCCCAGGTAATGCAGCGTATTCTCCTCCATCCCTCCTACCTCTCCAAAATAAACGGGCAAAAATGAATGAATGAATGAATGATCATCAGCTGCTGACACAGAAGTTAATGCACTGAGGTTTGCCCAGCTTGTTCTCTCTTTGCTATTCTGATACGTGCAAAACCCCTGGGAAGAAACCACCATGGGAATTCTGTTGCTCGTGGCTGGGTCACCTGTCCAGTGGTACTGCCACCAGTACTGCTGGTGTGGCACTCCTGTCACTACTGTCATTGTTTTATGTCTGCATGGAGCAATTTCACTCTTCTTTTTCTGTGTTTTCAGACAGAGGACACTAACAGGAGAATGACATCAGGCTCCATTTCTTTCACAGCACATCTGAGGCTAGCGTGTCTCAGTGATCACTGCTGGAAAGAAATAGTCACATAGAATTCCACATTTTGACAGAATAACTCTTCCTGGGTCAGGAAATGATTGTTGCATGAAGAAAATATACTAATAAAGATTAATTAATCATTTTTTTTCAAAGTTGGCCACTTCACTGAGCATTCATGGAACAGTTAATACATTAGACATTCTCAAAGCAAAGCAAGCATCTCCTAAACACTGAAAATATTTTTTCATTAAATGCACCAAGTTGAATTTTTATATACGTCTGAAAAAGGAGATACTGTAACTTTGAGTGACATATGCTAGATACAATCCATGTTTTTTATAAGTCAGTGCAGCTCAAAAGACATCAATCAAGATGTGCAGATTTATATAGCTGCAAGAAAGCCTTATACATATATGAAAGTTTACACGAGATACTGTAAATATATTCAGCTCTCTTAACACCGTATTTATTTTTGTAGGAAAAAAAATCTTTTTTTTTTTTTAATTCCAAGATGCCTTCCTTTAAATAATTCTTTAAAAATCAGTGGCAGGTTTGGGTTCAGTTTTTCCCTCTCATCTCAGTGATCCATTTGTCAGAGTTCCACCAGTAAATCACTGGTCAGTGAGATGAAAGAATCACATCAAGTCCCCATCACAATCTGTCCAACTTTTAAACCTTATTCTTTGGTAAGTGCTGGGCAAGAGAAGGAAGAAAAATACAACAAGCAATGAACAGCATTCTTATTATGGCCCTCATGGTGTCCTGAAAGCAGCAGGGTTTGGAGATAATGGCAACGTGCAGCTATTTACAACTTGTTAACCTTAATGCTGGGCTTGGAGAGCCAAACTGTCTGTGCACTAGCTGGCATCTTTCCTAAAATCTTGCAAGCCTTTGTGAAGCAAAGAGTTCTAGGAGTGCAAATCATCTTTTGGCACGACGAGCTTTCCCAGCAAGAAATGTTCCTTTTAGGCCCCATGTCTGTGGAAAAGTAGGAGTCAGTGGGAGACAAACAGGCACAGAAGGGTGGCAGTGGGAAATGAAAATTGGCAAAATGCTTTCCAGTCATGTAGAGAAATGACAGTCCACAAGTAATTTCTCGCAAAAAGTAAATGTAAAGAACTAAGATCTAAGATTGATGTAAATGTAAAGAATTCTAAATGTAAAGAATAAGATCTAACATTGCACCACTGGTATTTAAGATATACCCAAACACAACGTCAGTACAAAACACGTCACAAGGCTTTTTCATTAACCTCCCACCAGCAGGCTGCATCACAAAAATGATTCTGCCTGAATGAGTACATTCCTTTACATTTTGTGATGCTTCAGTCTTATGCAAGAGCAGACCTGAAGTCTTTATTCTTCTGTTGATTTACCTTTCTGGTCAGCCACGTTACAAATGCCATGGCTGAAGTCTGCTCAAGAGGATTCTGCACATGTGCCAGGTCAGAGATGGATTTTTATTGGGTCTCCCTCATGAAGAAGCTTGCCCAAAGCCTGAAAGTTTAATGTCCAGCTTAGACCAAGGACATAAATCATGCCTTTTATGGCCACAGCATGTCCATGCATATACATGGACCCACAGAGGCTTTTAACAGGAAAAAAAAAAAATTAAAAATAACATGCACATACACACATCTTGAAAAAACTACTCAGCAGCAGATAATCTTTACAAAACATTAAGAAAATTCAGCAGAAGCATCAATTCTCTTGGTGTGAAGGTGATTTTACTTTGGAGCCTTGCTTATTTCCAGTCTGACAATAAATTCAGATTGGCAGTCGTGTACTCAACTGGTAAGATGATGTTGTGAATGGCAGTGTCAGCTGAAATACACCCTGTTCATAATGATGAGGCTGTGTGAATACAGCAGTTTGTTATGCATATTATTTGCAGAGGGGGTGACCTCTTGGAAAGCTGAGTGGCTGTGAATTCACTGTTGTTGTGTTCAACAGATGTGGGTGGGACACAGGTCACATTTCCTTATTCTCCAAGTTTTCAGAGCATTTGTGCTTCACCGAGGAGCTACATCTACCAAACAAAATCAACGCCAGAATTCACCCCCAATACAACAAAACTGTCCTTCCCATTCTTTTCCTGGAGTTTTCTGAAGAAACAGGAGATATCTGGCTACAAAACATCTTCAGCTGAATCTTAGGTGACCAATTAAAATCTTTCAAGGATCAAAGGTTTTGACAAATAATTTTAGAAATACTTATCTGCCTTTTATCTTTTAGTGGGATGTTCAAAACCATTCCCTTTATTGCATCTGTAATACTCCAGATAAGATAAAATGATGAGGCAGTTTCGTCACAAACAATGAGTTTTTCTCAGCATTGTTGCTGGGTCAGTCAAGCTTGAGTGAGTAGTCAAGGGAATGAAGGGCCTTGTGGAAAGGCAAACCTTTAACCAGGCCCCTGCTGTCACTTGTAGATTTACCAAAAATGTAACTTCTTTTTCCTTTTCTTTTAAATTAATTTATTCAATTTACAAGCCTTTTATTAATTCATTTGTATTTCATTTAGGAAATCAGAACTCAAGACCCTCCAAACTGATTATCTGTGAAGGAAGGGGTTTTTCTGGCACTCCACTGGTTTTTGAAATCTAGAAATGAAGGAAACATTTATCTCAGGCTTCTTTCCTTCAAACTCAGATCACTGTAGTCTTAGCTTAAAAAATCTCCAAACAGTGAATCTGGTTCTGATTTTGCAAACAGACTTACTTTAATCTTACTTTGTATTTTATTCCACAATGCAGCAGCACAGATCATTTAAAGAGAAACAGCTTTTTGGTTTGTAAATCATCTTCAGGGCTTCTGCTTCAGAAGAAGTGTGCAGATCACTCACATTCATCTTCCCTTTAATGACTGCTCCCAGTAGAATGTTTACAGCTTTTTTAACCTGTAAATCTGATGACTCTCTCAAGAGATTCATTAAAAACTTGAACAGGATTTTCTTCTCCTACAACAAACAATACTCTGATAACACTTTCTAATAATGAACACATTCCAAGGGAAATTGAAAATCTGTGATTTCCCTGTGGTTGTAGAGCCCATACATGGTATCTTTGATGGTAACTATACATTAAATTACACTCTCTTGCCTAGATATGCTTGAAATTATGGATATTTGGACTTTGTTTAGGATAATTCAAATCAGGGGAGGATCAGAACAACTATCTGTGTTTTGAATTTCTGGGTACCATTCTTTTATTTGCATAACTTTTACTGCAGTTGCAGCAATGCAAAACAGAAGAGAAACAGTCCATATATATGTGTACCTCACCCAGAAGATTTAATGCAAAGTTTCTACAATAAACACTTGCAATGTCTCAACTAAGAGAGCGTGGATTAGGACTGGAGTGGTGTAAGCAGCTCACTCAATATCCAAAGCTGACCATGGACAGTGCTGTGCCCTATTCCTGACCATCACTCAAGGAGAAGCTTTTGCTGAATTACCGTCAGTTCATTCTGGTTCACCAGGGCATTTCAGTTCTAAATCTTTATCTCATAACATAGCCCATCTCTAAATACAAGATGGAATAAAAGTAATTGGTAAATGTTCCCAGTCAGCGGCAAAAATAGAAACCGAAATGAAAAAGAGAAACTGAAAACCAGTTTAACCCCTCCTCCACGCAGGGAAAAAATGGCAAAAATTATTTTCTGCTAGAGATGACTAATTATATTGACATTTTTTATATTCAGCACCATCAGGGTTGATGGTCTCAAAGCAAGCCTATGCCCCACGTTAAAATGCACTCTAAAAAGCAGAGTGCACAGTGCAGATCGCTTGCTATGGCTCAGGTTTTTCCTAAAGAATATTCTGCATATTTAGGAGATTCTACAACATTCTGTAGATCAACACTTTATTATTAAATTTTCTAGTAATGGAAAAGCAGTCCCTACATAAGGTACCTCCTGGAACTCAGGGAAACTTTGATTTAGCTTCTTGGCCTACCAAAGATTTCCCTGTACACCATCTGCTCTTTTCATTTATTTAAAATCCACATCTGCAGGGTTCTGAAAATATCAGGCTGAGAGTTTCTAATGGTACAAATGCAATATAGCCTTTACCACACATTCATTAAGATAAACAAATAATTAGTATAAGCAGCTTTCATCAATGGAATCTGAAGGAAACAGTCCATAAATGTCCAACCAACTGCATGCAGCAGGCATTCACTGAAATATTTAGTAACACCTAAGTATTTTTTAAGGGAAAATGTTATTTTGCAGACAGCAGAAACAAAATGGTACAGCAAGAGTCAAGGATGGAAAATACTGAATGAGTACTTGCAGTATTCTGCTGAGCTTTCAGTGAAAATTGGCCCAAATAAACCAACACAAACCCACGGAAGTAAATTTTAATCTAAATTTCAGCTAAATTTAGAATAGGCAGTATTATGATCCTTTTAGATGTACAAAAAATAAAATAGCAATGACATCATGTTAGACAGACAGCATGGGAAGTAAGTGAAACTCCCAGAAATGAAGATTTAACAACAAAAATCATGAAATGCTTGTTCACATTCATGCACCTTCATCATTGTTTTCCAGCGAACAGTTTTTGTTTGACTGCCTGTTTTGACAAATAATTCAATGATAAAACAACAAATAAATTAGAACTTCTGTAACCACAAGTATCATTTTTAGAGAATTTTTATGATACTTGGTTTCATTTGTAGGGAGGGATCTTTTATTATATTTAATCAACGTACCTAAATTTCTCCCCATAAAAACATTGTCTATTCTCAAACTGATTTTATTCTCATATCCTCCCAGTCATACATTGTTAAGTCCCTCTCTAGAAACTGCATTTCTTGCGTTTTTCTGTAGGGAATCTGCCAATCAACCTCCAGTCACTCTTGTAGTCAAGAGCAATAAACCATCAACATGAAGCATCAGCAGAACACTCTTCACAAATACAAACAAAATTACACTCCAGCTAATGTGTCCACCCCAGAAAACCCTCAGGAAAAACTGAATTAACAAGTTTGTCTTACAGCTCTGAATGTCAACTAACGTAAGTTTTGTAGGACTAAGGGAAAAGAATCAGTCAGGTTCTCTTGCCCTCAGCTCTGTTAATAAAGCTGAGGCTTCTGCTTTCCAGTTGGCCTTTAAAGAAGAACAAAAATGAACAGCAGGGTTTCCTCGGAAAGAGAAAGGAAAGTAAAAAGAACTTTATAGATCAAAAGCAGTGCTTCAGCCTGTATTCAGAAGGGCCCTGCACAAAGTGAAGAGATGACTTGTTGAAGGCAGCCTTGTCTCTGTAACCTCAGCTGAAGGAGGCCTCCAAAATTACACCAAACAGCACATTGTGAGACAGGAATAGCAACCGGTGCTGAGATCCAACCCAAAAATAACAGCTCTCCTCTGCTCACTAGTCGGTTTCTCTCCTTGTCCTGCCCCTCTCCTCTCCACCACCTGAACAACCAGAACCACAAGGACAGAGCAAGCTCCTGAATCTGAGCGAAAAATCACAGTTGAGACAAGGCAAAAAGCAGTGACCTACATAGAGGAGTCAATGTCTTTTTATAGAACCACAGGGAAGTTCAGACTGGAAGACCTCTAGAGAGTGTGTCTAGCCAAACCTGCTCCGAGCTTCTAAGTTACATTAGGCTGCTCAGGGCCTTGGGTCAAGCTTTGAACACTTCCAAGGATACTTCTGTATTTTAAGTGAATATTTTTCTAGTGAGCAAGAAGGAGAATCCGCTTCAAGTATTTCTTTTGGTTTACTACCAAGATTATCTAATGTGCTTGCAGCACTTCCAATCACCAGGAAACCCAATGAATAGAGGTTTTACATTCAGGAAACATAAAATGGCAAAGGAGCTAGTGCAAATTAGCATGTAGAACTCAGCCTAAATTCACACTGATATCAAGAACAGCAGCAAACGCTTCATTTTGAAGGAAATATGGGACTCCAAATAGGGATCCCGTTTCCAGGGTCCTTCACAAAACTGAGTAGGAACTTCAAAAGCTGAGAAGGAAAATGGCTGTTGCCAACCCACAACGGATTTGATGTTTCCTCCTCCAAAACTGTTATGGCTGAGGTTGTAAAAGCTACATCAGTCAAAGAGTATTAAAAAAGAAAAGGAAAGGAGGAAAATCTGCCATAAATGTGGCTCACAAAATGATGGATATCATCCTAAAACTGGTCTTATGGATCACAAAACAGTCTGTTAAAAACGTTAATTCCCTCAGCCCTCAGACTAAGAAATATCTGAGCACAACTAACTTTTGTGAGGCTCATCAACAGGTATTTTACTACCATAGTAACACACTGAAGCTGTTTCCAAGAGCATCTTGAAATTTCATCATTTCCACTTCACTTCCCCTTAGAGGTTTCCGAAAGACCTATTTGTAGTGCCACAGTTTTACATAAGTTCCATATGTACATGTAACCACCTACACAGCAGTTGAAGAGGTGTCCTGACCAACTTATCCCTTTAATCACTGGAGCATCCCAAATTTTTCAGAAAGCAATTTCTGTGGGCTGATTAGCATCTCCATCAACCAGTGTCTCGCAATTCAGCAGATCAGCAAAGTGATTTCTGCTTCAGTAATGACTGAATCAAGACACACATCCAATACTCTGAAGTGACTGCACTTCCAGAATTTAGTTAATCCTGCAGTAGCCACACCTGCCAGCCTCTCCTAAATCACTTACTCTAAACCTTTTTCCAATGATTCCTTTCAATGCTTTTTTCTTTTTTAGTATTTATAATACAATAGAGCCTAAAAGTACTGTTCCTGCCAAAATGAATTACATGTAAGGAACTGAGACTCTCCACATTTTTTGCAGAGGCACATTGCACAATTTTGGATTCAGACATTACTTTTTAAATCCTTTTTTCCTGTTATGTGCACTACAACAAAAGCCCAAACACTGACATTAAGGGGACTCATAGCAAATGGCATTTTTATGAAGCCAGATAAAGTTTTCATCAAATTTAAATATTCAGGGGTTTATGTATTCCCACTGATGTTGAACAATGACCAAAACCTGAAACCTGCAAGATAAAAGGTAGACAAAGGAAGCAGCTACGGGACAACTGACCCAGTATGTGATGTTAAGCAGCCCCAAAGAGCAATAATACTTGCTTAATTAAGATTTATTTTTGTATTTTAAAACTTCCCTACACAGTGGTTCCAAAGAGCACTACTCAAACACAGAACTGGAGCCAAATTCCATTCATATTGTCAGGAACCTCCTACTGAATGTGAGCTGTGGAAGGCAATGCGATCACAAAACAAATACTGTCCTGGCATAAAAAAACTACCAGCACACTTACCTTTTTCTTCAATCTAATGGATAATACAATGGATTTCAGATTTAACCCGCTATTCTACAAGGAATCTATGATTTTATGAATAAATTATTTTCATCATAAATTCAGGTAAATTTCAGCCAGTTCTTTTCCTGTTTATAAACTTCCTTCAGTGTTTTCACTACTGTTTGTTGTCTAAGTTTAGATTAATGGAAAGTAGAGAGAATCCTTTTTTTTGTGTATTTCTTGTTTAGTGTGATTGTCCTATATATAACCATGTCTTTTTCCAGTGTTGAGGGTTCCACTGCGTTACCTGGACAGACTGGTTGATGCTTAACCATTTGATGAGCCACAAAACATCGAATGTTAAATAAGAAGTAATTGGCCCCAAACTCAACCATCAAAGCACCAACTTTTCAGTTTCAAATAACAAATTTATTTTAAAGACAGCTGAGTCAAATTTAGGAGGTGAGAAAGAGCGAGCAGGAGTAAATTCAATTTACCTTGTTTTCAGGGATGGAAGAAAGCAGGAATTTTTTAAGTTCTTCCATTAAAACACTCAAAACTCTTCAGAGAGCCCCTGGAATTTAGGCACCAGGGACGTGTCCCTTCTGCACACAGGCTCAGGTTGCTCAGAGCTGCCGATGGCTCAGCACAGACACAGCCAGAAGGGCTCACTGCTCACAGGACTGCCAGCACTCAACACATCCCACCTCATTCCTCAGCCAGAACACAACAGCTTCTGACCAGAGACACAAGTGAGACATTTCTTTGAAAGCATTCAAGTCTTTGATTTCTGACTTTTTTCAAGTGGTCAACTTTTTTTTTTTTTAATGATATGCCAAGTGTCTTTTTTCTCACCCTTTCTAGCTTGAAACACCTCAAGTTAATGTTCTGTGAACTGATCTCAAACATACTTTGCATTCTGCTTTAGGGCACTCCCAGTTCATAAAAACGGTTTTCTTTCTCTATGTGGATAAATCTAAAGTGTGCAAGATACAACCTGATATTTGAATGAGCATGTTCTCAAAAAACAAATAACTGTAACTGGCGGCCGACAATTCTGTAACTGTTTAAAGAGGGATTTTAAAGGAGTTTCTTGCTAAGAAAGTGTGGTTTATGGTGTTCTCCTAGATATATTTAAAGGGCTTATATAGGGGTGGGGGAATATGTGAATACCAAAAATCTCATGATAGTTCTACTTTTCTAGTCATCGTTATTCCAGACTGATTCCATACAATTAGAATACAATTATTTCCCAGAATCCATGGACCCTTCTGCAACTTTCCCTCCTCAGATTTCACTAATGCCATAAACAATTGCACATGTACAAGTGTATGGGGTTTTTTTCCTCAAGTTTCGGGTGGAATCATTGCAGATAAAGAAGTAATAACTGCCAATTCAGCTGCCCCTTGGTCAGAGGACAAGGCCTCCGTAACAAGATAGGAGAGCAAAACTCTTGATTTACTTTATATATCACATTTTCTCCAATAAGTCATTAAATTACAGGTCTCCTGAACATGAATTTTAAACAGAGATCTCTGGATGTACACTCAGCTGACAAGCACTGCACTGATCTCCTGGAGGACAGTCCCAATTACCAGAAACCATTTCAAAACCCTTCACTGGAATCCATTCATTCTAGAAAGCCTCAAGTGGGGACAAGGTAGGGAGATGAACAGAAAATGAATTTTACGTATTCTTTTCCCAATTTTCATCCCCAAAACTGTTACTGTGTTGCATTGCACTCCTGATTTTGATTTACAACACATTGCCACGTACATTTACCAAGGGTCAATTAAATGGCTGACATAGTGAAGCCATTACTCCCTTTAATGATAGCTTTAGTTTCATCCTTGTATCCTACATATACTTATAAATTACTGACAGCAACTATAATCTAAACAAACTATTACACTGAGGCCCTAAATCATTTGAGTTCAGAGTTATGTATGCATGTTACAGTTCCTTAAAAGTCACCATTAAATGGAATTTCCAACCACTAGAGCTCCTCTGCACTTTTTCTTTAGGGAATGCTATGGCACTCTCTGGCTATTTAACAAGTCTAGTTCTTTCATCAGAAACATCCCACAAGTCCTAGGAAAATCTCTTTCCAGTTTGTGAACCCAACCTGCACCTTGACATGATGCCTCCCATTGAAGCTAGGCTCCATTTCAGGGAGGAAAACACCATCACACCCAAGGCAAAGCAAAGATCCAGGTAACTGTGTGCCTGCCAGGACACACAGCTCCACACCTGCCAGGAGACAGGGAGACACACAACTACAAAAGCAATCACAGAACCTGCACAAATAACTAAACATGGGTTTAAATGATTCCTTCCATTAGCAGAGAAGAAATTCAGTCATGAACCCTCCTTTCTCAGGAGGATTATTAAAAAAAAAGTGAACTAATGAAATCTGAGTTACAGGCTGGAGGGAGACAGTGGCTTTTTTATAACTGTTCCCTATGCTCCATTTGATGCAGTTCAGTCATCCCCCAAGCATTTCATATTTTCCCCAAGCATTTCATACTTTCCTTGGGGTGGGCATGCCTGTATCTTCTGCCAGGGACTACAGCTGGAAACATGAGTGCATGTGGCTGCAGTGTGCCCACGTGTGAGAGCACGTATCCAGCACATCATACATTTCCATACATATACATTTATTTATTTAACAAGATGGCACAGTTGGTTAAATGAAATATGCTGTGCATAAACATTATAAACTCATACTTGATTTTTTTCCCCCTTTAGCATGTATTTCCTGCTACTTCAGTAGACAGCGTCGAGCGTACATAATTACTAATTAAATTCCTACAACAATAATAAAACTATGTCCTTAAGGATGTAACAGATAAACACTGATATGCAAACAGACTACATCACCAGTGACATCTTATTTCTAGACCGGCTTGGAGGAAGAAAATCTTCCCCCAAACAACCATATCACATCAAAGTAGAACACAAGGCAAGATGTTCCCTTGGCAGGAAGACAAAGCAGAAGTTTCTAAGCACAGGGAACTGCCACATTAAACCCCCCAGCAATGGCTTTTAAAGACAGTGGGCACCTCTGCTTGTAATTTCACTATTGAATTTGGAAGTCTCCAGTGACTTCAACATTAATCTGTCTCTCTAACAACGCATTTGGCTCTTTGATGGTCTGGTTACTTAGGTTCCCTTTGCAACTTAAATTAAGGAAAACAGCAACCATTTAAAAAAGAGCTTTCTTAAAAAAGATAGTAAAGCATTTGCTGTTAAACTGGCTGAGTTCTGCCACCCCTGCAAGCAAAACTGCTCCACAGCAATGCCTTCAATACCACATGGACGTGTAGAACTCCTGAAGGACAGGCAGAAGTTAAAGTATGTACGTAATGGAAGGCAAAAAGCAGTTATGGAAGAGTCTGCTTCACTAGGAATTTTTTCACAGATTGCAGGAAGATTTGGCTCAGGACATGTTGGATCAAGAAGGCTAAACCCTGCATAATCTATGGGAAATCACATATTTTCGAAGAGTGTCAGATATAATTTCCAACAGGATTTCATCAAACACAATGACAACAGACTTCAAAGGAAAAGAATACTTAATTGTGACACAGTTTCTCACTTACTGTTAAAACTACCATGATTTGATTGTGTCCACAGACTAAATCCCACAGTGTCCTTCATCTGTATTTTAATTTTCACATTAACTTCTCCTGACATCATATTACTTGCCTGTGTATCTGTAAGAGGATGACTTTTCAAAGACCCAAGACAGATGTGGTCACTGCTACTTCACAAAAGAAAGACAACTGCCACAAATTTCCTCAGCAAACTCTTTGCAGAAAGAGGTAATTGGGACAGAAGAATATTAATCTCCCTTAAGAATTTTTATGTAAATGGCAAACAATACTCATTTATTCTATCCAGTCTAAAGGAAGCTGCATCTTGAACCTGCTCCTTGAACACTGGCATTACATAGCATGAGCAAATGTACTCCTGGATCCACATGTATTTGTAATCCTAGGAAAAGGCTTTGGGATGCTTTAGACAAAGGAGTTCTGCCGCTGTCCCCACTGGCAGTCAGCTGAAGGGAAGCAGGATTACCGGGCTGGCTGCTTCAGGTGAGCAACCTGGCAAGTGAGAGCTAGCAGCAGCATCCCCCAAAGGCTTCCAACACCTGGGTCAGACAAGCAGCACTATTCAGAAATGAAAGGTTCTCTTTGGCTCCTTGAAGGGGAAACTTCACGGGTTACAATGCAAGGTTTGGGGTTTATTGTTCTTGCAACTTAACCCTCCAAAGAACTGCCTGGATCAGTGCCAAAGGCATTAGTTCTGACAGGGTGTGAAACTGAACTGAGATCTGACTAATTCCTGCTTGGAGCCAGTGCTGTCTTCCTTTAAGAAAAGTCCTATTGACTGTTTAACAACCGCAGAGTACTTTCAAATTCAGGTAGAAACACTCACCTGGATCCAAAAGGGCCTTTTGAAAGGTTTTCTGGGTTTTCTTTCCCTTTTAACCTCTCAATTTTTCATACAGGTGTTGTTTCCTGCTAAGCTTTCCATAAGCTCAACAGTACCAAATGCTATTAGACTTCATTGTTTTGGATATCTGTTTTTTCTTTTTCCTGTATGAATGCTCCAATTTAAGCTTGGAGCCGGTCCTTAAACCAGCTATTAAATTCCTGAGCAAATGGGTGTTTTAATGGAAAGGCTGACACACTCCTAACTGTGGGAGCGTGAATGGCTCCACTATGAGATTACTCAAGTCCACCTAGAATACAAATGCAACACAGGACCACAGGTTCAGATCTTTGATCTCTTTTTTTGCAGAGGCTGTGATGTATAAAGCCAATTCCACTGTGCAGACAGTACTACACTGAATATAAATTATCCTTTAACTATAGAGAGGCTCACATTTAAAGAAATGCGTCAAGAATGAACAATGCAGCCATGAAGTGGAGTTCTTCTGTAGCAAAAATACACACCAAGATCTGCATGGATAACCATGGTTTCAAAGGACAAAATTTCTTTCACAGATGCTATTTGATAAAAAATAGAGTAAAATCTGGAGTATTGGACATACAGAAGTACAGTTGGAGCACACTCTTCCCATTAAAAAAGCAAGCTAGGAATACTTGCTTTATTGCCCAGATTAAGCATCATTCCCCTAAGAGGCATAAAAAAATGATTTTAAAATGTGGAAACCAACAGTCTCTACTGAATATGGCTTGAAATTTAAACATGTCTTTTCCAGATACCTCTTTAGAGAAAGAACCTTCTGCCTACTGAGCTAACACTAAGCTCCCTGGAGTTAAGCCATGAATATTCTAAACCTACCTCTTACAATTCACGAAAAGTTGTCTTTTGCCAAAATAAAATCCTTAAGAGGAATTCAGCATGCTTATACTGCTTTTCTTCATTTTATTTAAAATAAGTGTTTCCGTCTCAACTTTATGCCAAAAACACAGCAAGAGAGAGACTGAGTTCTGGAGATGTTACCTGAGATTCTGTACACAAATGGGAAAACAAATTCCTTCTGAGAACATCAGCTATTCAGGGTTGGTTTGAAAATTAGCATTTAACCAACTCTTTTGCAGTTACAGATAGGCACTGTTGAGGGTTCTCACACGAATTTCTCTGCTGTTTATGTCAGTTTCTTAGGTGGTGCTCAGCCATGGTGTATCCGCACTCTGGGATGTTTCTCCACATGCCAACTTTGTTTGTGTGTGTGGGAATGTTAGGAAATAAATAAATAAACAAACAACTTTGTTCCGTATCTTACCTCTTTTGACCTGTGCAATCTGGCAGATCAATGCTACTTCCACTGCAGACAAGCAAAAAGTTACAATTTATCTTTCACTTAATCTTTTTTGTTGTCTTTAGGCTTCCTTTCAGGGTTGAAGAAGGTGCTCTTTGTGGCTCAGTTCTCTATGCCAGGATACAACTGAGCACAAAAAGAATGCAAGGGAGAGCTGATAGTATCTACTGTCCTCAGCTCTGCTTTGGTTCAATAAACTTGAACATCTTCTCCCCTCCTCTGCCGATTGAGATAAGCAGCAACAATTACTCAAAATGTATTATCAACTCAAGCTCAAAAAGCAGGATCAGCTGAGCCGACTGCATCTCTCCCAACCTCAGTTTCCTTCAGTGTCCGAGAAGGGCAAATAGGTCCCTGCTCGCCTCTTGCCATGCACCTCGCAGCTACTTTACAGGCAACTACACCCAGGCTGCAAAAGGAGAGTAAAGAGATAAATCCTTTGCCTTCCACATCGCCTGCAAGGCTCCTGCCTGTAGCCAGCAGGCTGCAAGATCAGTACCACGATGGCAAAAGTCACAAACCATCCTTCCCTTCCCCACACGATCACGTTCTCTCCTTGTCTTTCTGTGTTCTGCTCTCTCCTTGCCTTTCCGTGGTCTCCATAGCTGAAACCAAGAATTCACTGGGCATCACTGCAATGCCTCTAACCAATTCTAACTGTATCCAGAGCCTGAGTCAATTAAAACACATTTCAGCTTCATCTGGTTTGCATCCCATTCCAGTACTCCACATACACAGCAACTTCAAGCTTACAGACATCCCTTCATGGTTCAAGACAATCCTTCAATCAAAGAACTTCATTTACAATCCAGCATAGTTCTTGCTTTCTCTGCTCTCCACAGCAGCCTGGCATTTTGATGCAATCCTCATTTAATGCAATCTCCATTACAGGATTATGACCACATCAATAAAATGTTCCATATGGGGGTTTTTTTGGTTTTTTTTTTTTTTTTTTTTTGCATCCCTCACCCCCTCTCATTAATAGTAGGCACTATATCTGCAAAAACAACAAATCAAACAGGCTGATGGGATGCTCTAGGGAGGTAGTGGGGGGTACACATTCAACAAAATGCAGCAGCCAATGCAAACTGCCCATCGGAGACTGAGCCCGCGGATCTCCTCATTCCTGAGCTAGGCGAGTTGCTCCCTGTCCGCGCCGTGAGCACACATCCTCGCCGTGCTGTGCTACCAGACTAAAAATAAATACAATACAGCTTTTGCAATCACTCGTGAGCTCCGTGCACTTTTCACGGGAGCAGACTTTCATTTTACTTGATCGGTTCCAGCCTATCCATACTGCTCTGGGTGAACCGCTGAGGCTGTGCTTCCAATGCGGGGGGGGGGAGGGATGCTGGACAAAAGATATCACATAAAACGACACAAAAATCCCCCTTTTCCCCAAGCCCCCTTCTTACCTCAAGTGCCTTCTCTGCACAAGATGCCAATCTACATGGGCTCCTCAGCACATCATCGAGGCGTTCGGAGTAGTGAAGGCTGCCCCACTGCATGGAAGTTAGACCGCTTTGCAACAGCAAATCCTCGATCCAAAGCACCAGCCGCTTCTTCCCATGCAGTGTGCCGAGCGCGAATCACACACGACTTCCACATAGGGAATAAAATTGTCAAAGAAACGGGGAGGGAGGGGGAAAAAAGGTATCCTAACTTTTAGGTAGCCTGAGTTTGTTTTATTTCTGTTGGATTTAGTCAATTATCTGCTTTTGCAGCCGCGAGACGACGGAAAGGCAGTCGCGCTCCGGAAGCCCCGCACCAGTCCGCAGAGGTCCGGCCGCGTAACCCAAGTTGCGCGGAGAGACTCTGAACTCGGTGCGGCTCCGCAGCGCAGCCCGGCAGCCCTTCCCTGGCCGGGCGGCTGCGGACACCGGAGCGCCGGGTCCCCCCGCGGGGCAGCCGCCGCCGCTGGGCGCTCGCCCGGCCCCCGGCGGGGCTGGCCCGGTGCTGGCCCGGCTGGCCCTGGGGGCGCGGGCTGCGCTGCCGGCGGCGCCCCGGAGCCCGCGCTGTCCCGGCCGCGGCGGCGGCGGCTCCGGCTCGGCTCTGCCGCGGCCGCCCGCGCCCCGCTCTGCCGCTGCCAGCCGGCCCTCCCCGCGGCTGACATCAGCGCCAGGAGGAGGAGCGACGCCGGGGACGCGAATAGCCGGGCCGAGGGGGGTTCCCCCTCCCGGAGCCGCCCTGCCCGCTCCTCTCGGAGAATCCCCCGAAAGCGGCGGCGTGGCCGCTCCGCCGCCTCGCCGGGGGGCGGCCCCGGTCCCCGCCGGCGCCCTCCGCCCTCCGGTACTGCCCGGCGGGCGGCTCCAGACAGGGGAGAAGCGGGGAGAGCCGGCGCTCGGGCTCGGAACGGGACCGGAGCGGGGCGCGGCGCTCGCAGCCCGGGCAGCTCAGCGTCGGCGGTGCGTTCCTGCCTCCCTCCGCCGGGCTCCCCGCCCGCACAAGCGCCGCGGCGGAGGAGCGAGAGGGGATGTGAGGGATCGCCCCTCGGCCTGTCCCCGGCTGGGAGAGCGCCCGTGCCCGCGGAAGAGCTGCCGCCCCCGGCTCCGCCGCCCTCCAAGCCCGTCAGTGCGGCGGTGCCCGCTCCGAGCGCCCCCGCCGCAGCCCGGGATGGCAGCGGAGCGGCCGCCGGCCGAGCCGCGCTCCCGCTGCCGAGCGGGCACCGCCAGAAGGCTCCGAGCGGGGGCGGCGGGGGGACAGCGGCCGGGGCTGAGCGGAACCTTCCCGGCCGCGGGGCTGGGTGCCCGGGCTCGGGGCTCTTGGGTGCCCGGGCTCGGGGGATGCTGGATGCCTGGGTTCGGGGGATGCTGGATGCCCGGGTTCGGGGGTATTGAGTGCCCGGGTTCGGGGATGCTGGGTGCCCGGGTTCGGGGGATGCTGGATGCCCGGGCTCGGGGGTGTTGAGTGCCCGGGCTCGGGGGTATTGAGTGCCCAGGTTCGGTGGGTGTTGGGTGCCCGGGCTCGGGGTTGTTAGGTACCCGGGTTCGGGGATACTGGATGCCCGGGATTGGGGGTGTTGGGTGCCTGGGATCGGGGAATGCTGGGTGCTCGGGATCGCGGTTGTTAGGTGCCCAGGCTTGGGGGTGCTGGGTGCCCGGGTTCAGAGGATGCTGGGTGCTCTGGCTCGGGGGTGTTGAGTGCCCGGGTTCGGGGGATGCTGGGTGCTCGGGATCGGGGTTGTTGGGTACCCGGGCTTGGGGATGCTGGGTGCCCGGGATCGGGGGTGCTGGGTGCCCGGGTTCGGGGGATGCTGGGTGCTCGGGATCGGGGTTGTTGGGTACCCGGGCTTGGGGGTGTTGGGTGCCTGGGTTCGGGGGATGCTGGGTGTTCGGGATCGGGGGTGCTGGGTGCCCGGGATCGGGGGTGTTGGGTGCCCGGGATCGGGGGTGCTGGGTGCCCGGCTCGGGGTGGGGCGGGCGTCCCGCACGTTTCGGCTCCGCTTTAGGGCCGGAGCTCGGGGATGCGGAGACCACGCCAGAGGCGGGGGGGTCGTGCCGCAGCCTCCGGCGAGGACCCGCCGCCGAGGGCAGCAGCGCTGGCCTCGGGTCGCCCCCGGGCGGCCCCAGTGTTGGTCGGGCCGGGCTGTCCGGGCCGAGCCGGAGCCGCTCCCCGGCGGGGGCAGCGCTGGGCTCGGGGTTCCGCCTGGGGGCGATGCCCGGGGCGATGCAGCCGGGGGTGGGGGCTGGTGGCCGTGTGAAGTCAGTTCAGTCTGTGATCAGGGATCGGTAATGGCACGGTGAGGTTGTGGTGGTGAGTTCAGCTTGCGTGAAAATACAGTTTAATTAATAGTTAATTTGTGGTGTTGATTTTAATAATTTGAGTATCTTGTATTATTTGCAGTATTTTGCCAGATGCCTGCAGTAGGCATCTGTGAACACAATAATTATTAGTAAATAACTGAGTATTTTTTCTGCACTTGGGTGACAAGACAGTTTTAAACTCTTCTGATGAAGAGAAGCCATTGCACTTACCCTAACAGCACACATTTTCCTTGTGTTCTTCTTTAAAAATAGTATGAAAATGTCTGTGAAAGCCTTAATTTACCTTCTTCACTGTAGCAAGGATGTAGGTGATGCCTCACTTTTATCGCTAAATATAGTTTAAATGCCAGAATTTCTCTGAAATAAAGGTATATAAGTGAGAGGATGAGCAAGTTCTCATACCAGCTTCTGAAAATCCCCAGTCATTCACTGAATTGTCTCCATCTTACCTGTTAACTCATATATTCAATGAGATTCTTTGAGTATGGACTCGGAATGAACAATTGCATGGCCATTAACCATGCTGAAATACTCCAGAACAGATGTAATGCCTTTTCTTCTAGGTCACATTTCCATATCGTATTTCAGTCGCCTGACTCTAACCAAATGCCCATTGTATTTTACTCTACTGGGGCTAAATTCTGTGAGTTTAGTGAAATTATGACTTCATTATTTTTGTTCCCACATACATACAGATGGCAGAGGTGCCTTGTTATGTACAAACAGAACATTACCCACAAATTAGAGTTCATGTCCTGGCTTCTGTGCACCACGCTGCTGAGAGTAACACCTACCAGTCAGTGAGACTCATTTATCAACATTCCTGAACATTTTGTAATAAAATGGGATATACAGGAACTACAAAAGGCTAAAAAATAAAAGGCAGAGTGCAGCTCTGTGTGTTTGGTTTACATCACGATGGTGGCATACAGATGAGGACTGGCTATCAATCCTGTTAATACCCATTTCACCGAGCCGCTGGTACAGAAGATTTCTAAAATAGCAAAGTCCATAATGGACAATTGTGTTCCAATTGTATTCTTCCTAGGAAGAGGCAATTGGGCAAGGAATTTCTGTGGATTGCCTGGACACAAGTGACCTTCAGGATGGTTTGTCCTGTGCAAGAGCAATCAGCTGCGATAGCATCAGCCAGTCCAGAAAGGAAAGTGAGGGGCAGGTCTTGGGGGGATGACTTGTCCAGCTTTACACAGGGTGTCTAAGCTACAATGGATCCAGCATTCTGCCTCAACTGTGTTTGAAATGCACAGCCAGAAGTCAAATTTAGTAAAAAAATGGTTATTTTATTAAAAAAAAGGAAAAATAAAAGAGTAAGGAGTAGATGGGTTATTTAACAGATACTGGGGAGAAACCCTGGAAAAGGGCAAGAACCCTTTACAAACCAGAACAGCTACATCACAAAACGGAAGAGTTTGAGTCAGACTAATTCTGTCCATGCAGAAAATTATATGAACAAAATACTTCTGTTCATCAGAAGGTATTGCTGCTACCCTTGATTCAGATCAAGGTCTAAATCCTGAAATTGTTTGTTACTCTGAGCACATGAAGAGGCCCCACAGGAACTATTCACATGTGAAAAGAGCTAGGACCAGAGCCAAAGTTTTGCATACTGTGAAGGTCAAGCTTGCTTTCTTTCTGAAACTTGCACTTAACAGACAAACTCTCAGAACTATGGTTTCCATAGAGCACCTTCAGCTCATTCCTCGGGATGCTGCAAGCACTGTGGCTGATTAAGAGCAATTTGTGTCCTAGCAGGTCCCTGAGACTTTGGGGCCAGCTGCCTTGCAGAGCAGAGACTGCCCCTGCCTTCCCCTGATTGCAATTATTGTGCTCCTTCTTCCCACAGATGCCAGGTTTTTTTATTAACTTCTCAAAATGTAAGAGTCTCACAGATATTATACAACTCCTGGCTTTACAGTCATGGAAAAACCTGTTAATAAAAATGCACTGCCTGTAGGACGAATTCTCAGCATTTTTGCAAAGGTCAGGTAAAATATATTGCTTGAGTAGCCTTACTTTGGTCGCCAGATAAGTCATTGAGAGGCCACATGATGACAGCTGCAAAGAAAGATTGTAATTCACTTTTATGTCTCTATGCAAGAAAATAAGAGACACAAGCTTTCCCTTCAGTGCTGGGGATGCAGGCTGTGTGGAGACTGGTGCAGGGAACAAAAAGGAACTACTTTCACCAGCCTGACAGATAAGGTTGGAGGTCTTTCTCTGCTGAAGGCCTCACAGAGTTCTGCTTTGTTTCTTCTTTGCTGTCAGAACAACAGAAAAACTCAGAGAACAAATTGCAACCACATCATACCACGTCTTTTGCTAGGATTTTGCCTCAGTCCCAAATATGACTCTTATTCTCCATGTACCTGTGTGAGCAACAATTTCTTTCTTTCCTTTTTCCATGTCCCCATTTAGCGGAAATGTAAAATAAATCCCACTTTGGTTTTTGAGCACTAGCCTGGACTTTACTTCTGCTTCTCAATAGTGGAAATTTCCAAGTTTTACCTTTTCTGGGAGAAATGTTTATCTCCTTTGTCCCATGCTCCATCAATGCCAGTTGATCCTGTATTTGGATTTGCTAATAACACAGACAGTGGGTCTGGGTCTCTTCGAGTCCAACCCTTTGCAGTACTCTATAGCTACAGTGGCTCATCTCCTTTTTTCTAAATTATTTGTGGAAATATTATTTTTTGGCCAAGGAACTGGCATAACATCAGGTCAAATCACTTAATGTCATACACAACAATAACTAGAAATGACACAGATGTATAAAAAAAGAAACCCTGGAGCCACAAATCGAGATGAACAATTGTCACATGTCTATGTGACACCCTACTCCTTACATTCCAGGACATGAGACATTATTCACCTATTGCTCATAAGGAGAAAGTTTGGACTGCATTATTTCTAGAAGGTTCTCCATTTCTAAATACACAGATTTTTGAGGGAGAGCCAGGCACCAGTGGTGGTTATCATCTCACAGAGGCGTTGCCAGAAGCATTAAAACACAGAGCTCTGCAAGTCTCGTACTTAACAGCGGGAGGTAGAACAAACTAATTTTATTATCAACTCAGCTGTCAAGTGACAATGTTTTTTAAATGCCATGAATTATGTATAAAATAGGTTAATTTTTATGCTCTGCTTTGAGAGTTGCTGTACTCACACCCAAAGGGCAGGGCTTTGGCAGGGGCTGTGCCAGGCAGGGCAGGGGGAACTCCTGGTCCCAGCTCCCTGCTGCAGCCAGCAGCAATGATATCCATGACAATACAGGTGGCAGCTTAAAATGACTCAAATAAGATCAAAATCAGACACAGTCTTCCAGCTAGGAATTAATGAAATACCTGTCCTTGATAACAGCAAACTGAGTAATGGGAATCTGCAGAAACTGTTCATTTAAATACATTTTGTGAACGTAACAAGTTGCACTGTGCTGTTCTTTGCATCTTTAAAAGTGTCTGGGGATTTATGTCTTGCAAAATAGAAACAAACTAAGAAAACTGAAATATATTGTGTCTTTAGCTGTACTTTACAGCACAGCTTGTGTTTAAGAAGCAGTCTAGACATGTAAAAATGCTAGAATAAACAATATTTTTTTTCATTATTTTAAATTAGCTTCTACTAGAAAGCTATAAATTTCAGAATGATGCACACTAACAGGATTGCATATCTATTCAAATATTCCAAACAAAAGATACTAAAAGGCTATTCTGTTACCTGCCACAATAAAAATAAATTTCCTTCCAACTTAATGCAATTACAAGCGATTTCCTGTAAAAGAAAAAATAAACCTTCAGGATATTTTGCAGGATATTTTACTTACTAGCAAGAAAAGTCACATCCTTTTGTTTTTCTCCGTCTCCTTTCTTTAGTGGCTTGTTTAACCTATTTTAACATATAAATATTATTAAATACTATTTAATATTCATTATAGGGCTCCAAATACTAGTTGACCTTAAATAAATATGTTTTTATTCATTCTCCTTTCAGCTGAATTGTGTGTGCAATTAAAGAATAATCAGCTAGAGTCATGACTGAGATTTTGAATTTCTGACCACTGGGGTAGAAAAGAGCTGTTTCTTCTGGAGAAATGACAGAAGTGACCATGCCAAGGTACAGAATTTTTCTCCTTGTGACTGTGCAGGGCAATAACAAAGCAGGTGGATACCTAGGCTGACCATACCTGTAGAACAACGGGGTGCAGTAAGTCAGCTGCTGATCTGGATGTTGGAAGACCCATCTTTCTTTTCTACCAGGCTTCTCTCTTCAGTCTGGATTTTGGCAAGTCTTTTAATTCCTGTGCTTGACAGGTTCTTATTTAATGTGAACATTAATATGTCAGTAATATAAATATTTTAAATATTGCTCAAATTATGTTTGAATAAAAACATATCCAGATATTGTTTGATATAGCTCAAAATTTTTACATTCAGAAATGGAACTTTATGAGTATATTGCATGCCTAGAACTCCTTGTATTGTCTTGCAAAGACTGTTGAAATAAAGTGTTTTTAAATTGTCATCAGACCTGGATTTCTTAACATATTGAGTATGTTGTGTTCTCCAAGATTGAAGAACATTACTCTTTAGTAACAGGATATATTTATTTTAGGATCCTTTTTTGACATCACCTTAATACTAATGGTATTGGTGGCCAAAAAGAGATCAGTCTGATGTGTGATTTGTAGGAAATTATATTCCCTGGCTTCCCATGCTCTGTAATCCGAGTACCAAAACTGCTCACCAGAGAAACAGAGGAACTCATGTCCATAGTCTCTGACCCTAACTTTGAAGAACTGACTCCCTCATGGGCTAGAGAATGAAAGAATTGCTCTGCAAGACAGGGTTTCTGAGACAGAACACTTACCTGGACCCCATCAAGAACTTTATTCATTCAATGCAAGTACAAGGCAGGACTTGCTGAACAAACATCTGCTGCTGGGGCAAAGTAATAGCAGAGAATGGCCATGGATGCTTCCAGCTATGTAATGTTGCCAAGGGCTTAATAATTCCCATTCCAGGGATTGCTGTATCTCAGCAGTCAGTGAAGCTGTTCATTTAAAAATGCTTGGGATTGTTTTGAACAGAAAGAGTTATGCAGAAATGCGTGCCACCAGGATGGGGATTCCTTTCCTTCAATTTGGAGAACAAAGCGTTCAGCATTAAGGTTTTCACAGGATTATTGTAACATTCCAGACCTTCCTTCCACAGCAGGGTCAGGGAATGGTTTGTTGGCAAGAACACCGAGGTATCAGTAGAGGTGTCAGTCTTATCTGGGCTCTGGGTTGCCATCGTAGGGCATTACGTTCACTCTGTTCAGCTTTGGCTATTATGGGTGGACTCTTAAGTCTACTTCCTGAAAAAGATGCTTTGCCAATCGAAGCCTAGAATTGCACGTAGGTTTGTTGTTTTCTTTTTCATCAAAATTGCACCTGTTGCTAACGCTCATGACCATGGCTCGTCAGGATGCTCAATGAAACACAAGGGAGGAAGGCTCCTCGCATCAGAAGATGCTTTACTTATTTCTCATAAGGGTGCTTGTTGTACACTATCTCACCCCAATGCTCACTGTTTAAGGCGTTGACAATCCCACAGGCGTTATAAATCCTTTATTTTGGCGGTGCCGCCTTATAAATCCTCTATTTTGGCGGCGCCGCGTTTCGGCCCTGAGGAGCCGGGGCCTGCATTTCCCAGAGCGGCGCCGCTAGAGGGCGCCCCAGGCAGCGCTACTCCCTCACGGCCTCCAACAGCTTCGCAACTCAAAAATTTCCGAAAAAAGGTCCTTTTCAGCGTCAAACAGGGGGGAAAAAACAAAAACACGCGGTAGTTTTCATCGCTACAACTCAGTTTCGCTGTCTAGTTACTGATTATTTGGGAGGCTGCTTTAACCTTGCCAGCCGCCTGACGCAAGTCGTGATCTCGCGTACAACCTCAATGAAGCGCCCAGGAAAACGTCCCTCAGGAGGCTTCGAATTAAGATATATCTCAATTAATGTCAAAAAGAAAAAAAAAAAGGCAATGCTGGTGATATGCTCGCAGGAATTTTAGAGCAAACAGCAGAAGAAAAATGTAAAAAACAGCTTAAAATACATTGATCAGCCAGTTTTGTCAAGACTTAACGGACCTGTGTCTAATTAAGCTTAGCCCAGGTCTCCTTTGCTTTTGAGTTTAAAATCTGGATTTCAGTGCAGTAGAAGATAACTCATTCAATATATAGCATTTTTCTTGTTGCTAAAGAAAGAAAATCCCTGTTGGGGCAAAAAAATAAATATATATATTTGCTGTCCTAAAACTTTTCCATGCTGAAAACAAGTTGTCAGCTCACATAATTTCTCAGACTCAAGAATTTGAAGGGAAAACCAAAACAGATTAAGTATTTTTCTTATGCTTGCTCCTGGTAATACTGAAATACAGTGAAATAATATGCAGAACTGGACCATGACAGCTTGCAGATAATGCATTTGATGTATATAGTAAGACAATTGACAACAAGTATTTTGTTGGTTTTTTGCAACACATAGTCATTACTTTTCATAGCTAGTAGCTATGGATATAGCCTAGAGGGCTCAAATTTCCATTTATCCAGTGAAATTAGTGTGTACTCCATTCCAGAGGGTCATAATAAATATAATTTAAAGAAGCAAGCAACTTTGTACTTGTACTTAGTGGTGTGGAGGAGCTTGATTCAAAAGATGGTTACTTATACCTGTTACTTGACAAAAACATGAGACCAAAAATATACAGGTGACATGTTCTGAAGTGCCTTAGATATTCAGTTTAAAAATAGATATAATGGGTTGCACTACTATGGCAGCTATGGCTTTGGTCATGGTAATAAAAGCTGTAGTCGACCTGGTGCAAGGAGAATTTATGGGAGTGAGATTTCACCCTCTTGAACTCTTATAACTGTTTTAAAAATAATAATATTAATCAATTAATATTATGTTTCGACATTTTAACTGTATCGGTATAAATTGCAGAACTTGGGCATGAAAGCAACCTAAACTTCATGAACTTCCTCTGAAACTGAACTAAAAAATGAAAACAGAACTATGGAGGGCCAGGATAAATCATCACCATTGTTCAAACTTGTTTAGCAAAGAAATTAGAAATCAAGGGACTGGCAAAAATGTATTAATCCCATACATGGTTCAAGTCCAATAAATCTTTATGCATTTAAAGCATACAATCCTAGAGAATATACTTCTGCAAATATTTTCCATTGCATGCTGCTAGGTTTTTTTGCTAATATTCTTACTTGTGTTCTCTGGAAACATTTTAAAGTGAGTTTTCAAGACCACACCTTTCAAGGCATGATCACAAATTAGATATTTTTAAAGATATTTTCATTTTTCTATAGCACGTAAACTCATGAACCAAAATAACCCTTTGTGTTATACTGTGAAGTTTGGTTAATCTAAGTACACCAGAAAATTTATAATTTTATTTATGTTTATGTATTACACTAGTTTTATATTATTGAAGGAACATAATTTGATCCAAGAGCATCAAATACTATATATAAAATATATATATATATATGTATTATATTGGGTCATAATTTGAGAGGAAGAATAATGTTATGGTCTGATAAGGCAGAAGCCAGGTTCTGTGTCCAGACCAAGAAGAAATCTTGGGCATAACCCTGAAAAACTGCCTCTGCTTGAGTTCCAAAGTTAATCTGTATGAATAAAATTTTAAAATAATCCAGAGATATTTATCCTCATCTTCATTATCATCATTATCATTATCAAGAGCATCAAATAAAGAACTCAGTGTTAGGGGTTAGGGTGCCTGCCAAGATCTTTATTACTATATTGGTTCTGAGCACCACTATTTCAATTACTGAACTTCTGCTCTCTTGAACACATATTTTGGATTCTTTGTCAGGAATAAATTTTTGTTTGTGTTCTTTACATTAATTTTGTAGAGAAGAGAGCTACTGAACAAAACTCACTGCCATGGTTTCGATAAGTTTTCTTTGTATGCCTCAAATAAATGAAAAGTCAGGGTAAGGCCAACTTGAAAAAAGCTGCTCTTCCTTCACAGCATTTCCACACGGTGACCAGAATTGCTGGAAACATAAAGAGGGGACTCAGAGTCACTCACAAGTTATTGAAGCTTAACAAGTTAATCCATCACCTGACCCGAGCAGGTGGCCAAGTCGGCGCCCTCTGCTCGTGGCAAGGGTCTGGTGACTCCATCACCTTCAGCTGTCCTGTGTCCCCAGGGCCTGGGCACTCGGGCAGGAGCTGCCATGGCTTAGCTGATGCTCCATGCATTGCTCTGGTAGTCACTTGTAGCCTGAGCCCCTGCCTATAGAGACAGATTTCTGTCATAAAATTCCCCGCACAGACAAGACCAGCTTTTGGCTTTATCATTATTTCCATCACTTTAGTGTGGATCCAATTACACAGGTATAAAATGTTTCTACTGGCATTCCCTGGCATCAGTACAACAGCAGTTAAAGAGATAACTCTAGGACTGGGAGAGATGTGTGAATAACAGCAGCTGATCAACAGCCATGCTGATAAAATTTAAATGAGATCAAGCCTAAATCTTATCCTACACTGATAATAGGAATGTCTGTTATGTGTCAGACTTACTGGGCGTAAGAGGAGAGCAAGGCCAGAAGCTGATCTCCATAAAACCTCCCTCAGGTTCTCAGGAGTTATCCTTTAATACAAGCCAGAGCTACCCAGGTTTCCAGCTACTCCGTGGGCAGTTGTGTCCTAATGAAAAACCACGCAGGCATGGCAGCAGTAAATGCCAGATTGATGATTACCACCTGAGCATATACATTATGGCACTGTCTAACTTTATTTTAACTGCACATTGCCTTGTTTTACAATTCCCACAGTGCTCTGCACTGTTTTAGTATGTAAAACAGAGAAATAGACTGTAGATCTCTTTAGAGAATATTGTTTTCTCCTGACCACAGCCATGGGTCACTATATAAAAAGGCAAAAGCAATTTACTGTGGTCTTTCTACAGTTCTGCTTCTAATAATTTGCTTGTACCATGCTGCAAATGAAGAGCAGAGTCTGTGGTCTATGCTAGACCTGAAATAAAAATGTTTCACATTTCTCTATGAAGGAAAAAAAGCTCAGCCTGTAATCTGTACTGCCAGGCAGTTCGGGGCTTTTTCCAGCCATAGTTAAACAAAATGGTTTGTCTGAACTGAAAATAAAGTATCCGTTGCTGTTGATGTGTCTGCCAAATTTAAAACATGATATAAACCAAAGTCGACAGCATAAGCCACTCAAACAAGGCCTCAGGGATTCCAAAATGTGCCTTAATATTTATTTTTCATACTTGATTGCAGGTTATGCACAGGTAAGTGTAGTGCTGCCCTGAGGGTTTTAAGTGTAACGTAGTCAACCATGATAATACCTTCAGTATCTCGGAAGACAGTCCTCACAATGACTAATAGGAAATGAAAGCAAAGCTGAGTGTTTTTTCAGACTAGTCTTAAGTTTCCTCTGCAGTTATTTGATAGATTTCTAGAACATTTTCAGTATTTGCCTCTTAATAAGACAAAACCAAGTATCACCCCATTTGTGACATTCTGTGTTCCAGCACTCAAAATCCCCCTAACATTAAAACCCTATAATAGATGAGAAATTGCTATCTGCCTCTCTATCTACTATTTCCTCCAGTCATTTGGACTGATATTTACCAGTCATTTCCTCAAAAATGAATCACTAACCACTGACATGTACATGTATGAGTGACAAAAACAAATGAGCCTGAATTAGTCTTGTTCAGGCACTCCCATTCATTTTAACATATCTCTTGCTGGTGGAACATCTGAGAACTAGCCATACAAATACTGTGTCCTCACAGACAGTTATTTTAGCCTTAATAATTTTAAATACTGGATTGAAAGATGCTTGACCATGTTACTGACACGTGTGCAGAACCAGAGCTGTGCCTCAGAAGAACACTTCAGAATCACGGGCTCTAGCTGCTTCCTCTTGTTCTACAGAGCTACATTTGCCTTAGCAGGGAGCAAATTTCAAGAAGCTTCATGTTGCTAGAATAGCAAGGACACAAAAAAGTACTACTAGAGTCAATTTTATCTCTGACAGAAAAAAAAGGTAAAGGGTAAAGTTTCTCACTGGAGTGTTGCACAGTCTGTTGCTCGAAGTTATACTTGAATGAGATCAACAAAAAATCAGCATATGAGTGAAGAATCACAAAACACAATGCTGTATCTTTAATATCTGCTCCTATTTGAGGCTTATTTTCCCTTGTTTTGGCACTTACAGCAAAGAAGTCTCTCTGGAAATGCACAGTTTGAGAAGTGAGAAGCCTGCACAAGAAAGGAGCAGTGATGTCCTGTTGCCCTTTGCTGTAAGGAGCTCTGTTGTCTCAGGGTATTCACAGGGGACCAGGTCCTGTTCTTCCCCTCTTGCTACTGGGTAGACTGGTATTTTTCCTTTGGAGTCTTCTCCATTGTCACTTCATCTTCAAATCTGGCTGTTAGCAATACAGATCCTTCTGTCATTTGTTTTAACACCCATGTAGATTGGGAAGCCAAATTCTACTTGAAAATATGGGATAATCATTTAAATCATTGTGGTTATGATCTCTGCACTGTGATTGTCTTCTTGGCTCTAAGAAGAGGCTTTATCATAATTCAGTGTTAATTTTGGAGGTACTGTCTTGTGAAAATGGGGAGCAGTTCCATTCCCCTTGTCATCATCATAGCTGTGTCAATGGATTAAATATTAAAACATAGCAAATACAGACCTTATTCTATTGCAGTGTTTCAAGACTACTGTTGGATTCATTAGTTATGAAAAATCCAAATTTTTACCCTTGCTTTTCTTGCTTTCTAAAAGCAGAGTGCATGCATGCGTAAATCGCGAATTAGTGTTGGAAGTTTCTGTGGGTCATGAAGCTGTTCACCTCAAGGGACTCCAGTGACATTGTACTAAACTGAAAAACAGAGCTAGAGTGCTTGGTTCTGTCACTGGGGGCCCTGAAATGTACTTAGAACCTTTCTCATAGTGTAGTACTCACATTTTTAATTTATGTTGCACAGGAAGAAAGTTAAAATCTTCACTTTTTCCTCCACCTCTTGTTTCACTGTCACCATGGAGACCAGCTATGGCTACCATGACCAATATACAGCTACCATGGGTCCATGGTACTTCTTTCTATTTTCTTAAAACTATGTGCAACAAGATTTTTATATGCTGGAGCTTCATTTTGAGCCTATGTTGTTCTGTAAACCAGTAGTGGCTTTAAATTGCACCTCTCTATAAATGAGGTTTATGAAGTAGTTATTCAGAGTTTACAGCTTCATTCTTCTCTTTGATTATTGTTAATGAGAACTTTGGTTCTCATTGTTTCTTTGTCCATTACCTTGAAGAACCATAAAGTTTTAGACTCTTACAGAAGAGAAACGAGCGTCTTATATTTCTTATTTTACACCTTCTTCAAACCTGGAATTGTTCTTTTCAATTATCTCTAACTTTAAAAACACTTTCCTGTTCCAGCCTGTAATTTTGCTTGTGGTGAGGGAGATGCCATTACCTAAACCCAACTTACTTTGACCTGCCAAACTTCCCTCTACAGACCAGTGCAGCAGAGTGCAGAGTTCCCACAAGCAGTGTGGCCTCAACAAAAAAATTTGCAGCTGGGCAGATTAGCTCTGCCTTTCAAACTGGGCTGATATGATTGTTCTCAGCCACTCTAACATGATTCTATTGCTTTTAGGTTTTATTCTTAGGCTGTGAGAACTCCTTTGCAACATTCCAGGGTTAAATTCACAGGGACCATGTTTTGTGACAACGAGAATGCTCTACTACAGAAGAAACCCTTCCCAGTTCCTCTCTGCCATCGTGGCTGAATCCCACCTTGTACTATTTCCACTTTATGTCCTCTTAAAGTCATTAAAGATGTTCTTTTGGCACTATGAGGGTGACCATGAAATCTAGCCTGCCAGAGGGTGAGGAGTCCAAACTCCTCCCAGAATAAAAAAGATGATTGCTAGAGATTTGCAAACCTCAGTTTCAAGAAATAATGATTCTTATTTCCTAAGCAGCTGGTGCCTTACATGTGCTGACTGCAGGCACCAGTGACAAATTCCTGCAAATAACTCTCATCACTGGGCACGCTTCTACTTTGCACCAACCCCAAAATGCTTACTGCACTGGCTATTTAAACATGGGAAGGTAAAAAGCCTTTCACAGAATTAATTTCCTCTCTTTCATGAGAGGGATATAATGCGTTAACTGATTTGAAAACAGAGTGAGCCTCTTTTCTAACATGGTCACTCACTAGGCAGGCTTTCCACAAGGCACAGGAGCTGAAGTAAACAATCACTTACATAGAAGGAAACTCTCTGGTGCCCTGCCGTGCTGATGCTTGTAGAGAATGGGGAAAAAAAACAAACAACCAACTAACATTTCATTGCATGTTGAAAAGAAAGTGTAAGCATTCTGTTTCAAAAGCTTTAAAGCATAATTGAAATTCAACATGCAGATTTCTGTGTTATTACAATGCTGCATGCACTAGCTCATTTACTGAGCAGCCAGCATTTTAAACCACACACTGCAAGAACTTGGTGCTGGTACAATAACAACATAGAAAAATTAGGATGACAGCACCAGTATGCTCAGCCCCATAAACATTCCTCAGCTGAAACAAGAATTACAGGGCAGTGCTAGCCTATGTATTATGAGACCAGAATATTTCTGCTTCCATGTGCAGATGGAGCACAGATCACTAGTGTGCTGACAAGCTGAACTCCAAACAAAGAGATAAGCTACATATGTACTGGCAGGTAAGCTCACTGATCTTTTTAACCCAGTGAACATCTGATGTGATGTGAGATTCACTAAATTGTAGATTGCAAATCAAGGTCAGACTGAAGGGTGACTTCGTATTCTGTAACATTCTCCCTGCTTCATTGACTGAAAGCAGTCGTGAGTTCCAGAGTGCTTTTTGCTCTTTTAATCTGATGGTAATTTGAAAATGCATTTGACTACAGAACTAAGCACATCTAAACTCAAACAGGCAGGAACTGTTAGAAAAAATAGTGGAAGAAAAGTAATTTTATTCTTACACTATCACAGTGCTGCTGCTGCTGTGCACAAAGGCCAGTGTCAGAACTGAGGTACCACGTCCATGGCTGAGGGGGCCAGGAGGCTGAGCTGGCACTGGAATTCTCCAGTGTGTAACCCTTCCTTTTTCTGATTCCAGTCCCAGCAAAGGGTTGCACTGGGCTGAGAATGTGTGAGTGGAGCTCCCCTTTGCTCTGGGAGATGGATGGCGCTGGCAGAGCAGTCCAAAGGCACAGAGCACAGGGAGAATCTGGGTCACTGTGCAATGTGCTCACTGTGCCAAATCATAACAGTAGTGAAGCACTCAGACCACTAACCTGAAAAGGAGCTCTTAATTGCTAAGTTATCATCTTAAATATACAGAACTTTTATTGGCATTGTAAGGTAGTTTTGGTTTTTTATCAGAATGAGTCATGTTAAATGAAAGTGTGTACAGAGGATCAGTGTGTGAGAAAGGAGTATTTACACACACGGATGTGTATTTACACTCATTGAGGTTTTTACCATTCATGGCATACTGCAGGATTCACTGTCACTGGGAGCACTCAATGAAACGCCTGTTCTCCCAATCAGTCCCCCATTTAGCTACTAAATCTTTCCATTTCATCCAACCTTAAGAACCATCAGTAAGTAGAAAATATAATCTATACACTGAGGCAAGGAATACATTAGCTCTGTAATAAGGATGTGAAAGAAAACGTGCTCTTGGATTATAGCTGTATTTGCCTACAACTGTGGATCGTTTGCAAGGCAGGCTGAGTGAAAATAAAAGATTCCCTGGCAACCCTCCCCGTCTCCAAATGCCTGCTCAGGCAGAAAAAAACAACCACCCTGCATACATATTCCAATGAGCCACTGCGGGGCAGTAACAACAACAAAAACATTCCTCAGCAAAACAAGGGGCTTTGAACAGCCACTTTGCCTTCTCTGGGCAAAGGACACAAAGAAACTGTTCTTCGAAGAAAATCCGAACATTAGGATTTCCATTCTTACATTGCAAAATGTTATTAGTCTTTTTGGGAAGCATTTTATAGCTGTGCTTAGCTCCAGCTCCTCCCCCAGAGATGCTGGCAAACGGCGATTTTGAAGCTGTTACTCAGTTCTAAAGCAATGAATAGAGGTTGTGTGTGAGATATCCAAGACTCTATTTAAGACACTATCTGGATTTTCTGTGTGTGCATAAACTCTTTTCTACCTGAGGGCTAAGTAAATAAGTTCTTTTCAAGTGATTATTCTCTGTGCAGGAATTTTCCCTTGTAAGGTACAGAAACCCCTGAAGATTAGGTATTTTTGTGATGCTTTTGTTCCTCTCAGGGCAAAATCTTCAGTGAACAGAAGTTATTACAAAAAAATTATTTTATATCTTAAGGGTAAAAGAATAGACTTTGTTCGGTTTTGGATGTAGCTTGGAATCAAAATTACTGAGCTGCTTTGTATCCAACATTTCACATCTAGATGTTCAAAATTAGATCAATAGTTTTGTCTTCCTTTCCTCTACCCCCGCCATTCTGTAGGTTTAATAATATCAATGGAGTACGAAGAAATTCACTGTTATTTCTTTTTTGCATAGTACCAAAAGTGGGGGGGGGGGGGGGGGAAGCGTATTTAAAGATCTCTAATTACAATCTGAATTTTCTATAAATACAAAACTTCCTGCAACAGCCATTCCGAATAGATTTTGCCCTTTAGTGCTGCAGAAATTTGTACCAGATTAGGAACGTGTGCTGCAATATAGATTCTGTGAAAAGTCCAAGCATCATGCTTCAATTGAAGTGTGAGAAAAAGAGGATCAAGACGTACAGAGAGCTGAATTACAGCCACGGCTCTTCAGTTACACTTTGAAGATCATTTTCATTTCCATTTTGATCTCAAATCTTACTCATAAGTAATTAACATTTGGGGATGCATGACAGATGGTATATGCCACCTTGTCTTTTTGGGCAGTCTTTTCTTGTCTTGGCTTTTCAAGACATATTCCAGACCTAAAATAATTTTTTGGGGGGTGGGGAGGTTTGGGAAATGAGCTAAATGAACTTACTTCGGTTTGCAGACAGCAATATGAAAAAGTTGGAAGTTTCTTGTAATGCTCAAATATTCTTCCACATTTACTTTTATTTATTTTTATATTTTAAAATATTTATCATATCTGTAGGTTGCCAGATCTAGAGTAACCTTTATCTTTAAAGACAATACGGCTATGAATGTGATGTAAGAATCACCAGGAGCATTACTGCAAGTACTTCTCTTCATGTATCCCAGCTGATGAATATTGCAACTGACCCTATTGATACTCCAGGGTATGAAACTGTCATCTCATCTGCAAACTGGAGAACCTTTAGTGGTGTTCCTTGGATTTACAGCATTCAGGATTCTCATGTTTAACTTTATCTTCACAGTTTGCTTTGCTTTACTTTTTCATCAAATAGAAACATCATGAAAAATTAAGAAGAAAAAAGTATTTGGAAGTTTTATTAATTTAAAGTTATCTCAGGGACTAGGCAGCCAGCTGAATTTTCAATCAGATCTGTGAGTGCTCATTACTAAGCCTGCAAGGTGGCATTAAGCATCATCTTCAAATTTAAGTTTCCCATCAGTTCTTAGAATTGCAGTAAAATTCCCATGTTTATTCTAAAAGTGGATAATGTGCTTCTGATGATTAGATCCAACAATTTTGCCTCACAGGAAAGAGGTAAAAAACAACAACAAAAAAGAAAGTTAGGAAGTTCAAAAATACCTGTTCACCCTTATTCACCTTGAAGAATCAGACATAAATTGTGGGAGAAGCTCGTAGAGTTGGGGAGCAGGGAGCAGGGGTTAGACTGATCCTGAAACTGTCTTAAACCTCCATTTTAATCTCTTTGATTATCTTCTACTGACCAGCTTGTACGAGGAAAAATGGGAATGAAATAAGAAAAGTCAAAGATCACCAAACTTCAGAATCTTGCTTGCTAGTTACTGGCTTACCTTCACTCACTCTGGAAACAAATCTGTGCTGGCAACCCTGATTAAATGCAGCAGGTATAAAGTGTAAGTGGCAGTTAAAACCTTGTTGAACACTGCAGTGATACTGCATTTCTTGACTTGGAAGGTTGTTCATCCAGCCTGCTCAGCCAGGATGTTCATCCAGCCCGTTTACCATTTATGAGACATTGTGTTAGCATTGAATTAGCTTATAGATTGTTTTAATATGACTTGGAGCAGTAGGGTGTATAATTGTTTGAATGTTTCTTTCCACTGACTGCACAGCATTACTTCTTTCTGCACCTGAGAAGGCTTTTTCCTCCACCTGAACACTTAACAAGCAAATTTCCAGATATTCAGAAGCAAATGCAAACAATTTAGAACAAATCTTGTTCCTGCGATTAGGGCCTCAAATGAAACCCTACCAAACAGAGCCAATACAGCTGAGGTTGTTTTCTTCTTTTTCTTTTTGGTAACATTTTGTCTTCTTTTCAGTGTTCTGCTTTTCCTTTTTTTTTTTTTTGTTTTTTCTTCAGGAAGGCATTGCAGCATGATGCCCTTCCTTATCTTAATTCCTGGTTTTTGAAGATAAAAATAGCTTTAAACCCTCTCTACAGTAAAGTCTGCACATACAAAGCATATGAAGACTCAGTGGAAAGCGTAGCTTTTTGTACCATTTAATGTTTGTTGCTTTTTTTTACCATTTAACATTTGTTAAGCTGCCATTTATTTTCTGCCACAGGGTTTGGGTACTGTGTCATATTGTTGATGTTATGAGTTAAATTTCCTATTAATCCCTAAGTGGACTTTAGCAGTGAAACCCAGGCTTAGGAATCTCTATGAAACTGTGCTTTGAATTGCCTACACATATACAGCGCACAAAGTAATCCCATCAATCATAGTGGTGTCTGTTAAATACCATTATGTGACTTAATTAATGTCTGCCTAGCATTTTCAGATTCATAAGCAGTCAAAAACATTACCATGATGTTCTTAACAGCTGCTAAATTTCTTTTATAAGCCAGAAATAAAACACAGAGTAAAGGTGGTCAGACGGGTTGGCAATTAATTGGAAAATCACCAAAGAGTACATGGTTAGGGAAGCAATTACTATAAAATGCAGAAATGAGAAAATGCAGCCATTAGGGATATCTGGTATTAAACCTTCAAAGGAATGTAAATATTTAATTTTGGAAAAAAATTATTTTTGTATAATGCATTAGCTTGCAATGAATGGGACACGTAATGCATGTAAAAGTACTCCTTGGTCAGCAAGGGAGGCAGCACAATGCCAAACATTAAACCTTACGTGAAAAGCATATTTATACTGAGCTGACTGAGGAGATGACAGCAGGTTTATATTGTTCTAAATATAAAACACTATGTACTTTTATTTACAGGCTTTTTTTTGGAAAGTCATTCCATTTAAGAGCCTTGAATTTTGGTCAACTAAATGGATCTGCCATGAATGACTGCATGAGTGACATTACAAGACCAAGTAAAGTAATAAGCAATAATGACAATTACATATAATTTTATTTAAAGTTTGTGATATGCTGAGGCTTGCAATACTCTTGGATGAGACTTAATGTGATATTTTATATATAAGTGGATGGAGAAGGTTGAAGTAACCTGATCAAGGGCTTCCTATAAGACCCTTAGAGAATCACAGAACCACAGAATTGCTTGGGTTGGAAGGAACCTTAAAGATCATCTGATTCCAGCCCTCTGCCATGGGCAGGGACACCTTCCACTATCCCAGGGTGCTCAGAGCTCCATCCAGTCTGAACTTGGACACTTCCAGGGATGGGGCAGCTGCAGCTTCTTTGGGCACCCTGTGCAGTGCCTCATCACCTCACTGTGAATAGTTGTTTTCCTAATATCCAACCTAAACCTTCTGTCTGTCAGTTTGAAGCCATTCTCTCTTGTCCTGACACTCCATTCCCTTATAAAAAGTCTCTCTGTATAAACTTGGGTGATACTCTCATGTATGAGACATGATAGAGGCACACAAACCAAGCAAATGCTTTGCAACTTAAAGAAATCTCACTTCTCATTCCAAATTTAGGAGAAAAAAAAACCTGTCAGATTCAAAAAAACACCAGGTAAATCCCTCCTGCTGGAGATCTGTGGGGATTGGTAATTCACAAGGGTGAAATGTTAGCAGTGGTGACAAATGCCCCAAATGCCACCGTAATTGCCACCCTTTGGCATCACTTTGGGATGAAGAGCCCAGGAAGCTGGCTATTAAAAAGTGGTGCCTGTGCAACTCCAACTTTTAGTTTGTACAATTTGGTAAGAAATACATCTTGTACACAAAACATTGAATTACTCAGCAATGCTGTGGAAGAGAATGAAGCTCTCAAATAATGCCAGCACCTCACTTTGGTAGGTGATAATGCCAGTGGTAAGTGGGACCATTGGTAAGTGATAATGCCAGTGCCTCACTCTGGTAAGTGATAATGCCAGTGCCTCACATTTTTCCCTCTGAAGAACTTGCAAGCAAAGCAGGTGGGGAGCAGGACAGGAAGCAGGCCCATGTGTGCTTGAGCCACTCAAGGCAGAACAAGAGCAGCACAGACTCAGGTCCCCCTGCTCCAGCTTGTACATCAAACATTGTCATGTTCTTAGCCAACACAGTACTGGGAGGTTTGTTACTATGAGGATACTACACAGTTACAGGTAGTGGAAAGTGCCCAGCAGCATTTGGGATCCATTGTGTCTGGTACTTGCCACTGAAAAACTGCCCAGGAGAGTTCTTTGCTTTTGCTTTCTCAGAAACCTGTCATTGATGTCATTGACACAAGGGAATTGATATCAAAAGAGGTTAGGAAATGGTTTATTGGAAAATGTAGTTCTTGTCAACTGAACTCGGCAGCTACACTTTTATTAGACTAACGTAAAATAAGAGGTGTACACAGTTCTGGAGTCCCTCAAAGGTCCCTTCATCAGTTATCATCTTCCATTCCTGTGAAAGGAGCACTGAGATCTCCAAATCGTGTACCAGCCAAAGTTTCTCTTCCCCCCAATCTAATAAAGGTCTCTTTATAGCAAAAATGCTGCTGTCTCTCTCACTGTCTGTGAAAAAATTCTGCTACAACTCCATTATGGAAAAGGATCTTAAAAGCAATGGCACTTAGGAGAGCTGTTTGCTTCTGCCAGTTGTTTTTGTGGAGGAGAGGTTTACATATGTGTGTCTGTAGGTACAAATTAAAAACAAAACCTGCCATTGCATCAAAAGCTGGATTTCTATTTGATTCCTTAAAATGTGCTCTATGTTAAACATAGTTATAAAAAATAATGTAAATAACAGGACAGCAAAGACAGTCTTCTAAATGAACAAGCCCAATTTCAGAGAAAAGGGGTGTGCTCAAGAACAATTTAAACACACTTGAGATCCTCTTAGTAAGAGGAGGAGGTAGTTCTGGAATTTAAGCAAAAGCATGCAAGGAGCATGAAGAGAATGAAAATGTAGAGTAAGGGCAAACGGGCCAGTAGGACAGATAGTAAATGAATGGAGTAGGAACTGACAGATGTGGGAGACAAGACAGATGGCAAGGTACAATAACTACAGCTAGAAGCAAAAAATAATAACTTGATCATAGTATCTTCCAGCAAAGAAAAATCTAGGGTTACTCTGCCAAGGGACACATTTTGCAAAGAATTGTACTTAAAAGTCTGCTCACACAGGTAGTTGTGTGATCAGCTTTGCTCACACTGTAAGGCTGCATGGGCTAATACTTAAAAAACCACATCACTACACTAAATACTGCAGCATTTTAATGATGATATGTAATGAAAAACTGGATGAAAACTCACAACTCGTTACTGCTTTGAAATAACAGTAAAATTTTCCCATAAACTGCTAACTTCCTCTTTGGCTTTCTGTGTGCCAGCACATCTGAGGCAGAGCGCTGTGCATGGAGCTGGGACAGGAACACTTCCCTGCTTGGTGTCACCTGGGACCTGGATCTCATCTGAGGCTGTGGCAGAGAGACAGGAAAACAAAGAGAGAATTCTGGCTGGCTGGGCTGGTGTGAAGATCCCTGCGAGGGGCTGAGCTGAAGGTGTGCAAGGAGGAGGAAGCAGGAGCAGAGTGAGAAGCCAGCTGTGAACAGCACTGCTCGCTTCTGCTGCTGAACGAGCTCTTCTGCAAAATGCCAAAGAACATCCTCAGCATCCAAAGCCATTTTTAAAATGATTGCTAATATGGCTCAATTATGCTTTCTCTCCCTGCACCCATGTGTTGAAATGTGAAAGAAAATGGTGAGAGTGACTGCTAAAAATGCCTGATAGTGCATATTTGCTTGGAAGTATATTTTCATATCAAGCAAATGTCAGTGCAAACACCTGCAATCTGCATTGCTTGTAACTGTAAGAAACAAATGTCAGTTGGTTCACCACCACCACTCCGAATAAAGCTCCTGCTGCTCTGTGGTTCTTACTATGTGTATTTCTGCACTTCAAATATGAAGCAAAGCATGTTGATTGTTCCTCCTCCAAAAAATGAAGTAAATACTAATTAATGGTCTTCATGAAGAACAAACTGAATTACAATGGATTTTGAAGGGAATGTTCTGTCAAAATTCACTGTTTCTTTACAAGTAATTTGGTTAACACTTAATTTCCAAGTAAGTGCAGAAACAAATTAAAACATGATGCTGCAAGACACTGAAATCAATTTAAATATTATTGCAGCTACCTTGACTTTGTACTTTCATTTTTTCTCTCTCTCTCTTTAGAGATGAGAACCTAAGATCAGTTGTGTTAATGAGCAGAGGAGGAGAAGGATCTGTGCTGAGCTTAGACCAGAAGCATATTAAATCTGTATTCATTCCCTTCTCTGTTGGCTGACACATTTGTGTAGAAAACAAAATCCTCACATCTCTGCTCTGTGCCTGAGAAATGTGGAAAAGACAGGAGTTGCCCAACCTCTGCTCCACCTTTTGAGCCTGCAGTGAGCAACTGAAGGGCTGCCACAGAGGTATGGATTTGTCTCCCAGTAATTTCATGTCACACTGTGTCCCTGTAAATGAAAAACCAAATGGTATTTCTGAGCAGATGACAGGTCTGGTCCTTCAGGCTTTTTGGGTCTGAAGCAAAATCTACTCATGTCAATGAAAATCTGCAAAGTGGTTTCTGTGGGGAAGTGGTTGAGAAAACAGCCTGTGGGGCCCTTGCAGATGCTGCGCTCAACATTTGTACACAAGGTAGGAAAAAATTAGCAGTCAAAAACTGAAAGTTACAATACTTGGCGTGGATGTTTTTGTTATCCATTTAAACCATTTTCTTTTGCTTTCTTTTTAAATTTCACATAACAAGAAATAACACAAAATACTTAAAATGTGATTCATTCTAAAATAAAAGAAAAATTAATATATTTATTATTGCACTTACTTATCTTGTTACTGCCAGTCTGTTGTGCGGCAGGAACTGGAATTGGATCAAACTATGTGTGTGTAGATGTAACTTATAAACTTCTGATATTAATCACTACTATTTTTGTTCCTGCTCTTGTTGTTCAAGGAGTTACACAGGATTCCATCCTTGTGGAAGGCACTGAATAATTGCATCAGTCCACCAAGGAGTCCTGCAAAGTCCTGGGTTTTGATACAAAGAGTTACACACTTGAAAGAGAAATATAAAACTGCTAACTTGGAAATAACCCTTAAAAAATTAATTTGAGGACATTTTAATTCAACCACAGCATCTGGACAAGTGCACCTCTTAGACCACATTTTGGTCCACCTTGATGCCTGACTTTATTTCAAATAATGAGTATTCCCTCATTCTATGGAAAACTGTATTGTATCATGTAACCTCAGGAGAAAATCAGTCCCAGTTTAAACAGATTATTGTTACATTGTAAATAATGTTTTTATTTTAGTCTTTACATGAAGTGTTGGAAATTTCTTTCATTAGCTTGCATAGTCTGTCTTCTGTTAAAAACTGGTCCAGACTTCTATATAGTTATAATTAAAAATGAGTATGAGCTAAGTAGGAGACAGTCATATTCAGCTGTGTGTTACAAATCACAAGCTTCTCGTAATTAATAAGAAATTCCTGATCAATTGCAACAAGGTATAAAAAAGAAAATATGAGTGTCATTGTAACAGAGTTTTTTACTTGCCAGTGTTATGGGATTGGTTTAAAAATCAGATATTTAAAAGATAATTCTTAAAATTATTTTTCTAGCAGTTCATGAGTAAAATTCAAGAGTCTTTAATCCAGAGAAAAATATTCTAATGAGGAATCATGATATTCTAGGCAGTGATGTATGAAGAAATTAAAACAATACACTTAAGGGATTAATAACTGGGAAGTCAGAGGGAAATTGTCATCCAACTGAAAACTTTCTGATAGCATCCTAATGTAATTGGTTCTTTGTCCTTCACTGCTTGACACATTATCAATGAGCTTGAAGAAAACATGAAACCATCCAAGATAATTACTGTGGATTACACCAAGACAGCTAATGAAGAGGCCAAGTCACTGATCCAGTGAGATGCGAGGAATTCAGACAAATTCCACATATTTCAATACAACCAGGTCAAAAAAGAGGAAAACCCATACTTTTAGGCCCAAAAACAAAGGCAGCACTTGCAGGCTAAATCAAACACACGATGGTTGGGATGCTGTGGGTGGCTGAGCTCGGGGCTGGTGATGAGATCCTGCACACACCTGTGGGATCTGCACCTGCCAGGGCCACCTGTGCAGACCCAGGAACAGAACTGGGAACACCTGTGTGGAACTGGGAACCCCTGTGTGGAACTGGGAACACCTGTGTGGAACCGGGAACATCAGTGTGGAACTGGGAACACCTGTGCGGAACTGGGAACATCAGTGTGGAACTGGGAACACCTGTGTGGACCTGGGAACACCTGTGTGGAACTGGGAACACCTGTGTGGAACCAGGAGCGCCTGCTCGGAACTGGGAACACCTGTGTGGGACTGGGAACACCTGTGTGGGACTGGGAGTGCCTGCTCAGAACTGGGAACACCTGTGTGGAACTGGGAACGCCTGTGTGGAACTGGGAACACCTGTGTGGAACTGGGAACCCCTGTGTGGAACTGGGAGCGCCTGCTCGGAACTGGGAACACCTGTGTGGAACCAGGAGCACCTGCGGGAGCTGCTGGGAGGGGACAAGAGCCCTCCAGCCCCACCCTGCTGCTGTGCTGTGAACACGTGGCTGGGGCTGTGAGAGCTGTGGATGCTGTTGGTGTTCGGCTGCTCCTGGGAGGAGGAGGAATCCCGATGTTCAGGAGGTGCCCCCAGAGGCTTCAGGACAGGTAAGGGGTGTGCAGAGCTCCAGCCTTGGTGCTCACTGCTGCCCGTTTACTTTTCTTTGTCCGGGAGATGATTTTGGTCCAGTCTGTGGTTTTTTTGTCAGTATTAATGGTAAAGCTGAAGATTTTGGCTGCTGGAATCTCAGTCTGATGGAAGAGATGTTAAAAAGAGTGTTTACTAAAGAAAACAGTGCTTAAAGTTGGGGGTTTTCATACTACAGGTGAATTTTAGAAGTGTGGGATTCTTGGCTGCTGCCTGAGACATGTGCCTTTCTTTGTTCGGGAGGTCATTTGGTTATGGTCTGTTGAGCTGTGGTTTTCAGTCAATATTAATGATAAAGCTGAAGGTTTTGGCTGCTGGAATGTCAGTCTGAAGGAAGAGAAGCTGAAAAAAGGTTTAATTGATTAGAAAACAAGGCTTAAAGTTGATAATTTTCATGCTAAAGGTGAATTTTACAAATGTGTGATTTTGGCTGCTGCTTTTTGATGGTGCTAGTAGTCATTATTTCTGTGTGCTGAACAGGTGAGATCACTCAACATCATAAGCAACGGCTATTGAGGGTGATGGTGGAAATAAAGTGTATGTAATGGTGGTAGAGCTTAGATCACTGCAATATGAGGGTTCCGTTTAATCCCTCTATGTGTTCTGCGTGTGTTTCAAACTGTACATTGAATATGCAATTAAGAAGGTTTTATATTGACCCTTCATAGTCCATGAGTTCATTGTTTCCAGAAGTTGTGAATGTGAGCCACGATCCTGTCTAGATGTCAATAGTCGTCAAACTTATATTAAATCCAAGGTATAGCATTTCAGGCAGGACATATCCAGCATAATAAATATTCCCAAATAAATATTCCCAAATAAATAATATTCTCACTATAAATACTAATTCTTTGGCGTTTCTTTCTCCTATAAAATTGATGAACTAATTGTTATTCTTGCATTACGCTCTCCTGACTTCTAATCTATTTCAAACAAAAAAACTAGTTACATAAATTGAGCTTCACAAATGTATCACAAAATGTTCTTTCCCTTTGGTAAGAATTTGGTAACTAAATAATCAAGTTAGAAGAATAATACAGTTGTTTTTTGGAACAGCTCTTTCTGCTGCACATCTCTGTAGGATATAATTCATTAAAATGTTGTGTTCCTTTTTGTTTTCCCTCACTGTCCCCTTTGTGGCAGAGTGAACCCTCTCTGCATGTGAATTGTAAACCTTACTTGGTGCTGAATGCCCCTGCTTTGTACTTTATGTGAATATTGTCACTACAGTCCATGTGGCATTGTGTAACTCTTAAGAGATACTAAAAGGAATAGTATTAATATTGATTCTTGTGGCACTCCTGTACTTGCTGCACTCCTTGGAAACTATTCCCACTTGCAAGTCTCCTTTGATTTGAAATCTGCTTTTATTAATCTACTCCAGTAACTCAGATATTTTAAGGTAACTTTGTAGGTTTGCTCTTTATGATGGGCTGCCTCTAAAGCTCTGCAAAGGAGTAGATAAACTGTATTACTTCTCCAGCATCTTCCTTATAAACTGTTCCTTTTTCCTTAAGTTTCTGAAATGTCTTTGTTAATATCCTTTATGAATGACTGAGGGAGCAGAAGGATTTGAGAGGAGCGTTTATTGTGTGCTAACAACCTCACAGACACTGTAAAGGCAGGGAAACCACAGGGAGGCCTGGGGAAGAGCTTTGTCTGGGGAGCTGGGCCAGCTCTCCTGCTTAGAGGTTGCTTTGTGTGAAGACAGGGATTACCTGTTAACTGAACAAGTGTCTGCAGGAAAGCAATCTGTCTGGGAGCCACAGAATTTAAATGCTCTTCAGTTGCTTGTTTTGGTACTTGGACTTTGATAATCACCACCTTCTCTACTGATTAGACAGAAAAATGAGCCCATTCCATAATGGATGCTTCATGCTTTCCTTAATTTATAAACTCTTTGGGTACCCAGATATCCTCAAGCCCTTCTTTTGCAACTGTTTTTTTCTTGTCTTACCACAAGAGATGTGCTTTGAAATGGTCATCACAGATTCGCACACTTTTTCTGCCTAATAAGTTAATTGATTTGCATATCTAATGATATTTTAGCAGGATACACACCTCATTCCTTGTAGAAAGTTCTTTAACAGAAAATACTGCAGAAAAGCTAATACTGGAAGTATGTGTAAGCAGTACAACGGCTGGTCAGCTGCAGTTGGTACTGTATCATTTGAAAATAGCATTTCTGTTTAAAATTTCAGACTGCTCTGCATCCTCAGTGATTACTTGGGCTCAATCCTAATTTGAGATATTATCAGTGGTGAGTGAGTCATGCTTTCCTCTTTCCCCTGGCTCGTGATGACGAGTGTGTTAAAGATCCTTTGCAGGATAAATTATAATGCTTGGAATTTGTTTTCCTGTCCAGTTATGTAATTTATATTAGTTTTCTGATTGATCAAGTGTCTGCTCTTAAAAGTATGCTAAGAGTTTCCTTATGCTCCTTTTGAACCCTACCAAAGAGCTCCGAGTTAAAATGCTGGTAATGGAAACCGATACAGCCTTAACCTGAAACAGATGTTGGTGCGAGGGCCAGGGAAACAGGGAACAGTCCCTGCTCCGTGTTCACTTCTCCTTAACCAGTGCCCCGGAGGCTGCAGCACGGCTGCGTTGTGTCAGGGCTGCACTAATGAGCTTTAATTGCCCTGACCACAATAACCTGGGGCTTGTTCTCTGGGGCCCCTGCCCGTGCTGTGCCACAGAAACCCCTGAAGCCACCACATCTCCCGCTCTCCTGGCTTAGGGACAGCTTCTCCTGGCAGAACTCAGAGCTGCTGTGGCTTCCTTGTCTCCAGGTGTATCTCTGCTCCAGCAGGAAGGTGGAATTTGTCACTGGCCTGAGCCCAGTCCTGGCTCTGACCCTGCCTTGTCTGGGCTCTGGGGAAGGTTTCTCCTCTCCCAGCCGTGTCCTGTTCCATCCTGTGGGACTGTGTTCCCTGTTGGGTGAGGCTGCACTCCCCTGGTTATCTCTGCAACTGGAGAAACCCATCTTCGTGCCTTTCAAACTGGAAGAGAGTAGGTTTAACTTAGATATTGCGAATAAATCGTCCCCTGTGAGGGTGAGGAGACCCTGGCACAAGCTCCCAGAGCAGCTGTGGCTGCCCCTGGATCCCTGGCAGTGTCCAAGGCCAGGTTGGATGGGGCTTGGAGCAGCCTGGGATAGTTTCCCTGGAAGTTTTGCCTGCCCATGGAAGGGGATTGGAATCAGATGGTCTTGAAGGTCCTTTCCACCCCAGGCTCTTCTCTGATTCCCTGGCAATCTATGTGTAGCATTGTTTGCAATCTCTTGAAATATTTTTCAAAAATATTGTGAAGGTTCTACCATCGTTCAAAAGCTTGTGTTGTGCAGTTTACACAAGGGAACTTTGTGTAAAACGAAACAAAAAATCCTAAAAAACTAAAAAAAAAAAAAAAAAAAAAAAATATAAAAAATCACTTTGTATTTGAGGGAGGTTTTCCTGCCAGTGGAGCTCCCACATCAGCAGTACTGCAGAGATGTAATGGGTGAAGCACATGAAATCTGATTAAGGAATGTTTCCCTTAAAGGTAATCTTACAAACATAAGAAAAAATGACAGTTGCCATCTGTAATCTGGAACTTTTCTAGATTTCATTTGATTTCTCAAAACCTGTGAATTTTGAATGAAGAGAAAATCTCTGTGGTTCACATAATGTGTTTAGAGACATGAAATGCCTAGACAAAAAGGCAAGAAAGGAGAAGGGAAGAAAATCCATCGTAATGGTATTTCTGCATGTAAGACCATCGAGAACTGGTGAAAAATTCTACCATGGAATGAGAATCTTCTCTCCATCCCTTTTGGACTGTATTTAGGATAATAAATTTGCTTTTGAATAAATGAGTGTGATGAGTGAGAATTGTTCTTATTCAAGTCAATAAGAATTTAAGAAAGAATTGAATGCAAATAAATACTAAGCTGAAAAATCTGACTCTATTTCTACTGAAGGAGTAAAAAATGAAGGAGTTTTTTTAGTTGGTTTGGTTCCTGAACATGAAATCGAACCAATCTTAAGCTTTCTGAGAAATGGGAGTAATTTTGTACAAGATGACCCACAGAGCAGTTTGGTATCTGAGCTGTTTGCAGCATTTTTGTGTATTTGCAGTTTGTGTTTGTGTCCTGTGCGCTCCTGTGGCTGCCTGGAGCAGTTCAGGGCACCTTGCTCATCCTGCAGAGGCGTCAGTCCAGCAGTGCTGCTGTGCCAGAGGAATGGGGGAAAAGGATGTTTCTGGTGCTGTTTCTGAGGAACAAAGTAGCTTAAAATGGTATGACAGGAGACAAGAGCAAGCTTTTGAAAGCCCTGAAGCGACTGAGTGTTTTGTAACAGCAAGGTGGTTGGATAAATCCCACTGTTCTGTGGAGGATGTGCCAGCTGATAAAGCTTTTCTCCAGAAGTGTGTTTGTGTTCTGCTTTTAGGGTAGAATCCTTCTATTTGAGTGGCTGGATGTCTGCACAGGAAAAACCAGTGCCCAGTATGAGAGAGGTAATGGAATTAAAACCTGAAAAAATGGACCATGCTGGAAATTCAGTATGTAATGAGTGAAAGGCAGGTAGATGCAGATTGGCATTCCTTTCCTGCCTTCATTTTACCTGCTAAGTAAGTGATGCTTGTTATTTCAGTAATGGAGATGTGTTTTCATTCACTCAAACTCCAATAAAACAATTCAATGCTATTTCTGAAGTTCCTTTCACAGAAGATGGGGTAGAGGAGGAATGCAGATGGGAAGGGTGGCTGTCCTTTGAGGTTTCAGTCATGTGTGCATCCCTCCTGTCACACACACTGTGTCTCATCCTTTGTGTTTCCCTGTCACAAGGATAACTGTGGGAGCTCTCAGTGGGTGTTCAGCAGGTAGGGAAAAGTTGGGCAAGATTAGGATTTAAACAAAGGGTGTGCAGCTGATTAGGCTGAGGAAAGTGTTTTGGACAGCACACACAACAGGGTGCTGCTACAAAGACTGGTACAGTATCAAACTAAATAACTTTAAAAGGAACAAGATGATTTAAATAGGGATTATATTTTTTTTTAACTCACTGTTAGGAATTTTTGTGTAAAACTGCTTGGTACCTCAGAGTGCCAAGTCAATCTGCATAGCAGAATGTCTAGCGAATCTCAAAATATTTTTGGCTGTTTTCAGAATTATTTTGCAATTACACAGGAAGTAAGTGCTATGTCATAGTATATTTCCAGCCTGTTTGCAGTTGATTTTATTTTAGTTTTAAGAGGAAGGCAGGGTGATTCTAAACTGGTAGTCATGACGTTTATACAATTTCTAAAAACTGATAATGGAATACTTTCTTCATAAGAATTTTTCTCTTTTAGTCCTCTGATATGACAAGGCCAAATAAATCTGCAATACTTTTCATTGTGTTACATAGCCTGCAACCCATTTAATTTCATTGAAGTGGATGATCTATGTTGCCATATGGAATCTATCATGTGTGTTGCCTTCTCTGGATACTTCTGGTTAAGTCAGGCTGCCTTGGCACTGGGCTGGGTCGATGAGCAGAGTGATCCAGTGCTCTGAAGTAGCCAAAGTATCAAAATGGAGCTTTTCCCACATCAGTTTGGCTGTGTGGAAAGTTATGTCTATCTTCCTTTGACAAATGAATTGAAAAGGTGTGTATATGCACCAAGTGTTAATAAATCTGGACTGCATAATTTATTTATTTCTTTTAATTTCTAGCTAAACTATTTCCTTTGTAAGGTTTTCTGTTTCTGTATGATCTCTTTCATTGCTTACTTACCCTCTTTGTTTGACTTTTTGGTTTATATTAATTGGGTGGATTGAACTTTTTTTCAAGACAGAAAGTGTCTGAGTACTTTAAGTTATTTCCTTCATTTTTCCATGAAGGAAAAAAGCAAAACAGAACTCCAAGATTTCTTAAATGGAATGAAAGGCATCTGTATTCTCTAGTGGCAAAAGGAAAATTCCTTTCTGTTTCAGCAGGATAAGAACCTTTATCATATCTTTTAAAATGGTTTAAAGTGGAGGATTTTTGTCAGCTGTCAGCTTGAAAGGTCATGTTTTAGGCAGTCAGTCCTAAGCCCCTTGGATAATGTTTACAGTGCTCTCAAATGACTTAAAATGGACTAAATTGTTTTCAGCTGATGGTGGTAAAGGTCATGGAGGAATCTGTTTAGTCGGCCTTGCTTGCTTCCTAAGTACACCCAGTAAAAACGCGCCATAAACTGCAGCAAGACAGGAGTTCTGGCTTTAGGAGACACAGGAGGCTGAGGGAATGGAATGTACCTCTTGTGGGTAGAAACTGCTTGGCAGAGAATTTGCTAAGCAGGAGTTGCTACTTTAAGCAAACTTTTGTCCAGTCCCTGCTAGATTCTACCTTTTCCTTTTGTTGTCTCCTTTCACGTTCCAGTTCATCACTGGAAGAATTTGTGGATTTAGGGGGCATTTTCTGATCTCAGTGTGGGGTGCTCATAACTTCCAGACACTCTAATGAGAGGCAAATGTGATCTTAAGGTTGTGGGAGAATGGGGCAGACCAAAAAGCTTGTACCTCAGTGCTGAATTTCCTGAAACTCCTCGTCAGCCCTCACTTGCCCCCAGAACGTGGCTCCATTCCCCTCACTGTAAATGTCACTGTGTTGATTGCAGGGACAGCTCATGCAGTGTAAGGTATTGCCAAATTTAATGATGAAATGGCCTTATTAGAGAAAACCAAGATAAATTACCTGTTTGTTGTGGATCTGGCTTCTAATGGCATTTGCTGTTGGATTTTTTTCACATTGTTCTTGTCCAACCTTTCCAGAAATGTCTTCTCTAAATTATAACAAAATGCATACCAATTATAGCAGGTCTTACAGTACCTGATATTACATACAAATATTATTTTTCTTCTGTGAGTGCTGGAAACCCCAAAGTAGTAGGATTTTACCCTGGAAATCTCTGAGGAGAGACACAGCCAGCCTGGTTTTCAACACTTAAGTGGCCCAGGTAACTTAAGCTGTAAGGTTTTTACCAAGAGTGGCTGAGATCTAATTTGAGAAAAGTAAGTGAAAGGCTTGTCTGCCTCTCTCAGACATTGTGCTGCATTCTTTGGAGGGATGAACAGCAAAGAGAGCAGTTCCTTAATGATGTTTTTGCAGGTGCAATAAGAGAATAGAAGAGCTGAAGTCTGTGTTGGAAATGTGCAAAGTGCTTGCACAATATACAATTACAGAAAACACTATGTTCCATTAGCCTAATTCCATTATTCCCCAACTAAGTGGTTAATCCAGGGAACAGAAGTGATCCAGCATTATGAAAAGCTTGTCTGGGTTTCATCTCCTGGTTTTGTGCCAGGTGGAGCCTTTCTGCAGAGTCAGATGGACTCTGAGCAAGGTTCTGTGATAAAATGCCACGGAAATAATGTGTATATACCTGGCTATGTTTTCAATGTTGAACAATTGCTGACTTGAATGTGTAAGAGGTGTTGGCTGTACAAATACCACGTGATTCCTAATTTCATGTAATTGTGGGAAATGATCCTTTTTTTTGCATGAGCTGAAGGAAAAGGTTTTTTTTTGCATTTGACACTTAAGCACAGCCTTAGAACTCCTACAATTTATATCTAAAATTGTGCATTTAAAGGTATGTGAGGTCACTGTACTGCATTTCAGACTTAATTTTTAAGTGGTGTGACATCATAACTATAGAAAATGTTTTTGTGTACTTGAATATGCTCAGGGTATTTGAAGGTAAAAAGTGTGAGTATTTAAATGTTGATTTAGACATTTTAGTTGAAATACTGCTTTGAGATTTTAAGAGACTTTTACATTTATGGTAATAAAGCAATGATCAGAAGTGCAAAATGAAGTTATATGGGGTGGGGGGAAGCAACATTTTGTGCTGTGGCACAGGACTAATATTTAGTAGAGTTTGGAGATTTTGGTTTGAGGTTTTTTTGCTGGTTTCTCTGAGGTGGTTCAGTGTGATTTGAGTCGTTTGTCAGCTATAAATCAGCCTAAACTGAGTGGAGCACTTTGCTTTTTTGCCTCTGTCTCTCATCTTCCTTCTTCTATAGCAGTTTATCACCGTGGCCAGGAAAGAGCTCAGTTAGGAGGACAGGAAGACCTTGTTCTTGTGTCATGTTTTCGTCCCCAGATATTAGTGTGTCACTCAGATGGATACAGATTGTTTTGCTGCGTGTCACATATGACAGACTGAAGGACAACAAAAACAAACTCCTCCAAGCCCATACAGAAAGCAAGTCTCACAAAGTCTGTGTGACCAGACTGAATTAACTCTTGACTGGTTCAGCTTGCTCAGAGCAGTGGCAGTCTGTGCATGTGCCATTAAATCTTGGTGCTGGGGTTGCTGAGGTCACACAAAGCTTGTTGTCAGAGAGCAGGACTGTGGAGTGTAACTAAATCCTAGTTTTTTTAATGGCAAAATAGCATGTTAGGTAATTATACATATCACAGAAAAGCATGAATTGATTGAAAATAGAAGTTAAAAAAGATTACAGAGGAAGGTGGCCTATTAGAGCCATTTTTATTGATTTACTGATTTTAAACTTCCCCTTGGCTTTGGTATAAAAGACTCCTGTTGAGTTTCTTTGCCATGCATAGAAAGAACTGAACACAGGGTTAGAAAACCAGCTTGTCTCTCTGGGAAAGTTACCAATTACTACCATTTAAACTTGGCTTAGTCATTTTATCTTTGTATTGCTTGGTCTTTTCAAGTTGACTTTGCATGAGAATTTCCCCCACTGTCCACTGTGTGTGCAGGTGGAGCTGCAGCTCCCCTGGGAGGAGCAGGAACAATGAGCTGGGTGTCTTGCCCTGGCTTTTAGCACTTAAGAAGGAATGTGCGTGTAACTCTGAATGGTTCTGGTGCTGGGATTAAATTTACCTCGGGCAATCAAGTATCTGTTTTATATCTGCGTTTGTGTTGACCTTTTTGTGGTACCCTAAGGCTATTTAATGCCATCTGAAATTCTTCTCCTCAAACCAAGGAGTATCTTAATGAAGAAAGAAATATTAGTGCGTGATTCATGTGATTTACTGATGGTCTAACTGACCTGTGTGTGGATCCAGGGGTGCAAATTCTACTTCACAAAGCAGCCTTGTTGTTCTGGCTTTTTCTACTCGGCTGTAATTTAAAACTGAAGCCTTTAAATGTGCTGAGGTAAAATGCAAGCTCTGCTGGCAAATTGAAGAGATAGATATTGACTAGGTGTTGTGTCACTAGAACCAGACATTCAGGCTCCCTGAAGTTTTAATTTTTGATTTAATTTTTTGATAATGTGTCACAGTTGTAACAGTGTGTCTGAAGCAAGGAAAAATGACAAGCAGAGCCATTAGGGAGTCTGTACTTACTCACTGCTGCTCTCCACCCTGCCTGAATCCTGGTGTTCCCAAGGTAATAAAAGTGTGTGATAAAACCATTATTTGACAGTAGGACAGGGACTCAGATGAAATTAAATGCAAGATTACTTGAAAGCTTAAATTATATGACTAATTAACAGACACTCACGTATTTTGAAGGTAAAAATACACTGCTACAGCTAACTTTCAGTAGCTGATGAATTTGTATGGCAATGGGCAGGGGTTTCTAATCCAAATGGTGAGAGATCTGGAAGCCATTTGGCCCCAATTAATCAAGCCCATGATGATTGGCCCCAATTAATCAAGCCCATGACTTTTTGTGCTCCTTTAAATACTAAAAATATCAGCAGTGCTGTTTCAGGGAGGTGGTGCAGAAATGCACTGGAAGGTGACAGCTTGGGCAGTTGTGATTGTTATGCTGATAAGCTGTTCTTACTGAAGATATAATGTGAGGAACCGTAATCTTAATGGCTTTTAGTAGCACTCAGACTGCTTTTATACAAAATACCTTTGTAAACAGGAATTAGGGTAAGTCATTTTAGACAAAACAAAGTTGACTATGAAATAATGAAATATCTATATATATTTTATTCTTGTAACTGCTGGAATATCTTACCTAGCTAAAAAAAAAAAAAAAAGAAAAAGAAATATGAGGGAGGGGAAGAATTTGTGTTACTTGTGGAAATTTACCATTGGAAATTTACCATTGCTGATTTACCATTGTTACAATGTTGGTTTTGCAAAAACTGAAGGTGGTAGAAAAGCTTGCTATTGTTGAACACTGAAAACCTGAAAAATAACACACAGAAGATAATACAGAGCAGATAAGACTATGAGGCAAGGATGGGGGAGGAAAAGGCTGGAAGTAGCAGTGCAGAGAGCCAGAGCTGGTGGCAGCTTGACACAAATGGAGTGGATCTGCAGACATTTGTGGTAAAAGGACAGTGGGCAGCAAATGCTTCAGCTGGGTTAAGAGAGATTATTTACTTCAACTGTGCTGTCTCCCTGTGGTCCCGTGAGAGCCATGTGAGGCTATTTCTACAAATGAATCGGTATTTAGAGGGGTTTATTGCTTCTCTTTTCCCAAGTATCCCTAAAGAAATGCTAGGCTATTCCTAGTGGAATTAGGGTCAGGGTGAAAATGATCTGTTTCTGGAAACCCAGCCATTATTTACAAAGTAAAAGGACATTTATCCTGGTGATTAAAAAATAAATAAATAAATCGTGATTTTTTTCTCATTTAAAGTTATGAAAGGGCATCCCTCTTAAAGAAGTTTGAGAGCAGAAGGGGAATTAATATTTAATATTACTGCTGTATGTCTTGGAGCTGATATTGTCTGATGCATTTCACCTCTGCCTTCTCCACAATGAGATGTCACTTAAGGAATGGCCTCAGGATCAGTTTAGAGCCATCTCTAACAACTGGACATGTATAGGAACAGTAATTAGTCCAGCCAAAAGACAGCTTTGGGTAAACAGATTTACATCAAATGTGCTTCTGAAACCTTAATTGGATTTCTGTTGCTTTGCCCTAACAACAGAAAACCTGTTTGCTGCTATCAGGGGAACATAAAATATCCTTGCAGGGCTGTCAGACTGGGGTGTTTTGCCCTCACTCTGGTTGTTATTCCCCATGTTAGTGTACCTGGGCACTAATTTTTGCTTATTCATTAGCAGAAATGATCCAAAGGGACTGGGCAAACATTCTAACAAGAAATCCTAAACCAATTTCCCAGTCTCCCTGAAATGGGTATTTATGTGTTTTGTATCAAGTAGCACAATTCTTCTCAGAAGAACTGAAGGTAACCCAACTCAGAAAACTTTAAGCTGGGCAGCTGCTTTGAAAGGTGACAGACTTGAGTTAATTAATTTTTGACACTAATTGGATAAACTGTATTGGTAATGTTTAGACTGTACAGGAAAAAAAGTACCCAGATAGAAACACCACCTCAGACTGCCTTTGAAGACCCTTGTTTAGAAGTCTTTCTGGTATTTTCTCCTTATTTCAGAGATATTTATTTTCATTTATATGAAATGCAACTATTGCAGTAGGAGGGATTGCGTGGCAACACAGAATATCTAGAAAATTGAGCTGGTGGTGACTTCTGGACTTCAACTGAAAATGAACAAGGTTCACCTACATCCTGCTTTATATTCGGTTGGATGTGGTAATAGTAGCATACTTATAATGTTATCAAGTATGCATAAATTTTTAAAGTATTTTGTGACTATTTACTGACGTTTAGAACTCCTTTAATGGATCTTAATAGCAGACAAATGTATAGATGGGGTAAAGTTGTTCCAGTGTCAAACTCTAGAAGAAAGTATTATAAACAGTGCTAATCATAATTCAAAATTATTAAATTTTTATCTTGTATTTGAATTCCATTCATCTTTTAACCTTCTACTTTACTTTCTTGTATTGTTTTTGCACTTCATTCCTCAGAGATACAAAAGTAAATGGTGTGTGTGTGGGTTTTTTTCACCTAAAAATGCATGTGTTCTTAAATAGAAAAAAAAGCATAAAGAAAAGCAATAATAGTGCTTGGTCTTGCTGCCATCTTTCCAGCTTCCCTGCACATGTCTGTGTTTCTGTGAAGTTTTCTTGTGCTGTGTCCGTTTGAAATAACATTTTTCAGTTTTCTGGACTTTAATGAAGGGAAAATAATCTATAAGAGGCTTTTTAAAAATGAGTTCTTTGAGTTTATCTTCATAAAAGCCAGCTTTATTGTTGTAGAAGTTAGGGAACAGAGATGTTATTTCCATCAGTTTTAGAGGGAAATAAAATGGATTTGCATTCCAACATCAGCTGGGTGCTCGGGAAGGTCTCCCTGGGTGGGCTGTTGCTTCCCCCTGGTTTTTAATCTCTCTTTTCCCCAGAAGTCTGCCTTCCCCTGAGCTCTGTCTGCCCTTCCTGCTCTGCCTGCCACAGCTGATCCCAGTGTCACCCATCTGCAGGGTGACAAACCAGTGCCAGCAGGGGATGTGCAGGGAGCCCCCTCGCTCCTGCCCTCCTGAGCTGGGCAGCAATCAATGGGTTTGTGCCTTCCCTTTCCCAGGGCTGTCCAGGGACAGGATGGAGAACACTTTGTCCTGCTGGTGCAGATTGCTCCAGTCCAGCAGATGTTGGCTGGCTTGTACAGCTGAGATGTTTCGTTTGGGGTGGGAGGGGGGGAAATAGAAATGGAAATTCACATTATTTTCTTCCTGGAAATGGAAATTGAGATAATTTACTTTCTTGCTGTAACCTTCCATCTCCAGCTTTAGTTAAGCTGCAGAGGATCTGGGTTTAGAGTTATTCTGGAAGATTGTCCAAGGAGCTGATAATAGGTAGTTTTGCATCTGAGAAAGCTCCAGATACCATTTTTCTCCCCCTAGAGCTCACATTGACATCTCCAGCTTAGCTTTACACATGGACCAAACAAGAACTGCAGTCATGGATTGCTGCTTCCATTGCACAAGGAATCTGTTTCCAGAGAAACTCTTCCTAGTGGCTGCTGTTCTACTGGAGGGAGATTGTCCTAAAATACTGTGATATATGTCAGCATGGAAATAATGATTGTATAGGAGTTCTGTTCCTACAATTATTGCATTTACAAGTTTTACTTGGGCTTAGTGTGTTTATTTATTGTTTTCTTAGCAGAAAGAACACTTGGGAAATGACAGCCATGGCATATATGGAATGTATCACTGTTAATTAACAAAGTCTTAAACTTTGTCAGAGCTGAATAAATGATTGAAACAAGTTCCAAATTGTGTTAGGTAACTTTTGGCTAGCTCGATTTTTAATTTGTAAACTGTCATTGGAAACATATTAATTGTTGCATGTTAAGCAATCCTTGCTTCTGCCTTTCTGGGTGCTAATTTGATATTCTTGTCAGCAGCTAACAATGGCTTTTTTGATCAGAGGTTCTGGTGACAGGCTGGCACTCTGATGCTCTTCCCAGGCTGAGTGTAACTCCCACTCGCAGGATTGTGGTGCAGGTGCAAATTCCCCAATTTCTTTTCAGGAACATTTGCTGGTAATTCAAGACTGGGTTGAATATTCTTGCCAATAAGTGAAGTGTTAGAAAGTCAGCAGGGCTGTGAACACACTTGGGCCCTGAAACACCCAATTGTGTGATACAGAATGCATGATTAATAGAACTGCAAGGAGGGGATTCAGTCTGTCAGACCTCACTGCCAACTGCATGGATGGCAACCTGGTGCCTCTTTGCAGAACAGTTCCTCTTACATAACACTGCAGGCTCTTGCTGTATGTGGAGTACAGAAACTTGATAACAGAACAGCTTTGGAACAAAACAAACCCTGAAGGTTTTGTTCTGCTTTGCTAATAGTTTGTCTAATGGGAGTTTTTAAGTTGTTTTGGTTTTTCTTTACTAAAGAAAATGTGGAGAAGTATCATTCAAGTTGGAAATCTCACCTGTCCTCTGGAGGACTCCTGACATCCTTTACCTGAGAGAGTGATCTTGGGAAACTCAGCAGCACTTTCACTTTGTCCTAATATTAGATGTTCTTCAGAAGGGAAGAATGAGCTGCCTTTTTGCTGGATCCCTGTACAGGTTGTATTTTAGAACAGTAAACATTGTTCTCATGGAGCTCAAACCCAAAGTGCTTAAACATTTTCCCTAAAAGTATTTGTGTTATTCAGTATTTCTGTACACTAGGTGTAGAATTTTGCTTCTAGTAGAGTCTCTGCTTATGGGATGAACCCAAAATTCTGGATAGTGTCAACAGGAGCAGATTTCTGCTCCTGAGGTTATATCACTGATGGTTACTTTGAAAAGCACATATGTAAACTATACCAAGGTGAGCACCTGAAGTGCTGTTTTGAATCAGTCAAAAAGGAAGGTTAAATCATGGAAACACTCGCTGTGCATCAAGGGAAAGACAAAGCTTTGCTTTATTTAATGTGTGGAGTCCAGGAACTTGCTTTGAGTGTGTGTTTAGAGGGTCAAAAACATCCATGTCTTCAAGTGCTATCAGTAGAAATACAAGCAGTGATTCCTGGTGCAATTTTGAGTTCAGAACAGGCCATGGAAAGTTACTTTGTCAGTGGGCATGAAAAGGAGAAAATGATTATTGTGGGCTGTGAAAAACGCCCTCAGTAGAGCAGCCAGGTGAAGGAACAAACCAAGGGCATTACACTGTGCTGTGATGGATGGTTCTAGAGACAGCAGTGAGAAATTCTGGGTTCTAATAACTGTGTTAAGGAGAAGGAAAGACACAGAGAGGAATTTTCTCAGGGAATAAGGAATATTTTGGTCTAGGAGTGTGCTGTGGCTTACGAAAGGCTCTGTTGGGAGAGGTGAGTGATTGCAGGGGTGTGACTATAGACAGGATCAGGTTTTTGTCCTGCTCAACCCCCAGACTGGAGCCTTTGTAAAAAAACCACTTTAATGGGAATCCAGGCCTCTGGCTGGTCACTCAACTGTTCAAGCCCCTGCCTTGGTGTGAAACTACAAATTGCAATTGTCATGGTAGCTTGAAACAAAGCTTGTCAAGATTGGTAACTGGGCCAAGGAAATCTGCACTGTGCAGGTGTTGGAGTTATTTGCCCACAGACAGGATAAGAGCAATGAGAGATTTTAAGCTGGAATTGTAATGAAAAAGCAAAGGAAGTGGTTTAGGAAGTATTAGCATCAAATACTAAAGCAGGAGAATAGATATGTAGAGGAGGATGTAGAGAATGCCATCCCCCTAGACTTGAAGTTGGACTAATTGTAGGGTAGATCAGAATATTCAGCTGCTCAACACAAGGAAAAATGTCACCATAAACATGCTAAAACCAGTATTAAAAAAAACAGCAAACCAAGATTATCACAGATGAAATATTTGGGATTTTTCTATCATCTTTTCTTCTGAGCTGGCAATATTTTGTGTTAATATTTAACTAAACCACAATTCCAGCAAAATTATTTCTTGTGGGTATCTCAAGGTTGAATAAGCTCTTTAGGCTAAGGAAGTTTTTCCCCCCAGATTTAATAATCACTTCTTTAATAATCTTTGTTGCCCCTCTCCTCCCAGGAGGAGTTAAACACTGGCACTATTATGTTCCTTTTGTTTGTATTTAGTTTTATATCCATAAATTATCAAATGTGAGAAAAGAAATCCCACAACAGCAGTAGATGTTTGTCTCTAATGCTTAATTTTCCTGAAGTAGTGTGAAGTTTACTTTAAGTAGTAGAAGCAAAAATGCATTTCACATACCAACACTTTGAGCAGGCTAATGGTGGTACTTGTAAAAATAGCAACAGCAGTCCATTGAAAACTGCTAAAAATATCACATGGCTATTAAAGCTTAATTGGGGAGCACAAGGGGACTAAAATAACAAAGTCAAGGTCTGGCCTTTCTCCTGCTCCTGTGCTTGTGTGAACTGTAATGGGTTTGGCAAAAGCCATCCCTGTGGCAGCAGTGCATCTTTTCTCAGCCTCCATTTCTCATTCTGCACTAACGTTACTAATTCTGTTACACGTGGAACGTTTGAGACCTGAATGCCTGCACAGCTTTTGGAGCTATCATAGTTCAGTGTGTCCCTGTTGACTTCAGGCTTTTTACGTAGAAACTTTGAGTCACATCTTTGAGTACTTTTCTCAGCAGCTGCATGCTGGCAGTCCTGTTGCCAGCCAGCAGCCAGTGTAATTCATAGGATGAGGGAAATGGTGAAAGCCACCAGAGCTGTAATTTTATGAGGTCTCCTGGAGCATTCAGTGTGTGCAAACTTAGGCTTTTGTTCAGTTTGCTTAGGCTTTGGCTTCAGTTTGGGCAGGTGTGGAGTAGCAATGTTTTATAGACAACATGGAGCAGGTGATAATTGCAAATTATTTAATGGAGCTATGCACTGTGAGTGTGAAGAAACGAGATGGGAGTAGCTGGAAGGAAAATAGCAGCATGTAGTTTGTCAGCAGTGGTCAGAACAGCCTGAGAGAAGGTGGTAGTGCTACAGAGGTCTTGTGAGCAGCCTGACTCACAAATATCCCACTTTAGACATGCTTTTGCACTGATTGTTTCCAGATAAAGAAGCTTAGTGAGCTGTTACTGTCTTGATCTGTATGCCCAGGGCTGTAATACATAATTCTCATTCCACCATTAGACTTTCAATCCATTTGCTTTTATTGCAGTATTCTATTTTAAAAACCCAGTTCTTTAATTCCCTTTATTGCCTTGCTTGCTCCTGAGGTTCTGTTCTGGTGCTGTGGGCTACATGCCCTGGCTGCAGATATCTTCATACTGGGCTGCCTTAAATTGAGATTTAGGGGGGCTGATTTTACCCATGATCATTAAAAATAGTGATGTTGTCTAAGCACAAGCATGTCTTCACAGGAAAGAAATACAGATTGACTGGTTTTAAATATAACACAGCCACAGGTAATGGCCAGAGGTGCTTGAATGCTGTTACAGCTGTGGTATGACCCTCCCCTGCCCAGATTTGTCAGAGTTCATCCCTGTATAACATCTGGAAGTGTTCCTCCTGCCAAGGACTATCCATAATTATTTACAACAGACTTTTCTTTGTGACTTCTAAAGCAAAGTCCTTGTTTGAGAACTCTCAAAGTTCTCCATGGTTTGGGCTGGGTCACTGTGAAGAGTTGCTGAGGCAGGGATGGTTCCTGCAATGCTGAGCCAGCAATTGCAAGGCAGGTAGCAGGTGTTTTAGAAATATCTTTTTATGCTAATGATTTCCCAAAATGATAAGTTTTTCAGGATCAATGAAGCTGTTAAGGGTTATGGCAGTGGCAGCCTGCCCCAGATCTGAGCAGAGATGAGAACAAGTACTTTAACCATTTATTGAATTTTGGAAAGGTGAAAGTTGCTTTGGCTGAGTAAAGCAGAGAAGTTTCCTTCCTTTACTCAGCCAAAAAGAGCAGTTCCTTTCCCCTGCTGAGAATTAACAAGGCTTGTCACTTCCATCCTTACCCTTGTTCCGTGTCCTGCTCACCAAGCCCTTCACTCTTCTACTGTGGTTAATTTTTCTCAAAATATTTCAAGTTCTGCTTCTCTTTTGTAACTTACAGCCACTGCAGCATCCCCACACCACAAACCCAGTTCTCACATGGCTGACCTTCCCTTTGACTGCTTGTCAGTGAAGTAGCAGAATCTCTTTAACCATTCCCTCCTCAAAATGTCTTCATTGAATTCTTTACTGGCTGGAGTGGTTGCTGGCTGTACAATTCCTTGCTGGTACTCAGAAGTTGCTTTAGCTTGGAAAAATAGTCCTGGGTGAAGATTTCCCACTGGGAGGTTTACTCAGGCTCTTGACTTTGACCTTAATGTTCAGAAACTCTTAAAATGGAACTTACTATGGATGTTAGCAAGATTACTGGAAGTATTCAGTTTTTAACCTCATGCCCACTCTGTTATCAGGTTTCAGAGCAGCCTTGGCATGAACTACACAGTGGTCTTAGGGTAGAAATCGAATATATTGGTGGTTATTGACTGCCAGCTTTGAATATTGTGTGATTTAAGCTTTGCAAGGAGATCCTGTGTAATTCCATTACAGTTTTGACAAAATATTCCATTATAGTTTTTGAGTGGGTGCAAGCTTTTTTCTTTTTCCCCTCTTGAAAATCTACTAATATATAGTATAAGCATACCTGATAGTGTTATTTTATAGTAGTACCATATAAAAGAAGAAAGCACAACTTGCCACAGGCAGTAGGAAATCATCACTGCTTTCAAGAAAGAAAGGTGATGGTTAGTTTTAACCAGAAGAAGCAAATGATGAAAGGCGGGGAACAGGAAAACATGATTCAGTACATTTAGATAGATATTTAATTTAGATTGATTGAGGCATTTTTGTAAAGATAGAATTGCAATAGGTTTTGCAGGCTAAGTCAGTTACATTATTTCTTAATATATTTCCTAGGAAACTTTGAAATGACTTCTGTATGTAATTGCCTGTGCAAGACTGCCCTATATAAACGTGCAATGTGCGTTTACACTAACAAGCCAAGAAAATGTTTAAATTTTCTCAGATTCCTTTTTAAAACCAGAATGGATTAGCATTGTGTGACTTTATTTGAGCTTTCAAAAAACATCTGGGGAAAAAAATGGAATTGCTGGAAGATTGATTTACATTGTTCCAACTCTTTCACTTGTGTGTTTGAGTTGATGGTAATTTGCTGCTAACAGTTCCATTGTGATCTGAGCACTGGTGTAATGTAAACTGTCACCAGTGACATTTCTGTGCCCTGACAGCTTTTTTTCTAGTGTGTGGGTAATTGTAAATTAGGCTAATAGACTTTTTAGCTGGAATGAAGAGACCTCTCGTTCACCTTGTTGTTGAATGCTTGCTAAATGGATGTGTACAGCAATTACTCATTTTGTTTAAACATGTAATATTTTACCCTTAATGTTGCACTTGTCACTGTCAATAAGTAATTACGTAACTTCAGTTGCCTCTTTCTCTTTCTTCTCCTTCCTCGTGTTTTCTTAAGTGAAATCTTACCAGACCTACTATACAGTGACTTCTGCAACCTTTCTGTGAAAGCATGTTCCATTTTTAATGCATTAGTCAACCTAATTCCTTGTTTAGGTCTTTAACTATGCTGTGCTTTATAAAAACAAGTAATTTGTGATTGCACTGATTGTTTTCTGCTTGCTGCTTCTGTGAGAGCCTCAGAGATGGAGTTGTGTTAGCAGGAGTCATTAGCAAATGACATAATCACCTCAGTAAAGAAAGGCAGGGATCTCTGCCGGGCTTTCTAACACATCAATAACCCTTAGATCTAGGAAATAAACAATAAAATATAGTGTAAACTCTGCAGCTGTTGAGTGTCTTGGATTTTCAAGGTGTAGCTGCAAGTCTGTTGCCTGTCAGTGGTTCTGGTCCATGGTTTTAGGTGATGGATGAGGTGGTGCTGGTGAGAAGAGGGTAAATATCAGCTGTTCCTGTGTGCAGGAGTGGCCACAGGGTGCTGCTGGTCCTGAAGAATTGTGTGGTATGTCTTGGGAAATGAATGCAATTTGCATTCACTATTTCCCTTCCCACAGGGGTCCAACCTGAACAAATATTCTCAAAGAGTTGGTTTAGCCACTGCTGTAAAATTGTCCTTTAGCACCAGATGAGATGCAGAAATCTTGAATATTTTTCCAGTTTTATTCTTTAGAACAGTTTGTAAATATGAAATGTCTTCCAAATGCCCACCATAAATTACTATAATAGGTTTGTAAAAAGGAGAAAATCGGTGCCAAGCAGTCTTGAACACCACACCACTGAGGCACTCCTGAGAAATGGGAGCTGTAGCAGAGGCATGTTTCCAGAGCAATCTGAGTGGCTGCATTATTTCAGCACCATGGGATGCTCTTAGACAATCAAGAATACTTTTTTGCACAGTCAGTCCAGGGGCTGGAAAGCAGATGCATTATCTGGTTCCTGTTGCTGGGAAGCAGGAGGAGAATAATCAGCCAAGAGTTATCCAGGAAGCAAATGGAAGATGCACAGATAAGGAGGGCAAACACTGCTCTGCTGGCCCCTCCTGCCTGTGCAGTCTGAGCTGCACAGATGGTTCCTGATGAATTGAGGGGCTATAGGATATGGACACGAGTCTGGGAAGGGAGCAGCACCACAACCATTATGGACTGCTGGAAAACATTTCTGTGCAGTGCTGCTCCTGTCCAAACTTCATCAGAACTAATAACACAGATAATGGGGTTTGTCTATGGAATGAGAATTAGTTAATGGCATTGAGTAGGGGAAGGTCTAAAGAGCCTTTCTAAGAAAAGGTAATTAGAGGCTCAGTCCTGGGGTTTTCTTTTTGTTTTGTTTTTCTCATGTCTTTCCCTCTCCACCCCCACATTTTGGAAACCAAGGAGTATTTCCAAAGTAGGAAAACAAATCTTTTTTTTTTTCCTCCAACTTGTTTAACAAGTGGAGGTGACTTGGCCAGGTGGGCGCTGGGGAGGTTTTTGTGGAGATGGGTGACTGTGGGGAACCACCCTGAGTGCAGAGAGGGGAGAAGGCAGAGAGGGAGGGAGAAAGGAAGGGGAGAAGGCAGAGAGGGAGGGAGAAAGGAAGGGGAGAAGGCAGAGAGAGAGACAAGAGAGAGGGAGAAAGGAAGGGGAGAAGGCAGAGAGAGAGACAAGAGGGAGGGAGAAAGGAAGGGGAGAAGGCAGAGAGAGAGACAAGAGGGAGGGAGAAAGGATGGGGAGAAGGCAGAGAGAGACGAGAGACAAGAGAGAGGGAGAAAGGATGGGGAGAAGGCAGAGAGACGAGAGCAGAGCTCTGCCGTGGGCTCAGCTCCACCCCAGCAGGGCACAGAGGGCAGCCTGGCCCCTGGTGCAGGTGGTGGCTGTGCTGAGGGCCAGCTGAAAGTGTCGCTTGTTCCCTCGGCATCTGTGGATGCTTTCTGCTTTCAGGCAGCTCCTCTGAGCCTTGGGTAACTTTGCAGGGGGCTTGATCTGGTCAGGGAGAAACTCTTCTAGAACCAAGCTGTTACCCAAGATGAAACAGCAGCTGCCCGCTGTTCAGAGGACACAATGGGTATTTACCTCCTGATGTGCTCCTGCACCTCTGCTGTGCTCAGCCAAGAACTTAAATACGAGGAGGAGGAATAGTCCAGAGAGGGAGTAGAATATTTGTGTAATGAAAAAAAGGCTGAAACATATTGTAGGCTTTAATTAAGCCTCAAGAAACATTGTGTCAGAGGAGAGTAGATACCAACATGAACTGAGCACTGATCTACTATTCAGAGATCATAACCTTGGTCTAATTACATTATTAGTATATAAATTATTGCATGAATTATTTATTTAAAATTAATATTACAGATATTAGTTGTCATTAATAATGTGGAGGTGCCTTTTTGTCACAGAAGAATGGATTAGCATTATAATTACTGCATGAAAAATAGATATTGATGAAAAATTGCTGTTTGAGGCCTATCACTCTCATAATATGTATTTTTCCTGTTCTCTTTTCTCTGTTCATTATTCTGTATTTTTAGTTGTTGTCTTTGAGAAGAGCTGTTAATTTGGGAACTGATCAGCAGGTATATTGATACAGGATATGAATACAGGTGCTTGGTCACTTCTGGAAGGTGAAACAAAAGCAAATCTGCAATGTTAATCAACTGAATTGCAAGTATTGCAGCTACAGTTCTTTGAGCCTTTGCTGAATCCTGGTCTCAAATAAATGATTTGTGGTTTGTTTTCTTCCTTTGAACTTTTTCTCCCTTCATCATCTTAAAGAAGGTGAGAAGAATCAGGAGTGTAATTAAAGCCATGATACATAGTGCAAAAAATTAGAGGTGTTGATGTTTTACTTTAATTGCTGCCTGTCAATGTTTGGACACTCTCACACGCTCTTGCACACTCACTAACTTTACAATTTAATGCACAAGGGCTTCTCAGTTTGAGATCCTCAAAACCAATAGTATGGCTGGATTGTAATATCTGTGCAGAGATGTTCAACTCCCTGTGTGTGAGTGACCTGGAACAGCTCAGAGCTGAATCCCAGCTCAGGTTAAAAGCTCCCTGAGGAGTGTCCCTGCAGACTGACTTTGGGGGTAGGAAGGTTTCCTGTGCTTGAATCAAAGGATCCTGATGTCTTTGGTTAGATAAACATTTGGGCTTTGATAGCAAAGTTGTAACAACTGTCTTCCAGAAAATTATTTTAGTGGAAGAAGCTCAGATGTGTTGCTATGAGTGCTTTATCCACTAATTCTGGTTTGTTTGGGTTTTTTTTTTCTGCATTTACTGCCTGGTGCTTTATTCTGTGTGTGGCTGCCCTTCCAGTTCCTCTCTGCCCAGGGAGCCTGAGTCAGGCCACATTTCCCTGCTCTCTTAACTTTTTGCTGTTCTTATCTTTCATGCATTGTGTACCTCACTCTTAGGTTTTTGTGAGTGTGGGTTTCTTTTTTGTTCTACTGCCACTAAGCAATCATGTTTCTGTGAATTCTGGGTTGTGTGCAAGTGGCCCAAATTAAATATTTTCTGGCTTCATCACCAGAAGAAGAAAGTAACAGGAAACCTGTCCTGCCTTTCATAGGAGGATGCTTTTCTTGGGGCAACTGTTTGATATAACCACTAAATTACTGTTAAGGAGTTGCACCCTTTAAAACAAGCTTTTTGTGTCTGGTTCCTGATCCAAGTTGTTAGGGATGGGTAAAGTGGTGATATTGTCTAGAAATTAAAAAAAAAATCTGGGAAATTAAAAACTACTTCTGATTTCACCAAATTGTTTTGATCATTCACAAATGAACTGTCCATGCTCAAGTTACTTCATGGACTGAACCTTTGTGCTGAAGTCTAATTCTGCTTCAGTGAAGATGTTTTATATGTGCACCAGTCCAAGCAGCTCAGGAACATCATCTGTCACTGGGCAGATGTTTTTGTGTTGAATTCAGCAGTAGAATCTCTCTGAATGCAATAGAGTAGGAGTGATCAAGCACTCTAGAATGTATTTTGAGAAAAATAGCATCGAGTGTAAATAGTTGCAAGCAGAAGTAGAAGCAGCCATTATTTTGCTGGAAATCCATTTCTACCCAACATTTCACTAGGCAAGCTAGTTTTGGAATTTCACTCCCATTGTAGCAATTCAGTGGCAAGCCACAAAATGTATCTACAAACCAAAATACTTGCAAATAAATGCTTCTGTATTAATAACAGCAGAAGGCAATTATCTGTATTGCTCTTTGGGGAAAGTGGAGATTTACTTATCTGAAGAGCATTGTGATACTGAGGTACAACAGAAAAATTGCTTTTTTTATTTCCTGGAGAGATTTTTCTTTGAACAATGTGAACCCAAAAATTGTACACAACAATGTACAGAGAATTCTTCCTTGTTTTTAAGAGCTGAGTTTGGCTGCTTTGGTCAGTAGCCCTCTAACGTTTGACGTTTCACTGTGAGGTCAAAGGAAATTATTCCTGTCAGCATAATAGTACATTGTTCCTGTCAATACAAGCTTTTGGCCTCCATCTTAGATGTGTGCACTTTTGTGCTTTTTTGTTTATGCATAGATTTGTTTCCCAGAATGATATATGTGTTAAATTTAGGCTTTACTCTCAAAACAAAATATATGCTTTCTTTTAGCAGTCCCTAGAAAAGTCTCTCCTTTGTCATTTATTAGGTTTGCAGGTCAGATCTTAGGCTGGAGGAAAAAGAGGGGAATTCCTCTTCCCAGCGTGGTGTTACAGATGGTTCAAACCTATCTCCAGCACAAACTGAACCAGTAACCCTCCCAGGCTCCTTTCCATTCCCAGCCTTTCCCAAAAGGTGGCTGTAGGAAGTGCTGCAGCAGCACAGAGCCCGTGGATGTGTTGTCACACCTGTAAGGGGGTGAATTGTGTAACCCCCATGGATTTCTGTATTAAAGGGACAAAAACTTACTCCATAACTGTGTCCCTGAATCACTGAGCTGTATGTGGTGAGCCAGTGCAGAAGCAGAGATATTCAGTGGATCACAGCATGCAGGACTCTGTCCCTGCCTCCTCACTGCTCATTTGTTCTCTCTGTGCTGTGTGAACTCAGCTCTTCCCCAGGGAAACAGCCAGAATTGGTGTTGGGCTGTGGGGATTTCTCTTTTCACTCATGGGCTGGGACAATCCTTTCAAACACAAGAACTGCACTTGATGTTTCTTGCTGCCTGAACAATTTTGAGCTGTTAATCTTTTCTGTTTATGACACTTCTGTGACCTCCGTGCTAGATGATGTTCTTTCTTTTATTCTTTAATTTCTTTTCTGCTTGGCATAAACAAACACTTTATGGACAACCTCAGTCCTCTGATTCATAGATGACTGTCCAAATCATCAGGAAATGACACCTGGTGTTTTATTGCACGAATATGTGCCTGTTTTATTACCAAGTGGAGCAGGAGTTTGCTGTTGCGTGCAGGAGTCTGCCATCAGCACACCCCAGAGGCTGACACTGAGGTCAGTTCAGCATATTCCAGAACCTGATTGCCTGTGTGAGAAATGTTGATTGAAATTTTTGCAATTAAGCAGGCAAAGGAAGAAAAGCCAGATTTAGCTCACAGTTGCTAAGAATGTTCTAACTCTGGAGCTTGATCTCCTGCAAGGAAGCAGAGCCGTTCCACTCCTTCTCTGTTCCACTGTTCCTCTGTATTTGCTTCCACATTTTCTCTGCTTTTAAGCGCTGGAAGTGAATTGTTCTACTTCAGAGTATTTTGCTTCTCATAACTATTGTTTGTTTTAGTAGAGTGAGGCTGACTATATTTTCAGTTAAGTGTTTTGATTTCTGTACACTGCTTGCAACTCAAATAGAAAATCAGTTCTTGAATGCAATTTGCTCTCAACTGAAAAGGGAGTGCCTTTGGATTCTGACTTTGCATGGTGCCAGGAGGGGGATAAAGGAAAATGCCAGATATGTGGTTATTGGAAGTTTTTGTTTTTTCATGCTGTTAGCATTGACTGTGTACATTTTGGGGTGTGTTGGGTTTTAGTTTTATTGCCTGTTCTTTTTAAAGAGTTATTTTTAAACTAGGTTGTGTAACAGTGTTTCAGAGTTTTCTAAACTTGAATAAGACTTCTCTTTAGAGTTAGAAGTTTTGACCAGTAATTTCTACAGTTAAGGAAGCTGCTCACAATTATTCATTAGGAGTTTCATGTTGGATCATTGTTTTTATTTTTGTGCAGTGGCCTTTACTGAAACTGTTGTCCAAGGAGATGCTGTTAGCCCTGCTGATGGAATGATTTCTGTGTAATCATCTAGGGAGGGCAGGAGCCCTGTTGGGAGGAACTTAGCTAACACTAGAGTGGCTTCAGCCACAGAGCAGCATCACTCCAAAATCCATCATGGTCTGCTACAGCTGAGTCTTCCCAATTTGCCCGAGGGCAAATCAACAGTCCTGGTGCTAATGTACATCTGTTAAGAGCTGTAAGAACAGCAGAGACTGAGAAACTCTGTGGCTGAAATACCAAATGATGATTATTCCTGTAATGTGTTTTGTGACTCTTTGGAAGCTGTCAAAAAACCCATGAATGATGCAGCATGTTCATCTGCTTCAGCAAAATGCTGTTGTGTGTTACCCAGTGTATGTGGGGGGAAGATAAATGAGAAAATGAGTGTAAATGTTGGTGAGAGGAGATCCCACAGAAAGATGGGAGGAAGAACAGAGGGAAAGGAGTATGTGGGAGTGGATTGAGGACTGGAATGTGTATGAATAGCAATGCAAAACTTAGCCAAGATGGGGAAAAGTAAAAACTGGAAAAAAGTACAAAGAAAATAGAGATGCCATAGTAGCTACTATTAGCAGTTATTAGAATTAGTATTATTCACTAAAAGTCCATTTTGCTGTTTAAAGCTAAACAGACAGGTGGATTCCAGTGTTTTAGATAAAATAGCAAATATTCCCCTTGAATGGGGAATGTCCCACCTGAGCTTGTGCTGCCAGTCTTTAAATCTCCCCTTGTGCCATGTTGATGGCAGCATATTCAGCAGTACCTTAACACAAACACCTCATTGTGTTTTCTTCTAGGAGCCCAAACACAAAAGTTTGGTTTCAGCAATTTTCTGTCTATGCAAAAGCTGCTGGTGCTTTCCCACAGCAGGGTACTGAAGTTCACAGGGAGCTGTTACTTATAAATGTGGGTAGAGCTCTGTGGTATTTCCATGGGGATTTCTCAGGTGTGGGCTAAACACTCATAATGCTCCAGAAAACAGGCACTGAGGTTATGCTCTTACATTTTAGCTTGGTTCTTTGCATATATTATTTTCATTTTTCAAAAAGGAGAAAAAAAGTATTTTTTGGTTGGTTTTTTTTTTTCCAGCCCCCCTGCCCCATTCAAGTCACAGAATTGACATGCAAACATATCTGTGATTACAGAAATGCTTTAGTGGGTGGGAAACCTCCAGGCCTCCAACCTGTAATTAGTGGGAAAGTTCTTTCTTTTTTGATTTTTTTTTCCTGTGATCTATTCTGCCTCTTTTTCTGGGAGTTAATTTCTTCTGTAGGCAATCAAGGATATTTAATTTTGACCAAATATATTACTCCAGCTGTAAAAATGCATCGTGTTCCCACTGCACATCATGGTTCAAGAGACAATTATGTTTCATTTGGTTCATTCTTTTTATCACAATAGACTTTGATGTGCACAAGCCTAGAATACTCCATGGCTGAGCTGCCATAGGATACTGGATTCATCCAGATCAATTGCTAATGCTTTTCCTGTTAATTCAGGAATCTTGCTGGGCTCACTAGAAATGCTCCTGCAGAAAAAAATTTCCTTCTGCTCTATGTGAAGTTAGGTAACATTTCAATTTGCACTTGGCACAGCTTCTGACTTGATGAGGATTCCTTACACATCCCAGTTTTACTGTACATTGCTATAATTAAGGCAGTTCTGATTATAAAACTGGGATCCATATTGAAATGGTATCCAGATTTTTAGATTTCCTGGAATCACAGCAAATGCATATCCAGCTAAAAATAAGCTCAAGTTGAGCAGCCAGCCTGGAGAAGCAGAGACAGTGTTTTCAAAGATTAATGCAAGATATTCAAGATGGTTTTGTTCTTCTCATGTTTGGCCAGCGTGACCTTTTCAGTGATTTGTAGGGATCCCTCTTGGCTTTGGATCTGAGGCGGTGGCAGCTTTGTGAAGGAGGAGAGGAGGACACAGAACTGGGAGGCTCTGAAGATGCAGTAGCTGTGTCTTACCCACTGCTCGCTGGACTGCTCACTCTGCTGGCTCCTCCACGCTCCTGGAGGTTCTGTTCCCTGCTGAGTTACATAATGAACCTTCTCTGAACTCCCACACTTTGCACATGCCTTCCCACACGGCCCCTTTCTTCTGCTAAAAAGGGATGGAAGAATTCAAACTCGCTTGTGGAAAAGCTTTGCACAATGCTGCTGAATCACACCTCGAAATAGGAACTAATGTTTCAAATTCTCTTTGAATAACCAATAAAAACAAAAAACCCCCCAAACAAAAAAAACCCAGCCCAATATCAACCTGCAAAACACAAACCAAAAAAAACCTCTCTCCTACCCTCCAAAAAAATGGTCAAGATATTCTGAAATGGCAAAACCACATGGAATAATCTCTTAATTGTTGCAGTACCATAGAAAAGAAAGCTTGTAGGTTAGGTTAACTGCCATTGAAATAACCAAGATCTGTGACAGGGTTCCCATGGCTACCAATGGAAACAGCTAATGCTGGCCAAGCAGTGCAGGTACTTGCTAGTCAGAAAAATGTGTGAAAATTCATTTTTACAGTCAATCCAATAGTGAAAGCAGGACAATTTCAGATGACTCTGCTTATTCTTCTCTGCATGGTTTACAGCTGGGCCTCAATGCAGGAGGTGAAGCCCATTTGCAAGAGCCTTTACTGTCCAGTTTCCAGTAGTGCTGATTTTGAAAATTGCCTTGGTCTTCTGAAGACTTCAACATCTTTATATTGCAGGGAATCAAGGCACAACAGTCTGACAGGAGAATATTTTATCACTAATTCTAAATATACTCAGAAAACCAGTGCAAATTCACATTTGAACTGACTCTCAAAGTGTGAAAGCTTATTAGAGCATGATTAAAGTGTAGCAGGACCTTGCCAGACTAGAGCTGGAACCTGTAACCTTTATTTGATGGGTATTAATTTGCCAGGTGTTATCAACGTCTTTGGTGTCATAAGCATCATTTTCTTTTATAATTTATCCAAGCATAGAAAATGCCTAATAACAGGAGCTATTTTTTTTAGGGATGTTCTAAGGAAAACTGACATGAGAGAGAAATGAAGTTGGAAAGCAGCACATGAGGGTTCTTGCAGCAGCCTTGTTTGCTGGTCTTACCTTTTAGCCCAAGAACTCTGTGAATCTTGGGAGTTATAGTTGCCATTTTTCAAACTGAATTCCTTCTGGTTTTCCCCTTCCTAGCTCTGAAAGTCTTTAGGAAAAGTTCTTTATATTTTTGTCCTGTCTTGAAGGTATTTTGAGGAACTTCATATAGATCTGTTCTACTGCTTGTAACTTTCTAGATGTTCACCCCACGTTGACTGATTTGGTTTTTTATTAAAGTTTTCATTAAGTCTGTCACATTTGACAGCTGAATGTGTGTGGAAAAAAGGAAGTCTTTAAATCACCCAGAACACACTTCTTTACAAAGTGTTTTATTTTCTAGCTTGTGTACCATATGCAAAAAAAAAAACCATAGCTGCAGCATCTTATTCCCTCCTTCATAGACAGGTAAGGATTGTGTCTGATTTCCCTGCAAGTTTCTAACATACATGACACTTGGATTTTGTTCTTGGGCATACTTTAATTCTGGTTGTTATTGGTGTTCTTTATGTAAAGAGTAGAACCCCCAGATTGTACTTCAAGGGGTTTTGGTTGTGGGCTGTTTGGTTTTGTTGATTGTTTTTTGTGGTTTTTTTGTTCCTTCATTGTGCCCTATCTTTTTTACTGTGAGCTGAGGAACTGCTGTTGATAGTTTAGAGCAGTGCAGGGAGTGAAAAGCACAGGGACTGAGTCACCCCTGGCTAAGGCTTTAGGAGTCTACTCCAAACCAGAGTCCAATTATCCCCTGTGTTTGTTATCAGCTACAATGAGATGATGATAAGGAGGCAGAGCCCAGAGGGGAGGGACTGCTGATGTGCCGTGGTTTTATCCCAGCTGGCAACTCATCCCCACACAGCTGATCTCTGGTGGGATGGGGAGAGGGTCTGAAGGGTAAAACTGGGGACTCGTGGGCTGCCATAAAGGCAGTTTACTAAGAAAAGCAAAGGAAACAAGGAAATCATTCCCTCCTTCCCACTGGCACCAGGTGTTCAGCAGCCCCAGCAGAGCAGGGCTCCATCACACTCAGCTGGGAATTGGGAGCAGAAATTCCATCCCTGTCCTTCCCTTCTGCTGCCCCTTGGCTCCCTCAGGGTCACTGCCCTGCCCGTGTCCCCTCCCAGCCCCTTGTGCACCCCGAGGAGCAGAAAAGGCCTTGGCCCTGTGCCAGTGCTGCTCACTGATAACACAAACATCCCTGGGTTATCAGCGCTGCATCCAGCACAAATCCACACACAGCCCCGTGCCAGTCAATGTGGAAAAACGTTACCTTTATCTCAGTAGGCCATCGTGGTTGGTAGAGGAAGCGTCAAAAATGTGTGAGGATGTTTTATTTTTCTAATGTAAGGTTTAATTTAAGTTTTCCTCTAACCTGGTTTTGTGTAGGGTTGTGTCATTTTGTTTAGTTCAAATAAAAATCCCTACTCCTGTGTCAGATTAAGACAATTTTTTGCACCAATTGTAGCAGTCTTTTTGTAAAGATCTATAACATTCTACAACACTATCAAAAGCATGAAAATTTAGATTTTTTTTTTCATTTTGAGACTTCATTGTTCTATTCATTTATTTCCTTCCTAATTCACAGATGAGCCCAAAGCTTTCCTAGAAATACACAGAACGTGATGGTCTTTTTATTCCTTGCTGGGTGCTTATTTCCTTAGAGGAGAATCCTGATTTCACTTGAACACAAAGGACTTTTCTCTGCTGCTGCAGGGCTCTGTCAGCCCTGGGAACTCGGTGGTTTTATGGGCAGGCTGCATCCTGACCAGTGTGGGTAGGAAGCTCTCCATCACTGACCACTGATCCAGCTCCAGGCGTTCTGCTGGGCAAGCTGCTTCATTTTCCCTCTCCTGGCTGTTCCTGAATGCACTCCTCTGTTTTACACACCAAACAGAGAGAGCTGCAGTAAGTAATAGGCAATTCCTAAACTGCTTAGCAGCGTCAGAAATTAAATTTCAGCCCAACATTTGTAGTGGGCACAGCTCTGTGGTCTGCTCTGCAGCTTCCTGAGGACAGCTGAAATTGCTGATTGGGTTACCTTGATCTCACAGCACTGAGCTGTCAGGAGCTGCTGGATCCCACTCACCCCAGTTGCCCCTGCCTGACACTCAGGTGAGGAGCAGATTCTGTGAGCTCAGCGTGGGCCGAGCATCTGCTCAGGTTCAAGGCTGCGTGGGGAAGGATTGGCAGGGCAGGTGGAGCAGAGCTGAGCTGCTCAGCACCTCCAGCTCCCAGCAGTCACTTTAGCATCGCTCTGGCTCAGGGCTGCTGCCAGCGAACACGGAGCTGAAAGCGCAGCCAGGGAGGAGCACAGCCCTGCTCCGTGTCTCCCTCTGCCAAACAAGATATTTTAGTCACTCTCCTGTCTCATTATCTCAGAAAACTCCTTGTACTGAATGATGCAACCCATCTGGACAGAATGTGATGTGCTGTAGTGCTGAGATCTTGTTCCCCAGCAGCAATCCTGTGTCTTCATCTCAGAGAGCAGCACTCTGGTGCTGGAGCTGCTCTCTAAGGTGACAGCAGTTCTGTAAGCGTGTAGAGTTCTTTTAAAAAGAAGGGAGTATGCTAATGCTTGTAGGTGCTGGACACTTTTGTTGCAATAAAAGGGAATTGAAAACATTTGCACGTGAAGGTGCAAATAACGTTTGCACATGGAGGTGCTGGTAATTTTGTTGAAATAAGACCCAGCATGGTATGAAATAATAGGTTTCAAAAGTGCCAGCAAAGAATGACAAACAAGGAAGAAAAGTTTTTAAAACACAGACAGGTATCAGGATGTGAGTTTGTAAGGGCCCTGGTACTGTTCCCTGTGCTAGTTCCTGTGGGGTTTTGAAGGAGTAAAAAAGGGACACGTGAAAATGTCCCTTTTCCCCTCTGTCTCTAGGTTTGATATCAAGCCTTTACAGGCTCTTCACACAGTGCTGTGACTGGTATTGTGCTGTACCTGTGTAATGTACTACATCAGAAAAATAAATAGATATATTTTTAATTTTTAGGTTAATATTTTTTCCCTTTTTTCATCTGCACAGTTATGGTACCTTATGGACCCTCCATGACTAAATGTTACAGAAATGCTGCCTCTTTTCATGCCTTTCTCATGTGTCAGTAAAAACCACTGAATGAATGGTACTGTGAAGTTGTGGCCAAATACAATAAAGCAGTCAGAATCATGATAGAAATTTTCATCTCTGTGCTTAACTAATCCATTTCACGCTGAGAAATAGTTTTCCCTTAGTCCATGAACATTTCATGGGGTTTTTAACCTACTTTCAGCAGCTACTTCAGGTGGAGGACAGGCTTGCCTGCATTGCTGTGTGTTTTGGGCAGGGGGGTTGGAAGCTGTGCTCTGCTCCCAGGGCAGTGCTGGAAGCTCCTGAGGTCAGATGAAACACAGACCTTGTGCCCCTTGGCCCACTCCAACACAGCTGTCCCCAGGTCATTTTGCTCTCTGCCCTGCTGGTGCTCTGATGTTAATGACTGAAGAGCCCCAAAGTAAAGATATTTAGTGCTGCCAAGTTTGAAACTGTGCTTCCTCCCCGTCAGGGTTGCAAAGCTCTCCATCACAAAGATGAAATGTGTGGCATCGATGCCAAATGTAGAGTTACTTTTAATATGTTGATAAATACTTAAACCTGTATACAGTCTGCAGAAGTAATCCTAAATTTTATTATGGACTGTCAGGCCACCATATCAGGAAAGAACAGGCTGTGTCTTTTACCCTTGGCCTGCTGAAATCTTTAATGGGTGTCTGATGTGGAATCTGATTGGTCTTTTTTGTCTGTCCAACAGTCAAACCAAAAACTCTCAGATCATATTGTTAAATTTGATACATTCCACAGGGAGAGCAGAGATGGAAACAAAACTGGAATATGAGGGGCACTGAACCTCCTCATGAGGAAATTGTGCAGCTGCACTTAGGAAGGCTTTTAAATATTGTCTACTCTGTAGCCATACCTTTAATGGTGACTTCAGATTTTTTTATAATCCTTTTTTTCTTTCCATTGTTGCCCTTTGAAAAGCTTCTGACTTAACCCTTGCACCTCTGAGCTGGGTGCACTAAAACCTTGGCCAGATGCAAAACAAGTTTGAGCCCGCAGGTGTCAACCCAGATCAAGGGGTGGCCTCTGCCTCCTTTCAAGGATGGAGTCAGAATGTTAACCAGCAGTAGGGACTCCTTCCCTGTGCCAGAGGAATTCTTGTTTTTTGGTTTTTTTTTCCTATGACAGAGTGCCAGGGCAGTTCTCAGTGCTCTGCCTTCCCTGAAGGATCCCAGGAGCATCCCCAGGTAACGCAGCTTTGCACAGCTCACACTCAGCTCTGCTCTGGTTCCTTGTTGCTCTGCTTCAACTTCACTTCAGCAGGTTCATCAGACTTTAGTGGTGCCTGTAAGGGAAAATTGGGTTTATTGTTTTCTGCACAAACAGGATGTAGTCAGCTCTTACCTGTGTGGAGTCTCAGACTGATTTCCTCTCTCTGTCAGCACTTTGTGTCTGTAAGTCCTGCCTGAGTTATGGCAGAAAGCGCCAGGAGAGCAGCTAGCTCGGGTGGGAGGGGTAAATTGAGTAAATAAAACTAAGAATATTCTGGAATAATAATTCAGGAGAGATAGTGATGTTGGTTAGTAATCTTTAGAATGCCTACATTACTAGTTGTAGAACTATCACATTATTCCAGTCAGGTACTTTAAAATTTAAACCACTTTTCTCACCAGGCTCTGAAAGTTTTTTACAGTCCCTGCAAGATCCTCCTGCCTGCTGACATTAATCCCATGAGAGAACTCAAACTTTTCTCTTTTTTTCCCCTTCCAACACTTCATATGGAAGTTATGAAGTCATTTAGCAAGTAATTAATTAAGGAAATGTCGGGTTTTACATGCATTGTCAGCTGATTTTAGATGTACCAGCAATATCTATCAGAGGTGAGAGTGGAAGGAAAAGGTATTTTGTTAGAGACAAGTGTTCTGTGGTGAGAGGATGTACTGCTGGAATTCCAGTGTCTCTTTCAGACTTCATAGGCTGTAGGAGAAACTCCAGTTTTACAAACTCTGTGGTGCTGCTGAACTTTAATATAACAAAGCTGTTACAATTTTCTTAAGGCTAGGCAAGAAAGAGTGGTTCTTTTGCACAGCATCATGGTCTGCTGATGACTTTTTTTTATTTTAATGGGGATCTTGGAATAAGCAGAAACAATTTTTGTCTCCAGTAGCTATCTGAGCAGGAAAACATATCTTGTAGTTATACATAAACACTATTTTAAAAACTACATTAGCCTTACAAGAGAAAATAGCATTTGTAATTGTTATCTCTTCCAGAGCATATGGAGAAACACAGCATCTTGCAGGATTATTGTTACACAGCACATCAGTGTGAATTCCTTTGTGATCTTTTGAACACAGAGCATTACAGAGGTGCCAAAGGTGCTGCTGCTCAATGGCTTTTCCCAGCAGACAAATGAATCCTGGCTGCTCCTCAGCCTCAGCAGCTTCCATAGCTCAGTGCATCTGTGTGTGGATAATTCCTCCTCTCTAGGGGCAGGTACCAGTGCACAAATCTCTGCCTGGAGATCATCAGGAGCAAAATCTCCAGCCCAAACCCCCCTATTGCCCTGTCAGTCAGTGGTGGCAGCAGTGTGGCTGTGACCGTGTTCACAGGGGTCTGAGGATGAGGGAAGGGATGAGGATCTGACTCCATGTTTCAGAAGGCTGATTTATTATTTTATGATATATGTTACATTAAAACTATACTAAAAGAATAGAAGAAAGGATTTCATCAGAAGGCTGGCTAAGAATAGGAAAAGAAAGGAATGATAACAAAGGTTTGTGTCTCAGACTCTCTGTCCGAGCCAGCTGGGCTGTGATTGGCCATTAATTAGAAACAACCACATGAGACCAATCCCAGATGCACCTGTTGCATCCCACAGCAGCAGATAACCATTGGTTACATTTTGTTCCTGAGGCCTCTCAGCTTCTCAGGAGGAAAAACCCTAAGGAAAGGATTTTCCATAAAAGATGTCTGTGACATGTGACAGAGCAGGAGAGTGGCTGGAGGGTGACACCTCCCTGCCCTGACAGTGTCCTGGGGCTGCTGGCTGTCCCTGCTGGTGAGGGGACACATCCCAGCCCCTGAGCTGTGCCAGCTCCCAGTTTGGCTCCTGCCTGTGCTGCAGGTGCCAGCCTCCCTCCAGCTGTGCCTCCCTGGAGGTGGCAGGCTCCATGCTGGGAGCACATCCCTGATGCAGCTGCTGTGAACTGCTCCAAGCTTGGCCAGAATCTCAACCTCTGAATCCATTTTTTTTCTCCCATCTGTACCAAGTTCATCTTGGCTGCTCCTCCTCCCGTGTGTGGCCCTGAGAGCAGAGTGAGCAGTGCTGTGTAGCCTCAGCTCTTATTTCACATCCCCAGATGGACAAAGCAGGACTTGGAGCCTGTTTGGGGGCTTGGGCAAAGCAGGAAATTGTAATCTTGAGTGAACACCATTCTGATTCTCTCCAGGCTGAATTTTCTGATCAACTTCAGGGACATTTTTTTTTCCTCACTTCTGGTTTTCTGCATTTTACACAGTTGGTGACACTTTGTCTGTGCTGGCAGATCCGTGCCAGGAGGAGCGGGGCCCTGTGGATGTGAAGGGAGGCTCTGACAGGATGGATGTTCACTGGAATGTTCTCAGAGATGTTCCCTCAGACATTTCTAAGGGAGGAGGAGTGAGGAGCAATGTTTCATTAATTCCCCTCCTGCTTTCTAGATTTCATCCCTAATAAAACCCATTTTCTGCAGATTTTTGAATGTCAGTTCCTAGCCAAGATTGTCATGGCATTTACATCTGGAGCTTGGAGCTGAGCTCTGCAAGTCTGTCAAGTTTTGTGAACCAGCTTTGCAGACCTGTGAAGTTTTTCTTGGCTAACGTTCTTCCATGTGAGAGAGGAGGCTGCCTCCTCCAGGCTTTTTAATTTTTTTTCTTTCCTTTTAGATGAGACTGAAAAACTGAGTAAATGACAGATTTCAATGTGATTTTTAAAGACCTTATTTCTTTACATTTATTCAGTTTGGGATTTCACTTGGAGGTAGTTCTCTCTCAAGTTTACAATGCCTGTGTTAGGATGCTGCTGTGCAGGAATTTGGTATGAGGAGTCTAAAGAAGCCTCAAAGGAGTAAAAAGGTGAAGGAGCCCATTTTAGAGAGACCATGGTGTATAAGAGGGTTTTACTTTTCCCCCAAACATTCTCAACTTCTGCTAATGTTTTAATGGGGAAGTACTGAGGAAAAATGATGACAAATAGAGGAAAACTTGAATACACAAGTATTTAATAAAATAGCAGAGATCTTTGAAGATCTAAATCTCTGCCTAAGGAAGACCTAATCCAAATAATTTATTCAAGTTAGGTCTCATTATTGCTTCCTCCATGATTGCTCCCAATAAATTATTTGCCTTATAAGAAGATATTGGTGGAACTGCTTACTACCAAGTTAAGCAAAACTTTTTAAAAAGCCCTTTTCCCTTGCTTCTGCTGTTTAACAATACATGTCTTTATCAACAATCAGAAAGTTTTCCTTGATATTTGTGCTGTATATTATTTCTTACAAATCTTAGAAAAAATGAGAAGTGCAGAATAACTGTTTAGCAGAGCATGGAGGGTTTGTTTTTTCTTTGAATTATTTTATTAGAAGCTGTAGTGTTTCCTGCGTATGTTGTGTATGTGTTTCTTCAAATCAGCCTCAACCTTAAAAGGTCCAATATTCCCCATTTTCCATTTTGGTCTTGATTTGAGTTTGCATTTTAAAATCCCCATTCTATTTGCCTGTTCTAAAACTCTGCCTGTGAGTTTAAAGTGCAATGTGTTTCAATGTAGGATATTTTAGCCTGAAATTTCATTTAACAATTAGCATTTTCTAATGCTATTTTCTAACTGCAGGAGCCAGGCAGTCAGCCTGTCTGACTTGCAGCGACAATTTTCAAGACTAATGAAGCCAATTATAATGTCAGTGTAAAACAAATTTAAAGCAAAAAGTCTCTAGATCCTATATGAAAGTTAATAAGCATTGATTACATTTTACCTTTTTTTTTGTTTTAGCTATCCATGTGCATTTGTTTGTGAACTCTGATTTTTTTTCATTTTTTTTCAGTGTTTTTGCTGGTTCCTGTTGTAGAAATAGGCTAAAGATTGCTTTGGTGTTCAGTTAAAAAAAGAACATCGTCCCAAATGGGTTTTTTTCTGTCAATGGCCAGAACATGTTGGCTGCAGAGACACATCATATAAAGGATATTAGTATTTTTAAATGAGAATTTCAAGTAAAATAATAAAAAATATCCAGCAAAGCCTTGTTTAGCAAAGTGAATCATGAGGCAGATTAAATTGTTAGATGAAGGAATATGAAATAAATTTTAATTTATAGTATGAAATTCCAAAAGGTTTTACAACAGAGGGTATTTTAGCCCTAACAAATAACACTGATTCATGCCAGCTCAGGAAAATAAGGAGAACAAATCCCCTGAGTATTTCCAAGTGAGAGTTTTCAAGCAGGAATAGATTGTGTGTGATGTTAGAAATCAGAGTGCAAATGCACATGTGTTACCACTAATGCTCCCTGGGTTTTATTCAGCCATCAGGAGCCCTTTGCTCCCTTCTGCTGTGGGGATATTGAAATGCCAGATGCACTGGAAAAGGAATAAATGGTAAAGTCACTACTTGAGTTCACAGCAGCTCTGCCTTGATTTTATTTTGTTTGGTCACTGTGGGATTTCAAGGCAGAACAGATGGATTGAAGAAACAGCTATGGTGTAAATGATTCTTTCAAAAATTTGGGCTGTTCAGTTTTTGTAACTGCTTTTCATGGGCCTTACCTAATGCCATTTAACCTCAGTCAAAACAAATGTTTCAAAAAATACCAGTGAGTGATTCCCCCATGATAACTGAGTATTTCAGTGTTTGCTAAAACATTGAAGTATACCAAAGTATGTTGGATGCCCTGTAACTTTCTCTATGGAACAGCAAAATGCAGTGAAATTTGCCCTATATTAGTTATAGAAAGCTCTGATTTTGGTCACTGTACAGAAATCAAATGCCCCAAATCCTCAGTTCAGTTCTGTTTCAGCGCTGGATACATCAGTACCAATGCAATTTTTGGCCATAACGCTGATATCTCCTAGATTTTATCATTTCCCCACACTTGCTATAAATGGATATTGATGGGTTTTACTGTGCTTATCTGATGACTGTTTGGGAGGAGGATCTGCTGAGAAACAGGAGCTCCAGTCCCTTTATTTATGTGCAATTCTTTAATGGACAAAACCTCTTTTAGCACAGCTGAAAACTCTGAGTTACACGAGAGGACTTCTCCCTGCTGAAGTACAAACCCTGTGAAAAGACAAAGGGAAGCTGCCAGCACTGCAGTAGGGATTCTCCAAAAGACAAATTCCTCTTTCTGCGTTTGCACCTTAAATAACATTGAAATATCTAAGAGAATGAGGCCATTCTAGCACTACAGCAGCTTCCCATCTGAGTTGAAACTGCAAATGGAAAATAATCCCTAAGTTGTTTGCAGTAGTTTTGAGCTTGCTTTTGTCTCTGAAATCCCAACATATTGTTAGCCTGTCCTGTGTTTCACCTCTAATGATAAGGCTCTCTGCACTGAAAGTACTTTGTCTCTGCAAAATTCCAGAAGTAGCTCTCAAAAAGCATCTTTCCTCCAATAGAGGCATTTTAGAAAATTCACTTGGTTTCATCAAGAGAAAAGACAGTTGTGAGACTGCTGGTAAATATCTGTTATCTTTCTCAGCCGACTGTAGAAAGATTGAGAATCTGTGTGGTTAAAACATAAAAAATCCCAACCACAAACACAATGGGGTTGCTTTTGCCTTTTTATTGCTTGATACTTCTGCTAAATGCAGCACAAATTTCCTGTTTGCATTAATCTGCAAATAGCATTAAAAACATCCCTGTCGAATTTGGAGCTAAAACTTCCATAGATTGAAGGGTGAGAAAGAGAGCAAAGGGAATATTCCATTTATTGCATCCAGATTTTGAGAGAAAATTACACTGAGGATGCTCCAGAATCATCATGGAGGTAATACTGGATTTAGGGCTAGATTTGGCCAGGTAATCTGCAAAGAAAATCTGCAAGAGGGTTTTCTAAAATACATTCACCATGTCAATTGTTACTTTAGCCAATAAGAGATTTTTCATATGTTTCTGTGTTGTTTATTTAGCATTAATAGTTACAGCTGAAATGTTGCTCTTTGTGTGTGAAATAAAAGCCTGGGAGCTCCACAGAGATCAGAGCCCCCCTCTGCCCAGGAGAGCATCCTTGTGATTCCTGTCTGTGACAGTGGCAGGGGACTGAAACCTCCAAATGGCTGCTGGAAATGCCACTTGCCCCAGCATTTCCTATGTATTTCTAATAAAAATTCTACTTTAAAAAGCTCAGGTTAGTAATCTGTCTGTGTGGCTGAAGGAAATATGATTAACAGTGTAAGTAAGCAAATCCAAGCTAATTCCATTTTAGCTGGCATTAGTAAATATGTGATAATTGAGCAAGGGGAGCTCCAGTGACCCGTGCACAAATCCAGAGCCTCTGATGTGCTGTGCAGGCTGTGCTCACTTTGGACTGCTGTCTCCTCACTGCACATATTGCTTCTCCTTAAATTGTGGTTTTAGGATATGGCTGTTTCAGAGGAAATTAAAATAAACTCTGTCATGCAAGAAAATAATGGTAATTAAAGACAGCTCTGGAATAATAATTTGTACAAGTGTCAGAAGAAAATAAAATCTAACCAGTAGTTAGATGATCTAACTAAATATAGTTAAATTTGAATGCAGTTTGATCAGCTAATGGAAAATTTAAGCAATGTGATGGATTTTCTTACAGCCCTGCCCTGCTGCTCCAGGGAGTCCTTCTCACTAGTAGTATTTTGGTCCTTTAATCCACTGGTCAGCTCTAAAGCAATGTTACTGAGGGGAAAAATTGCAATGCAGTGCTGTGGACTTGAGCTGTGTTGAAATTATGCAGGAATAAGACATGATTAGAAATAAAAGAGAGATGCTTCAAGAAGCCTTCAAATGAGAAGGGGGGAAGAGATGTTTTCATTAACAAGGCAGAGCATGAAAAATCTGCTCTGTGACACAGGGATGGGAGTGGTAACTTGTGAAATGTTGAGTACAGCCCATCACTGATCTTTCTGGACCCTGTTCTGTAGAACTCAGCTTGACAAGATGGGCCTGAGCTCAGAATTCAAGCTGAACCTGCCCTGCCTGTTGTGCTTGGCAGGCTGAGGCTGAAGCTTGGGCTGATTTGAAATGCAGGGATGAAATCAGCACCCACATCATGCAGGGGGTGGGAAGGTTACAAAGCATTCCTACTCATCCTTTGTCTGGAAGTGGGGATGGATAGTGATGTTAACAGAGGGATTTTGTGAGTAGCACTGGATCTTTTTATGGACTTGTGTGAAATAAAGATAATTCTAAAGGTATTAAGGACATCTTAACCCTTCTCCAACACTAGGATGTGGTGATTAACAAAAACTTCCATAAATGAAGTTCCATAAATGAACTTGCTGTGTGCAGGAGTTGTCGTGCAGCCAGGCACCACAAGGCTGCAGTCTGAGATGATTGAAGTTTTTGGGTGTTTTTTCCACGTGGGTTTTGCTTGCTGTAAATGTGATTTTGATTGTCTCCATTCTCTCTGATAACCACTATGGAAATACAACACGCCCATCTTTCCTGAATGCTCCAAATCTCTTCTGTGATTTGTAGCAAAGGCCTTAAACACATCTGAGCGTTCTGCAATGTGTGGGAAGTAGCTTTCCTTTTGGAACTTGTAATCAAATAATTTGGAAAAAAATGTTCTGCTTATTTCTGCTTTATAACAAATTCATATTAGACATCAGGTCTCACTCTGCAGATGAAAACAATGCACTCATAATTCAGCTAAGAAAAAGAAAGTATTTTGGATTTCACTATTCATCTCCAGAGAAACTTAAACTTGCTGTTTGCAGTAAAGCTTAGTTTTTTAATGGCTTTTGTTTTGGTTGGAAGCCCACAGTACACTGTGGTGCTTCTGAGATTGCTTTCTAGAACAAGGCAAAATACAGTTATGTTGGTAATTAATTTAAAGTGGTTTTTTGCGTGCTTTGTGTTTAGAACATTTTTTTTCAGAACGTGTCTTTACATTATGGAAAAATATTCTTTGCATGGACAAAATCTTATTTGACAGAATGGAAATCTGGTCAAAACCCAGTTTTCCCATAATAACTGCCAAGTTCTTGTACCTTATTAGTTTAAAATAGGGCAGTGTGCTGGGCCTGGAGAACATGGATGTCATTTTAGTGTGTGGATGGCACCAGCTATAAACTGGAATTCACTTCCATACTAAATACCAGGATTATAAGCAGTATTCTAAACACATGCTCACAAACACCAAGGATATCAGGGAGAGGAGAAAAAGATCATTAAGGTTACTCTTCAAGGCATCCAGGGCTTTAAAAAATTCTTCCATATTATATCTATTACAATTAACTTGAACTTCAAAGAAGTTTTAAATAATTTGGCCACGGGTCATTAAGTTACCAATGTCACTGTGTTCTTGCTACCTCATTTACCTTAATTAGAGTGCACTTTTATAAACGATGGTAACACACTGTAACAAGCTGGATTTGATAGCCCCTGCCAAATGCTGGCTCTGAGATGGTTTTATTTTGCTGGCTGTATCCTTGCAGAATAATAATCTTTATCAAGTTGTTCTTATAGCAAGCTCATCATTGCTTTGGGATTTCATTTGAGAGATATGTACTACATAAATGTTTATATAGGAAGGAAATGAATGGATTGGGGTACCTGAAGGGTGTAGATTGGGGATGAAAATGAACTTGGTGGTGTGGTGGATGTCTGAATTTTTTCCCATGGGAGAAATTCTCCTTTCTTCCTAAAGGAAATTTTTGTCAGAAGAAATCTGTTATGAGTAGAGCCACTTAAAATTAAATGAGTGTTATTCTCACCTTCCTCATGATGGGAGTGGATATATCTGCATGAGTTTTTAGGATGGCTAGACAAGGTGCCTCTTTTTAATTCATGTCTCTGCCAAGCACTGGGATGATGAACAAGGTATTTTGAAGTATCACAGTTATTCTTTTCACTTGTGGATGTTATGTTTATCAAAGAGCACAGGTCAATGCTGTAACTCCTACAACTTTCACACAAAACCTACTTTTTTTTTTTTCCCCTAAAACCTTTTGTTTCACTAGGGACCTTTTCCAGACAGCTGCAATTCAGATTGCAGAAAGCTCTCCCTGAAAGGTGATCTAAATTAAATAATTCAACTCATTCAGTTGCATACAAAAGAAACATGAATTATCAATTCTTTGATTTCTTAGGTTTTCATCTTTTTGCACTGTCAGATAACTTCTGTACTTGGTCTTTTTAATATTCCTGTCCCACTTTTACATGGGGACACTTGAGTTGCAGGGTTTACTTGGGTACTGAAGCTTTACCATGAAATATTGAGGCTGCCTTGAAAATAAAACTGTTGCTCACTGTGACTCGGAAAATCACTCAGTAATAGTTTACATTATGTCGCACAAAATTCACGAGGAAAGGTTGCAAACCAAAATGAAAAGGCAAAAACAACAGCTGCATCTCTCTGCCTTGACAAAGTGGCAGATGGTAACTGTGGCAATGCTGCTTTGTACGTTCAGAGCAAACAAACACTTCTGTACATATGGGGAGCAGATTTATGCTCTTACCTGTGGCAGAGTGAGGGAAGGAATGTCTGTGTTTTGGGCACTGCTCTCTCTTTGTCTGGCACCATCCCCCAGGGCATGGCAGGAGAGGTCAGGGGCTCTGGTAGGGTGTGATGGGAAATGAGGTGTGAGTGCTGATCCATGGCTTCCTCCCATTTCTGCTGAAATAATCATACATGCCATCAATAAATCTGTCTAATAGCTGTGATACTCTGCTGAAAAGGGGAAAAAACCCAAAACAGAGGCAAATTGTGCTTTCTTTTTTCTATTGATACTATTCTCAGGGATATCAACTCCCTTTTGCTTCTGCATTGCTCTGTAGCTCACCTAAGTCTTGTAAACACCTGGAGAAAAACACATTTGTTAAAGCTGCCGCCTGAAACTGAAATCAAACCTTTCTTTTGGAATCTTTTATTGGAAGCCACATAAGGACATATTAAAGATGAGATAGGCAAAGTCATGGAAGAAGGGATGAAGGAGTTTCCTTTCAATCCATGAACCTCTTTCTGGTTGACTTCTACCTTTAACTACCCTTGATTAGAGGTAGTAAAACAGCACAGCAAAAATGTGTGTGCATCTGTACATGCATGAAATCAGCTAACAGCTTATTTTGAACGTTGTATTTTACTCAGTGTTTTTCTACTATTTCTTAAAGCTGTAGATTTAGGTTTCATTTTTGTGCTTCTCTGATGGATGAATGATGACAGGGTAGACCTGGAAGCACAATTGCTTGAACTCTGTGCTCTAATGAACAGGTAGTTTTAATGTAATGTATTCAGAGATTTCAGCCCCTCTGTGCAGGTATGCAATATCACATTAGTTGTACATTTACTAGCATCCAGCACAGAAGATATAAAATTACACACCACTCAGTTTTTACAGAAATAAGATTAGATATCTACAAATCACCCTCTGGAGTAAATCACATTACTAGCACTGTCTGGCCAGAAACCCATGAGAGAAGGCAGCTGAAATCCAGCATGTCAATGGTACATAATAATGCAAAGCCAGACAAAATATTACATTCCATACTTGGCCTGTGCTATGGAGAGAGAACTTTAATCCAGATGCATGTGTTTGAATCAGATGAATAATTCAAGGAACCAGGAAATTATGCCTTTCTGATCACCATTTCCAGTTTTTCCCATCCCTTTGCTCCTTGTTGCTTCCTGAGTGTGAGTGTGCTTGGTTTGGGAGAGGTTTGGGACTGAGCATTGTGCAAAGTGAGGAAAGGGAAGCAGAGCTCAGTAACTTCAGGAATGGAGCAGAATTCCCATGAAATATCAGTCTATGCTGTCATGGAGAGAGGAGGACTTTACACACTTATTGAGCTAAGTGAGGGCAGCTCTTTGCCAGTGAGCAAAGACACATATTCCTTCCATATCACAAATGCTTTTGCAAATTAAAGTCATGCTGTCTGTGGAATGAGTGTTTCCCTACTTACTAATCCTCCTGTCCACTTTGCCGGTGTTCAGACTGTTACTGGACCATTTAGTAGCTCTCTCAAAGCAGTTCTTTGCCTTGGCTATCCTCTAGTGTGTGCTCAAGCAAATCATCTCCAAGCAGAAAGTGTAATGTGCAACCCTAATGACATGAAAATCCATATTAACTCTTTAGGAAAAATCTCTTTCTAGGAGCTCAGATGCTGCTGCTGTTCCTGTGAGCTAGATGCATGCTGTCCAGGAATGGTCTAGATAATTTTCCATTAAAAAAAACTAATGTATTTCTACTTTAATTCTATTTAATTTTTTAGATGATGTTTCTGTAGACACTATCTACAGTTTTAGTAGATAGAATGACTTTGAAGACTTCTGGCAAATAAAGTAGGATCAGTTTCTGTCTGTGATTATCAGGAAATATCACAAATTCAGGAAGTTGTCCCATTTTTAGGGAAGTAAAAGCCTGATTCAGCCAGATACTGTATTCAGAACTTGGTTTTTAAGTTGTCCTGGCTATAGCAACCACCAGAAGAAAGAATGAGGAGTTTGCAGAAGCCTGTGTTAAAGTATCTGGAGAATGAGGATGTGTCAGTGTTTGTGCTGACATGGAGCTTCAGTACTGTGCAGTGACCTTAGACTTTAGCAGCTCCTTTAATTTCTCCACAGGGAGCATTTTACTGATTCCTGCATGCTTTTAATTGCAAACTAATTTATCATTTGCTACAGGCCTTGAAATCATTTCATCACGCTCTGGCAGGGAATGGTTTCTGGAGACCTATGTTTGGCCAAACTGCTGATTTAACAACTGGTGCCAGGAATCTGAGGGGGTTTAAGGTGATGGCTGGGGGCTCTTGTGCATGAAATGTCCCTCAGGAAGTCCCTGTGAAGAGGGAGAGTGGGAACTGTGCCTGCTTGAAAATAAAAACAAAACCCAAACCCTCGTGTCTGCATTACCCAGAGCTGTGTAAGACAGGGGAAAACATTTCCAGAACCTTCTTCTGTTTTGTTGATAAAATGCCACAGTTTTTTTTTAGTGGCTGAGATGTGGTGACAAAAGCCATGTTCTGCTGTGACACAAGTTCCCTAGCACAGGAGTGTGACAGCTGTGCTGTGGAAGGGAATTTTGTGTGGTTCAGCAGTGGAGTGATTGTGTCACTCTTCAGGATGTTCCCTCTTCTTCTGTTGCATTTGAGTAGCAAACCTCAGGCTAGATCTGCTTAGAAAACTGGAATTCTTTAAATTGAAGCATATTTTACCCAATTTTTTCCACCAAATTCTTCTTTAATGACCATTCTGATGAAGTTTTTCTTCTATAAGGAACTCTTGGAAAAAAAAAGTTTGTTTTAATCTGATATTTAGGTGATTTCTCATCCTTTTGCACAAATAGGGTGAAGCTTTGTCTGAGACACTGATGTTAAGGATTTATTCTGAGACAAAGGGGTTGAGGTCACAACACTTTTAGACTATGAGTAAGTGGCTTCCAAACAAGAAAGCATTGCTCAATCAATAAACTAGTTTTGCATGCAAAGAATAAAATCCTAGCTGGCTTGTCTGTTTCCATCAAGTATGGAAAACACCGAGGAAAAGGTTACCTGATTAAAGTGTTTCCCCTTGCAGAGGTCTGAGTCGCTCGTGTAAATTTACTTTCATCAGGTCCAATGACAAACCAATAATTCATAATAAACATATTTTGAAATGGAAATGGAATATATTTCATTGAAAGGGCTGTGGGAGCCCAGGTCATCAATCACTTCTCCCACAATTCTAATTTGAAGCTGTCTGCCTAACAAGGAACCTTGTAGTGCAGTTGCATATTAAGCAGCGCTCTGGGAGGGGAGGAGGAATGTGCATTTCTGAGCTCCACTGAAGCTCTTTGCTTTGATTTCCATTTCTTGGTCATTAGGAGTGGCTCAGAGCAGCCAGTACAAACTCTGTGCCTTGGAATTAAAGCATAACTCTAACAGCAATGCTGATGTCTCCCCTTCACATGGAATTTTGGAATGGATTTTGGGGAACAGCAGTTCCTGACGTTACGTCACAGCAGAGTTGCTGTGACTTTTTTGAATAATTGCTGCACAAGAGATAGATCACAGTTGGACTGTCTGGCTTATGAATTACTGTGTTGTGAAACTAATTCTGTCTAGCATTTGGTCCCAGCATGGGAAGCAAGAGTGACACAAGTGATCCATGCAGGGGCTGTGTCTTTTTTTATGTTTTAAGAATAACTCCACTATTATGAGATCATTAACTTTCAAGTCAAGGTTACAAGAGTCTTTTCACAGCCTCTGCTTTGCAACATGTAAAATAGCTTTTCCTGCTTTTTGTGCTGCATTTCTAGGAATATTTAGATTGGTTTAGTTCTTTATTTTATCACCATCCCCGGTTTTTTTTGTTAGTCATCTAATTTTTTATTTCAGGTAAAATTGTGTTTTCCTCTTGAGGAGGAAGAACATTCATTAAAACTAACTTTTATCTGGAGAGAAGTTAACTTCCCATTTCTGTCTTTGTAATCAAGAGATTATTTGAAGTTCGTATTCTGAAGGGATTAAATCAGTCTCTGAATATTATGAAGCCTTCTCCTTGCATATTTGTCTCCATGTACAATTGGGATCCTTTGAAGCGAGCCCTTCACTTTTCTTTTTTCTCCAAACATGGGGAGCCTTGTTCTGTCACACTTTAGCACCACAGAAGGGAAGACAGCTGGAGAGAGTCTGTGCTTTACAATGGAAATGTGTTTTTTTCTTTTTTTCCTCCTCTGATTGGATTTTCTGCAGTCGTCCTTTTCCTGTCCCTCATCTGATTTTAATAATGAGATTTAATAGGGATGTTAAATTTGTGGTAACCAAGATGGGCATTAATCATGTGTTTTCCATCTTCTAATAGCCTCAAATGAGGTCTGGGTAGCTATCTAGACCTAATGAATTATCTCATGGCTATCTAGTCTGTGATTCTGTTGGTGCTCTTTGACTCCTGCACAATGATAGGGTGTCATTAGACCAGCTTTAATCCCAGCTCTGTTCGTGGCATTCCTGATCCAGGGCCTATAACCCTCACTCTCCCAACTTTAGTGTTACTGAAAAAAATCCTGTAGGGAATATTTAACCCTCCTGAGGTGAATATCAACCGTTCCTCAGAAGAAATGTCAATGTGGTGAACATGTGTGTGCATCAAACATTGAATGTGTACAGTTTTACTTCTGCTTTTTACCTTTTTGGAGTGTAAACCTCCTGCCAGGACAAGGCAAAGTGCTGCCCAGCTGCTTTTGGATATTTGCTCTCTTTATTTATGATTCATTTTCTTTGCATAGATTTTTACAGATTTTTTTTTCCTCCTAACTCAACCAGCCCATCACTGCAACTCAGTTACCCTTCTAATAAAGCTAAGCATAAAATCCTCTCCATGGAGCAGTCAATGCTTGGTACAGTTCACATTTCTTAAAGGTAAAATATCACCTTCCACAGTAAGATCTGAAGGGTTTGTACGGAACTTTATAGCTTTATAAAAAATGTTTTCTTCCTTTGTTTTCATCACTGTTAACTTTTTTCATTGGCTCTATGTACATGAATGTAAAGCTAAAGAAAACCAAAGTGGAAAATATCACAAAGGGCCATGTCTAGTTCCAAGTCTAATTAAAATTATAGAAAAATCTACATGGGAAAGGGGAATGACTTTTAACCATGTTTTGGAGGCTTAGTACTGTGAATCTTGTTTCACTTATCAGTTCTTTTTGGTGTTGATCAAGCCTTAACTCTTGCCCGATGACAAAAAAAAATCCATCTAAGTCCTTGCAGTCCTTCCAAAACAAAAGCATGACACTAAGCCCTACTTTATCAGTGCCTGGATGGTCTTTTCTCTCAAGCAGTGGAGGATTTTTTTTTCTGCTTCTTCAAGAGTATTCTTCATATACTTTGCCTGGCATTTCATCTTGACAATGAGATGACAGCACGCATAACAGCAATCTGAAAATTCCCTCCTATCCAATTCACACTGAAGTCAGTGGGAGCCCAAATCTAAGGATTTTAACTGTGCTTCACTTAGGTCTCGGTGGTTTTGGATAATTCTATAATTCTGCTTGAAAGACAACAGTAAGCATTTCTGCAGCTGGCAGGAGGGTGTGGGGAGGTGAGGGTCAGACTCTTCTCTCAGGTGATAACAAGTGCAAAGTTAAGGGGAAATGGCCTCAGGTTGCACCAGGGGGAATTCAGATTGGATCCGAGGAAACATTGCTGCATGGAAAGGGTTGTCAGTCCTTAGCACAGACAGCCCAGGGCAATCACCATCCCTGAAGGTGTTTAAAAGATTTGGGGTTGTGGTTTGGTGCTGGTTGGCCATTGGGCTTGAGGGTCTTGAAAGTCCTTTCCAACTCCCAAGATTGATTCTATGGTTGTGTAAGTGCTAGCTGGCAGTGGTGGCCAAAAGGAGCTTAGGAAGTTAATTTTCTGATATGGAAACTAGAAGTTAGGCAAGGACTGGTAACTGCTTTTTGTCTTTATTCCTGATTTGAAAATCTGCCTGTGTAGCAGTGTATGGAAATCATGGGCCACCTCCTTTCCAGGCAAAGGAAAGCACAGAAATGCTGGTGCCATCTCCTTTGTGGGGAAAGGAAAGCACAGAAATCATGGTGCCATCTCCTTTGTGGGGAAAGGAAAGCACAGAAATCATGGTGCCATCTCCTTTCCAGGGAAAGGAAAGCACAGGAATCATGGTGCCACCTCATTTCTGGGGAAAGGAAAGCACAGAAATCCTGGTGCCATCTCCTTTCCAGGGAAAGGAAAGCACAGGAATCATGGTGCCACCTCCTTTCCAGAGAAAGGAAAGCACAGAAATCATGGTGCCATCTCCTTTGTGGGGAAAGGAAAGCACAGAAATCATGGTGCCATCTCCTTTCCAGAGAAAGGAAAGCACAGAAATCCTGGTGCCATCTCCTTTCCAGGGAGAGGAAAGCACAGAAATCCTGGTGCCATCTCCTTTCCAGGGAAAGGAAAGCACAGAAATCCTGGTGCCATCTCCTTTGTGGGGAGAGGAAAGCACAGAAATCATGGTGCCATCTCCTTTCCAGGGAGAGGAAAGCACAGGAATCATGGTGCCATCTCCTTTCCTGGGAGCTCCCAAGGTCAGAGCTCCCTTCCACAGAGCACTTACGAACCCTGTGGAAGAAAGAGCTTCACCATAAAACAGAGCATGGCATTGGAAGCAGAGGTTTCAGAGAGATTTGAGGAAGCCAAGTCTAACCCTGGCAGGTTCAGTGTTCCTCAGTGGCAGTGGCAGAGGTGGTTCCTCCCCTGCCTGTCCCTGCAGTGCCAGGGGAACTGAGGGATGCCCAGCTCCTGTGGCTCTTTCCAGCATCTTTGCACAGCTGGGTGAGGTGTCAGGCCATGAGCAATAGTTGAGGGAAGGCCATAAATCAAGGCTGACTCGTGAGCTGACTGCAGTTATCCTGACCATAATTCTCCAGCAGTTGTCTCAGCTGGAGTCAGAAATATTCCAGTGGACATTGAAGTCTGCAACAGGGCTGAGCTTTATTCCATCACTGGAGAGGCTCAGAGCTTCGTTTGAAGGAAGGTGAGATTCAAATAAATGGTCATCCTTTCTGGAAGTTCTGCTTAAAAATTGTCAGTCGCTCTACAGAATTTTCAGAACAGCATTTCAAGTTAGAATCAGCATTGCAGTGTCTACCTGCAATTTAGCCCTGAGCCAAAACACAATTCAGTGATTTAGTGCACTAGATTCTGGGAAAAGAAATTCAATTTTAGCTTTCTAAAATGAATTTTCCCCTTGTGAATAGCTCTTTCTATGTGGTTACTAAACATATTTTGTGGAAGTGTTAACTTCCTCTTGTTGATTTCATATTTTTAAATCTATTTACTAGTTTTAAATCTATTTACTAGTTTATTTACTGCAGTTTAATATGTGACTGCTTGTGGGTCTGGGGGAAGCAGATGAAACAATTTTGCCAGAACATGCAGGTCTGTGAAAACTGTTTTACTGAAATTTTCAGGGAAGGGAGAAGAAGGTACTGTTTTATTCCTAAAAAAAGTTAACTTCAGAAATCACATTTTCGGTATAATTTTAAGAAGGAATATGCAAGAACAAAAAAAAAAACTTATGAAAAGTGTTTATTTATTAATATTCCCCACTGTCCTCATGGGTTCAGTGTAAAGACCAGCTTTGAAACATTAGAATTATCTGTATTTTTCATTTTTGTGTGAGTTTTTTGGGTAGTCTTAGCTCCTCCACATTTGATTCCAAAAATTATGTATTTATTTACCTCTTCCAATCTTGAGTGTATCTATCGTAGATGTTTTTAAATATCCAGAAAAGAGCAAGAAAAATTGCACTTCAGTATTTTGAGCTGACAGATGCTGTCTGATTTCCTCATTGGTGATACCAGGATAGGACTTTAGATATTCAGCTAACTAATTTGACTCTGCTTGACCCAGCTTTAGTTATGTTTGAGGCCTCGCTTTTACTGAAATTCAGGAAAATAATCCCAAAATTCAGATTTGGGAGAAATCCTACACATCATCCCTTCATTCCTCTTTGTAATCTGAGGTACAAAGAGCTGGGAGATGTCTAAAATACTGTGGTTGTTTCCAGCATTCATGTTAGCTAAGGACAAGTTTTAGCTGGGTTTAGGAGCCTAAGTAGCAGGCAGATAGCTCAGAAGTCATTTCCAATCCAAACATAATCTAATCAATAGCCTAATTGTGGAAAATGCTGAAGACTTCAGTGGACGCCTCTCATAAAAATTAGCAGAGAAACAGACTGAATTGCAAAGGAGAAAATTAAATTCTAGTGATTCTGTATGCAGTGAAGGCTCCAAGGCTGCAGATGAACAAGCTCTTTTGGGTAGGCTAATGCTGTGCCAAAAGGACTGCACAGAGTGTAAGGAATGAGCAAAGAAGTGCCATATGAGTTTCAGTGCAGATAAATTTCATGTAATGAATCTGGAGGGAAAAAAAAATATCTAAACCTGATAAGATGCTGACAGATTTCAGAAAGCACAACTTAGAGTCACTGCTAACAGTTTGTGGAATCGCTGGCTCAGTGAATACCTGTTCTCAAAAAAAAAAAAAGACTTTGGCATTATCAGGAAAGTATTGAGAAAGAGATGAAGGCTATTTAAAACCTTGTGCTTGTATCTCCAGTGTTCTGAGGAGGGCACAGTACAGTTAGGTTATAGAGCATCACTGATAAAATAGTTCAGAGGATGGAGGAAGGTTCTTTGTACACAAAGGCTAAAAAGGCTGAATTTCTCCACTTTGGAGAGCAGAAAGTTGCAGTGGGGAAAATTGGGCATTATGGAATCATAAAGGCAGCAAGTAAAGTGAATAGGAGGTTAACTCAAGAAATCCAAGTAATTGATATTTAAATCTGGCAAGACATCAGTTTAAATGACAGAATGGTTTGGATTGGAAGGGACCTTTGAGCTCCTCTTGTTCCACCTCCCATGGCATGGGCAGGGCCACCTGCCCTGGGCTGGGATGCTCAGAGCTCCACCAGACTTGGACACTGCCTGGGGAGGGGCAGCCCCAGCCCATCTGGGAACATCCTATAAAGAACTGCTGCATGGAAATCTTCAGAAATCTGTGGGCAGAGAGACAGAAAAATGGGTTCAGCTGGTTCAGAAAGGGATAGAAGGAACCCCTGGACAGGTAATTCATGAACAGATCCAACATGGGCAAAGCCAGGGCAGGGGTTGTGGTGCTGGGGGAGTGACCTGCACCCGGCTGGGCTGCTCTGTGCTCCCCCAAAGGGCTTCTGCTCCTGCCCCTCTTGCTCAGAAAAGCTCTGGGTGCTTCCTGCAGTCCAGATCAGACATTCTGGGCAGGTTTCAGAGCTGCTGGGTGTCGGTTTCTGTCACAGACTCGTTCTGCCAGTGCCACAGAGGCTGGAGAATGAATGCCAGGTGGATGTTGCAACTGCAACAAATGGCTACGTACCAGGAAGAACAGAAATACCAATTCAATTTGACTTAATGTAGTTATAGGAGGCTATTGGTTTTATCTTCAATATTAAATTCTGGTTTTCTGCGGAGCAGTCTAGGATCAGGATCAGATAACAGAAATGTCAAAGGCACTAAATTAAGCAGTGATGCCTATGATTATTATTTATGGACTTGTAGGATTTTCTTCATTTTAGCCACTTGTTTCCACATTTTTACTCTCAGAGGTTGTTTTATGGTTTTCAAACCTGATGCGTTATATCTTTATTTTCTTTTATATCCACGTGTGTCCGAATGTAGCGTTCAAACACTGTTTTACTAAATGATGTCAGCTCATTTATATCTGGTGGGTTGCAGGAAAAGCAGACTTACATTTAAAGCATTTAAAAGTATTCAAAGAGATAGAAAGGAAGATGCTGTGTTTGCTGTAGTTATTCCAGCTGGTTTCAGATACTTTCTTATCAGTTACTGCTGGTTTTCTCTTCTGACCTTTTTCCCCTCCAATTTTTCACTTCTATCTGTTGCTATTTATGTTGGCTTATCCTGAGGCCCATTTTCTTGCTTTCCTTTTTGATCAAGTGTGTTGCTGTTAAGTTCAAGCACTTGCACAGGTACCCACTGCAGAGAGGAATGCTCTTGGCTCCAAGAACAGGGGTGAGCTACAGAAGAGACAAAAACTTTGATGTAACCTTAAAAATTCTAGTAATCTCTTTGGATGCCTCATGTATCCATCATTCCAGCAATTTAAAGAACACAAAAAAGTCAGTATTGCAAAGAAATGGAATCTCTCAAGGTTGTCTGGGGAGGATCCCATTGGATACTCCTCAGAAACCTCTTTACACCATGGAAATTTATATATATACACTCATATATATATATATGTGTGTGTGTGTGTATATATATATATATATACACATATATATATATATGTGTGTGTATATATATATATGTAATGGCAATGGCTGTATCCTCTGGCCTTTTGGGATTCTGAAGTGAATGTGAAATTCCACATGCTTATGCATCTTGGGAGTTTAATAAAGAGTGGCTTGGTCACCAGGACTTTGTGATGTTCATGTGGAATATTTAGTCACAAATTGCAGTTGAAAGTTTTTATCTCTCAATGTATTTTCTCCCAAGTCCTTGCACTGTGTATGTACACTAAATTCTTACACACCTTTATTATTTATGGAGCATTGTTGCAGTGGTTTAGTTAAAATCCTGCTTTGTTCAATAGTCAAAGCTTCACAGTGAAGTGACCAATACTATTTTTAAGTAGCCATTTGAAACTCTTATTTATTAGCAGTACTAAATCATCCACCTGCTCACAGTCTGCATTCTGAGGGATTACAGTGGCTCCTTCTTGGGGATGAGAGTTGTTTTCTGTGATCAATGTGATTGCTGCTAATGGTTTGTGATTTAAGTGATTACCGGGCATGAAGAGCAGTTTTGTAATTTGTTCTCCCCGGTGAATAATCTTTGGTTTCCTGGATACATTTTTTCTGTTTATCAGTTGGTTAACTTTGGGTAAATGAAAGAGAGGAGTGCATGAAGCAACATCAAAGCACAGCTCAGGCTGCACCAGGCAGGCTCGCCCTCCTCTCTGCACAGGGAAGTACATTTCCCTTTTGGAGCTCTGCTCTGTAGTGCAGGGCTCCTTTGAAATATTGCATTTGACACAAATGGTGGGAAACTTCTGAATTTATTAAAGAAACCCAGCGCACCGAAGAGCTGGAACAGAGAGACTCGTGGGCTATTTATGGCAGAGCTCCTAATTTGGCCCAGTGTGATTGTTGTCTTCATAGACACAGGATGGGGAACAGGCATTGTTACCTTCACCCAGCTGTAGTTATTATCTACTAACTGCTCTGGGGAAAGAGTGAGCAGTACGAAATGCACAATACAAAGGAGGGGAGCAAACTGCTGGAATAGTTCTGCAGCCTCGGACTGCCAGAGCTGTGATGAGCTATTCAGGTGATCTGAAATGAGCCCTGACAAAAGCTCTACGGCACTCTCTGCTCTGCATTCTGCCCATTTTTAAAACCTCCCCTGTTTTATAAAAGAAATACTACTTGTTTCCATGGAGTGGTATTTCCTGACTATTCTTTTGCTAAGTACACACTAGGTAGCTCTGTTTCATGGCGGTGTCACACAGAAAAAGAATGTTCTTGTGTGTTTTTAAAAACTTGCTGAAAAACACATTTTTAACAAAATCTTCTGTGTTTGACAGTTTCAGGTGTGAGAAGTGGGATTAATTTCTTGTTGAAATTAAGTTCTTGTTTGCATTTTATAGAAGGTAAATAATTTACTTTATGAAATGATTTTTTGTTATGATAGACAGCTCTGGCATGAGAAGCAGCAGAACAGAGCTAGTTCTGAGCTGGTTCTCCCTTCTCATGCAAGAAAACCATCAGATAACATTTATAAGTTATGAAATTTTGTTGAATCTGGAGCTGAGACAGTGAGTTCTACATATACAGACGTGCCTGTTGGCATTTTTCTGATCATAGCACTGGTCTTGTTGGCTGTATCATGTTAAAGGAGGATTAAAAAAACCTTTGTGATACTTCAAGATTACCTCATAGCAAATTAAAACTTGTATGAAATTTATCCCAGCATATGAAAAACCAGCCCAGTTTTTAGTGCCTCTGGAGTACGCTGTATCAAACTGAGATCCTAAGTCACTGCACAAGTTTTGACAGAATTTTCAGTTCCAAAGGAGATGAGAGAAAATTTTACAGGTGCAACAAAACTGTTTACAATTCAAGTTTTCTATAGGAACAGTTTATATGTTTTCAACCCTTGGTGCTGGGGAAAAGTGGACGAAACAAAGAAACCCAACTCTCGCTTCTTTTTCACACTAGAAATCAGATTTTGAAGTTGTTTTTTTCCAAAACTCCTGTGTCCCCTTTCTATTTCTCTCACAAGCAAAGTTGTGTTCTTGTAAATGTCTTTAAGAAAGTAGATTTAGGTAAATTTTGTCCTTGTCACATTTAATGTAGCCAGACTCATCCATTCCTTGGTGTCATTAGTCCTGATAGATTCTCATGTTTAGGGATCTTTCAGGAGCTGGTGCATGAGCTTAGGCAGTGCCCTGAGTTCTTGCTTACCTTGTAATCAGGATTTTGTAATCAGCCTCACATTATACAAGGAAGTGAATGATTATAGCATCACTTCAAATATGATGCCAGAGCAAGTTCATTTCCTGGGCTGGAAAACTTTCTCTAGTGGATGAATTACCTTGATAGTGTAAGGCTGAATACAGAGGTGCTCCAAAAAAAGCTTCATTTGGGGTTAGTGAAATTAGTGAAATTGCAGCTTGGTGGACTTATTTCTGCAGAGTGGTTACCTGAGGACATGTGTCACCTGTCCCTTGGTGCTCTCTGGGCTGGCCTTGGTCAAACACAGGATGGTTCCAGAGGCCCCAAGGCTGTAAATGACTCAAGAGCTTGGTCAGTGAATGATTGGAAAGGGAGAGCAACCTGGGGGGAGCAGGACAGGAGCAGCCTGGGAGGGGACCTGGGGACAGAACCAGTCTGAGGTGCAACCAAGCCAAGAGGAAAAGCATCCAGCAGAGAAACAATGGGATGTTGGAGCTGCAGAGCAATGGACACCATGGATTCCCTGCTGCTCAGCAGTCATGAGGCTGCTCCAGCCCAGATCCAAGGCTCTGCCCTCACCTGAGCTCCGTGAAGCAGCCTGCTTCTCCAGCCAGCCCAAATCCATCTGAATAACCAGTGCCCTCCTTTTTTCCCCTTGTACCACCACCAGCAGTACCTGATGTGTTGCAGTGGGGGACTTCAATGTGTACACAGCTTTTTTGTATGACACCTGCTGATTTTCTGCAGTTAAATATTATTTTTTTCCAACCAGCTCACGATGAAATTAGAAAATAACTTGATTGTGCTCTTGTACATGGTTTTGTTTCCATGGTTTAAATTCCCATCTTGAGTTATTCCAGCCCAATGTTCATCCATAACCAAGCCCTAGGGAGTTGTGCTCCGTTCCAGAAGGCTCCTTGGGTTCCTTGGCAGCCCCTGTGATGCACCAGGCCATTATAACCAGGGCAAGGGGGATAAAGATGGCTTTAGCAGTGGGAGAGCTGGACTTCCAGGGCTGCCTCACGAGGAGCTATCAGAAAGAAAGATGTCAGACAGCTGGCTGCAGTCTGGATGTGCAGTGGCCACGGGAGGGGAAATTTCAAGGTAAAATGTCTTTGTGCAGCAGTTGTGCACTCAAGTGATTTTTAAAATGAGCCTTGTTGTTTTTATTTCCACTTAAAGCAGAAAAAGGTGCTTGTCTTGCTGCCTTGCGGAGTGACTGGAAGGACTTTTGGAAAACCCAGCAGGTCTGTTTACAACATTTCCTCTGGGTTGACAAAGTTTCTGTTAAAATGTGTTTGAACACATCTCTCTATTACTTAAGTGCTTAAATTAATGTTGGTCACGAGGGTCTGTAATAATAAATGGTGAAAAGGAATAAGGAAAAGTTCATCCATTGGATAGCCAGAGAGGTCTTTAATGAAAAATGGTCGATAATGATTGTTGCGTAAAGAAAATTGTGGGGAATGTAGTCTTTAAAGGCATTCATAGCATTGCAAAAGGAAAAAAAAAGAAAAAAGGGTAATTAATCATTAAATTACGCTGAGTTTAATAGCTTTAGCATACTAAACACTTGTGGTTTGTAGTACCTTGAGGACTTGTAACTACCTCTGCTTGCCTGCTTGTTTATTGGAGTGTTTGAATTTGAATGAATGTCTTCTAATAAAAACCCTGGAGAAAAAGTCTGAGCCTTCCAATATTTCCCTGGAATCCTGAAAAAGGCTCTGCAGACTCGAGTGGCTGTTCCACAACAATGCCCTAAAACAGTGGATATGTTCCCCATTTCCCATAAGTGGGAGCCTGTCAACAGCCATTTCCTTTCCAGCACTTTTCTTGTATCATATCCCAACTTTTCATGCTCCAAATCAAGTGGCTCCATAATGGGAACAGCTTGGAATAAACTGATTGTCAGTTTGTTTTTTTTTGTTTCCTAGGAAGAGTAAATGGGTCCTACAAATCAGAGTATTGGAGTTGTGAGAATACCAGTTTCTGCTTATAAAAACAGGCTTCTGTGTAATATTAGACAATAATTACACAGACAAATGATGAATATAGCCCAAGCTGTGCTGCAGTCAGCAGATCTGCCTTGTTGCATCAACAGCTGATTTGGTTGTTAACTTTCAGGCTACACCAAAGTCATTTTTCTGTAGATCTGTCATCTCTACCTCCTCAATATTTTTATTCTAACATGTCCAGAAATTTAAAAAAGAATATATATTAATTAAGCAATTGATTTCTTAGTACTTGGGGTAATGAATTATATCTAATCATCATTTCTGTGAACTGCCTGAAGTACGGGGCTTCTGTTTTGTACAAAGCTCAGGACCAAAGGCCAAGGCTTAGTTGATTTTGTGTGTTTGACTCTTTGAATTCCATGTATTGATGTAACTCCATTGGGTTGGGTTAAACTATATAGTATAAAATATTATAAAATGCAGTGTTTATTTTATGTATGGGTGTAGGCAAATTTCTGTGGGTTTGATTTATAACACATTGAATAAAATTCTTTCTTCAGTCAAGGCAGAAGCTTTTTCCCTCTTGAAAAATGTGAATTCTTCTATTTGTTATTGCTTACGTTTTTAATGTTTGATTTTTAAATTTCCCCCACTCCTGCTTAGTGTTCCCAAGGGATAAATGGTTATTTTGAACAGGAGCTTAAAGTACAGAAGTGGATTCTGTAACCTTCTTTGTTACTAGTTACTGCTCTGACTAGTGATGAGAGATTTTCTGGGTCATTTAGTGTCCTTCACATCAGCATCCTTTGTTGTGAAATGAAGCTAATCCTGCTTTGAAAAATCCTGGAAGAAAAATTCTTTCCTTTAAAGCCTGTATGGAATTCCTCTGGCACTCTAAGTCATCATTAAAAAAACACTTACATTCCTAAGAGCAGGTCTCTCTATTTATGCTGTCAGGTCTTCAGATAGTAACCATTAATTTTTTTGAGATCTCGTGTGATTATCTTTTTAGAAAATGATTCTGTGAATTTAAGTGTGCTTGACATGTGAAATAAATATATATACATATGTATATGCATAACTGATGCTATTTTGAGCAAATGCATTTATGTCCAAGTGCTGAGTGCAACGTGTGCGGTGCAAAGCTCACCTGGATTAGGAAGGAAAGGGGATGAAGTAACTTCAAGTGCAAAAATGCATTTAAGTTGTGGTTGGTATAATTTAATCAGAGTGAAGACAAGACTATTAAAAGGACAGGAAGTAAAGCTTTTTTTTCAGATCTATTTGTTGTTATTCCAACCCCCTTGTATTTGCAAAGATGTCCTTTCTTATGGATTCCAGGATTCTATAAAATGAGATTGATATCTTTACAGCTGATTTGTTAAGGCATTTTGAGATCCTCAGTCTTAATCTTTCAGAAGGAAACCAGCACCTCAGGCATTCCTTCTATTTCTCTGGATTTTTTTGGTGTGCATTTTATTCTTGGATGGCTTTAAACTTAAAATCTGTACGTTCAGAAAATGGTCAGAACATTGGCTATGTCCTGAGGACTGATGTCTATAAGTGACATTTTTAAGGGTACCTGACAATGATCTGAGTGTGGTTTGTGGCTCACAGACTGAGACTAGAGATCTTCTTTTGCCTTGCTTCAGAGTGTTAAGAATCTTGCCATTAGCAACTCAGCATTTTGCACATTAGACAAATAATTTGCAGTGCTCTGACTGAATCACAGAAGAACAGTGACCTTGCACATGTTCATGCTGCTCTGGTGTTGAATTTTATCTTCACATGAGCAGATTTTTCTTGTTGAAGTGTTAAAATGCTTTCTGAGAAATGGAACCGTGTAAATGTTCCTAGGACGAAGATAATTTCAGTTTCAGATGTGCCCATGTTTTCTTCATAAGTGAGTAAATTTAATTGGGAGAAGGGACAAACCTAATAGTTTAACTAGAAGCACTCATAATATTATTACTTTTTAAAAGGCACTGCTGTAATGAAGTGGCTTTAAATTACTGAGTGGATAGATTGGGAAGCTTGCTCATTTTAATGGCCAAAGAGCAATATGCTTAATTTCATCTGATGGCCAGCATGCACTGCAGTATTTGGCTGAAACACCTGAAGGAAAACCTTTTCTATTTCATGTGACAAGGTCTCATAAGGAGCCAGCCCGTGCTGCCTGAGAAGTCTCTGCCCAAAAGTTTTGAATCCCAAAGGTCCCAAATTAAACCATTAACTGAAAATAAAGAGGGCATGGAACCATCTGTTTTTTGAACTGTTCTTCCTTTCTCCTATCATCTCTTTCCTGTGGGATTTCTTATAAACATGGGGAATTAGTTGAATCATAAATCCTTTTGTGAGTCAAGCAGAAGATGAGATTTTTCTGTATGATCAGTGCCCTTCTTTCACTGACAGTCTCTCACTTATGTTTTCAATGGTAATCTGCACCACTGTTGGTTTATGTTCATCTCTAGTAAGTTAAAAAAAAGGACAAATAGATCTTATTATTGATGAATGCTGAACTCAACTGTTTTCCATTATTTACACAGATTTCTGTTTTCCATTATGTTTTTAATGGCTATCACCACAAAGGTGCTACCTGACTTTTAATCTGTATATTCAAACAGACCTTTTTCCCAAGGTTCACTCTGCACACCTCAATTCCTCTGTTAATTTCTCCATTAGAAATTAAAGCCAGTGTAAGGTCATTTGAAGAGGATTTTCTCACCAATGAGTAGCTTGGGGTGAAATTGAGCATTACCAAAGGGGGTTTATTTAGATTGCAGTGCATCTGCTTGATTCAGGTGAGGAATATGAATCAGGATCTGAATGTGCCACCTAGAATGAAAATGTTCAATAATGCCCCATTGTTCTGCTGACTGTGTTACATGGCTCAGCCTGTGTGAGCCATGTGAAGACAGGCACAGTGATGGCACAGTCCATGGGCTTTGAAACATTTTTGGGTGTTAGGAAGAAGTAGTTGACAAGGCCAAAAAATGTAGCTTATTTGGTAAAACAGGCTGTAAGTTTGTGTGCAGTATTTTTTGGGCTGATACTACTGATTTTCTGTAGTCTAAAACTGCCTGCAGGGCACTTGAGTTGAACTATGGCTGGTGAAGCATTGGATCAAAAGCATTTTGCATAGGCAGCATTGGAGATGTTGCATATTAATCCACACCCAAAGGTGTTATTTGCCATCTTTCTGCATTGGTGGAATGGAATAAATACTGGATGTTGTGTTCTGTAGAGGAATAGTACTAATTAACTAAGGATATTGTTTATTATTTGGTGCTTTGAGTAAATGTGCTGCAGCCACAGTGTAAAATAAATATTTAAAATATTTCCCCTGTTATAACATGACTTGTCGTGCATGTCTGCACATCTTTGCCCCCTGAGATCTTCACAGGTACAGGAAATATTCAGTGTATCCATATGTAAATGGTAGGGAGAGGAGAAGATTAAACAGGACTTCAGAGGCAGGTCCCAGTGTTAATTCTCACGAAAACCTTCCTGTTCTGGATGTTTTCTCCCTTGAGCTGTCACCCCTGGAGAAACCAGACTAAAATTGTGTGCTGTAAGATGGAGCAACATCCTTCCTGTCAAAGCTGGTTATTTAGTACAGGCCTTGCTGCTCTGACTGCCACATCACCAATTTTCTGGCAGAAAGCTATTGAAAGAAATGAGTATTTTCCTCAAGTGCAAGGTTAATACAAACTGACCCACCTGCAAGTTCTGCAGTGCTCATTGTTGGAGATGTTTGTCTGAGAGCTGAGGTACTGCAGGCAGGACCACGAGTGGGCAGAGCTTGTTACCAACGTACAGAACATTTCCAGCATTTCAAAAATGCCCTTTGGCCAACAGAGAACTGCAATATTCACATGCATTAACAAATAAATTGCACTGCATGGGGTTGTCTGAATTTTGCTGCTCCTCCCTCTTTTCTGTGTCATTTATTTGTTTACTTGCAAGACCAGGTAGTGACAAGATGAGGGAAAATGCTTCCGATTGAAAGGGTTTAGATGAGATATTAGAAAAAAAAAAAATCTTCCCTGTGAGAGTGATGGGAGCCCTGGGTGCCCAGAGCAGCTGTGGGTGCCTCTGGATCCCTGGAAATGCCCAAGGCCAGGTTGGATGTTGGGATTTGGAGCATCTGGGACAGTGGAAGGTGTCCCTGCCATGGACAGGGTGGCACTGGGAGGGCTTTAGGGTCCCTTGCAGCCCAAACCATCCCATGATTCTGCGATTCCCACTTCTCTTCTGATCTCAGGTATTTGGTTTGGTGAAAGACAAACCACAACACATAGCTGGATGAACTGTCAGCTTTTGGGCATTGGTTGGAATTTTCTGGGCCCATCTCAGCATCTTCCATTTACAAGCAAGGCAAAACTTCAACTTTTCCCACTTCCTTCCCTACTGAAAACTTTTTGCGTCTGCTAGGGTGACTTTCACACCAATCAGGTGTCAGTCTCCTTTTACTCTTAGGAAAATGAAACGTTTGAAGATCATTGGCTTGTGTGGGTAAAATTAAATTGTTTCATTATTTTCCCAAAAGAATAATATGTTAAACTCACAGCAGCATGGCTTGACTATAGCCTCTGGGTGCTGACCTACATTTTTTACTCTACAGAGCATGAAATATCTTGCTATGTATGATACAAAGTCAGTGCATGGCTCGAAATTATATTAAATTGTATGGCTCTGGTATTCTGGATTAAAAAGTGACTTAGAGTTGCATCCAGCTAATCATTACAGTAAGTAAAGATTTGATATTATGCAAAATGAACTCAGTGTTTCCATTTAGTTCCCTTTGTTTCTATCTCATTATTTTTCTTTTTTTTGTAGTTTTTTTTAAATTAACAGACTTGATATCTCAGTGTTCAAATTATCTTAATAAATAAAATATGGCAAATTCTAATTCTCTGCCCTTTCTGTGAGCCAGTGATGAAAATGGGTGTTTCAAACCCAGCTTGGACAAAAAAAAAATGTCCTGAGCTTTGGTGGCTTGGAAAGGCAAAACTCTTGTGCCTGTTTTATCCACTACTGTAAATAAATAGTTCTATTTCCATAAGTAGGTTTTGTTTTGGTTTTTTTTTAAGATTTGGTTTGGGTTTTTTTCCACCTTACAGCTGCATTCAGTCTCTTACAAGTGAGATCATGTGCTCTAGGTCAGGGTAACCTGGTCTGGTGATGAAGTCTAAAACTGTAAACCCAATGATATTTCCTTGAGCTGCACTTGAGGCTCTTGAACTCTGCCATAACCCTTGAACAGTGTCTGTTTTGTGAAAAGTTTGCCACAGGAATAGAGAGGTTGTTTTTTCTCTCCCTTCTCTGCATACCTGAATTGAGATCAAAATAAACTTCAAGCCATAAATTCAAGAAACATGAGAAACCTTGGTATGGGTTTTGTGGCTCCTTCACTGAAATGTTTGCCTTTTTTGATCCCTTATCTTTAAATGGAGCCATCTGAAGGTGTGAGTGTAAATCCTCATGAGTGCAGTCCTTGGTCTGTGACAAAAGTGTCACAGTTATAAATGTGGCTGTTGTGCAAGGAGTGACTTAGAGCACAGCCCTGGCACTAAATTTACTGAGTGCTGCAAACTGGGTGATGTCTGATGATACATTATTAATGGAGTTGATAATGATAGTTCAAATACAGGGGAGGAAAAAAGACAAGGCAAAGAACTCCAAGTGTGATTAAAATAAAAAATATTTTTAATATGATCTTGGAGAATGTTTTTACAAATGCACGGAGGAGATGAGAACTGCATCATTTACTGTGGACCAACTAATTCTAGATTTGCTAAGTTATAAAGCAGGGACAAAATTCTCCAGGGAAATCTGAAATAAAACAGGGTGAGGTGAAGGAAATATCAGAGTTTTTGTTATCTTTCACCTCTAATGTCCCAGCAGCCATTGAGCTGCTCAGAACTGGGCCAGAAGCAGAGGTTGGTTTGAGTTGTGTAAGGATTTATCTTGGACTCAATCCCACCTGAGAGCTCCTGACAGATTTCCCATGTATTTTTGTGTGTTTCTGTCTTCCCTTTCCCAGCTGTGATGAGGATGAAGAGGAGAGCACAGCTCTCTTCCACTGAGCATTTATTTTCCACTATTTCTCCTGGCAGCAGAACATAAAAGCAAATATTTTCTTTGTGAAGGGGGGTGTGAATTCCTCTTCTAAGCCTTGACATCTTCTGTAAAGTCATGTGGGGGATCTGGGGGTTTGATAAAGCCCTGAAGGAAACTTCTGTCCTGAGTGGGATATCTTTATATCCCATTGTGGGACTGGGAGAACATGGACTGTCCTTCAGAATCCTGCCTGAAGGGACAAACTGGAGCTACCTCTGCATCTCTTGATCAATAGTTTGTCCCCACTGTAAACATGTTTGGTGCATTAATTAAGTGCATAAGGTCAGCTGATCTTAAAATCATATTATTATGATGTGTGAGAAAATAAGAGCACTCAGTTTTGATTGATTTCCTCAATATATTCAGACAGATCTTTACCTGCTCTGTGCTGGCTTTCCTCCACTGAGCTCGTCACAAACTTTGATTTACATAGCGCTGTTATCTTAGCAGATTTATCTTTTTTCTCTTGACTCCTTTGCAGGTTTGTTTGTTTTTAATTGAAGGGTTCATTGTGCTGGCAAAAGTAGCTTTACAAGAGAGTGAAATTTATAATAAATGTGGTTTGCACAGGCAGCTGCATTCCATGAGCCCACAGAGTCATGAGTAGGAGCCTGATTGAAATCCATGGTATTTATGTTTATAATCATTTGGGGAACTGTAAAAAACAATATTTAAAGAACAAAAAAATACATTAATTTAAAAGAAAAGCTCCTGGGTTTTGGGCACCAATAGGAAGTATAGAGTCCTATGATAGGCAGGTATGAAGAGCATGGTGCCCTTGTTGGCAGCATTAAATTTCAGAGTTAAAATGCTATGGGTGGTGTTTCCTCTCAATGCCACAATTCAGTTTCATCTGCCATACTCTGAGCTGAAAAAAGGGACAGTAAAATATCAGGGTATTCACCTGCAACTCTAAAAACTGGAGAATAATTTAGAAGCTGTGTAAGGCACATACATATTCTATAGGTTTGTGCTATAGATGTGAATAAAGGTGAAGAACCTTGGAGCTCTTACCGCTGTGGCTTGCACATATTTCCAATGCACTGTGCAGTCAATATTCATATTTAGATTTCCTTCAAACTTACCCCTTTTAGCATTCAAAATAAGAAAAAGACCCCCAAGAAATTGAAAATATCACTGAATGAGAGTTTTGAACAGCCACTGTAGCTGTGTCTAAGTGGATGTGAATTTGCTTCATTTTTCAAGACTCTTCCTCTGAAAATTATTACTCCCAATAACACAGTCAGGCTTTGTGAAATGACCATAACATTGATCCCTGCTATCATTTCCTCTCTCAGATACGAATTTCTGACGCAGAAATAAGAGCAAAGTGAATAATAAATAAATAATGCTTCCCCCAAATATGTTGCAAGTGCAATTTTGTGAAATTATTTCACCATATTGAAATACCAGAGACTTTCTGCTTTGCCCAGAGCTAATTCTCTTGAACAGCAATTTGCCAGAGAAGCTGAAGGGCGCTATGAAATTTTACAAGAATGATGAGTTCTTAGAAAAATCAGGAAGATAGATAACATTATCTCATTTGTAAATGTGGCTTTTATTTTAAAGCCACCAACAGATAACCAGAGTCTATTTTGTCTGATAAACCTTTCTCTGGGATATAGAGTAATAAAAGCTAGAAATGCCAGAGACAGCCTGAGACAAGGCGTGACAGAGCACATTGTAATTCATGTGATGGCTGAGGGTATAAATCTGCAAAATGCACAACTTTGGGCCTTCAGAGGGAGGTGAAGGTGCTCACAAAGGCATTCAGCACTTCAGCAGGGAAGGATCCTACACCTCTTTTAAAATTATGAGTTATTTTCCGAGCGAAGATATTATTTTGCAAATTGCATCTGCAGAAAAGATCTGAAAGTAGCCAGGGATGTTTTGTTGACAGAACGGTTTGAGTCATTTGACAGAATATTTTTCTTTTATCAACAGAATCAAATTAGGGTTTCAACCAAATTAATTTTGTTTTGTATGTAAGTCCTGCCTGACAGGATATATTCAAAGAAAGAGAAAAACACTCTGGATATAAAGAATGTGTCAATTAGAAGACAGGAGCATGAAGTCTCCATAACAAATTGTTCACTAAAGGGTAAGAAGTGAGTTTCCAATGTAGAAAGCTTTGTTAAAGATATGTTTTGTTTTGATTTTTTTTTTAATTAAGAAATCTAGACAGCTTTGTCAACAACAAGAAGTCTTTGCTGCTACTTGTTTCAAGTACTTTTTTCCAGTACTTATTAGAGACAGGGCAACATTCTAGGGAGGGTGAAAGACAGATATTTTGATCACTGCTTCCCAATTGTAAGCAAACCCATTTCTCTGGGCTTCTTTTCACACTGAGATAAAACACTTAGGGAAAAATGCAGCAACCCAGTAGGCAATAGCTATTTTGTAGGCAAAAAAAAACCCCAGCAGCATATTAAAATCTATTTTAACTAAAGGGTTAAAATACTCCAGAAAGAAACTGGAGTTGCCAGTCAGGTCACACCAGGGGAATCACAAAGGCCTCGCAGATTTGAGCGTTCCTGGAGCAGTGAGGACACTGAACAACCTCTGTAAACAGAGGGACCCTGGTGCTGGGATGAGCTGCATTTCTGCTGTGCAGTAAAAGGTTGGGGTTACAGCAGAATGTTCAGAATTGGTGTTGGATCCCCTGCATTCCATGGACACAGATTTCTAAGGAAGTTTAGAGAAATGCTGCTATTAATATTTTATTGTTGTAATCACTGCTTTGTTATGTGATAGCCTCACTGTCCTCCAGATGCTTCCTGGCCCTTCCTCTTTTCTGGGTGATGTCTCTTGCTTATCCGTACAGAATCTGTGGGATGTGAACAGCACCTCTGCCAATATTCCTTGGAGTTTGGAGCAGGGATTGAGGTAGAACCAGTATTTCTGACACTTTCTGGTTAACATACACTGCTGGTTCCAATATTTTGGCTGTATCTTGGGAGTTGTGGAAAACTAGCATTCATTTTCTTAATGGATAATATTCCATATTGAATCTGCCCTCAGTGGAAATAAATCAGCATTTGCAGAATTCTAGCGTTTAAAAATTATCAGTTTTTTTATTTTTTCCTCTAGTATTTTACAGGCTCTGCTGTTTGTTTCTGAGGTTTTAAATAACCAGTGCTGTGTTTGGGTGCTGTGTTTGTACACTTGGAAGGGTGTTGTCCATCACAACTGAACTTTTGTGGGCAAATCTTTAATTCTACCATTCCTGGAAGTGAGCATGAATATCACAGCAGTGAAATTCACTGGAGTTTTGATCATCTGTGCTCTCCAAATAAGTTTGTGTATTCTTAACAAGTCCTTCTCATGCAGTGAAGTCACTCTGGTACTGGTTACAACAAAGTAAAAGAGCAAATTATTCACCTTATATATTCAGCTATGTAATGGCAGTTTCTGAATTAAATTCAGATTTTGGATCCACTCCTCTGTTGGGGCAAAAAAGCAGAAACAGATGAGCAGGACCTCAAGTGACCACAGCATCAGTAATACGTGACAGAGCAGCAGGGGAGGGTTTGGAAGTGTTGCCCTGAAATTGTAAGACAAATGTTGGAACTGCAGATCCATGCAGTCAGCCCAGACGTAACATAAGCTGCTCTCAGTTAATTACACTTCTAATTTCAAACTTGATGAAATTGATATTATTCTCTATTTTAAATTCAGTATCTAGGCTGTGGTTTACCTGCACAGGTGTCTGAGTGGAACGAGGGATTGTTTCACATCCAGGTGTTTCAGTTTGTGCCACTAATTGCCAGCATTTATTTGGTGTTACGAGTGCTTTTGTTTTTTTCCTTTCCTGTTACAGGAGGGTGATGAATATTTTGACCCCTGATGATGATAATGAACTATCAGATAAATGCAGCAACAAGCAAATTTCCCTCATTACTTTCTCATACATTGATACATGAGCAGCAATGCAGGAAGATGCTGTAAGAGTCATTGAGTTAATTAATAGCTAAACCAGATTCAGAGTTCTGGAAGTGAAAACATTTGTATCATAGGTTCTGCTGTTACCCTGCTGCTTTGGAGTCTTTGCTTAAAGCAGAGAATGAGAAGTTTATGTAACCTGATAACAACTATTGTATTATACTTGTTCTGAGCTGGGTGAGAGCAGGGGAAAGACACTTGCAATAACTTCCACTGGGGAAAAATAACAACGTTTCCCACAGTTGCAAAAAGAAATAAATCATAAGTACAGTATGAAATCTGTTATGTGCAAATAATCTGTGGCTGATTATGCAGTGAGGCTGATGGAGCAGTGCTCACTTTCAGAGATGTTTGCTGGAGCTTCTCTGGGCCAGGCAACTCTGTGCTGTCATTTTTCATAAGCTCTGGTCCTAGCACCTTTCTGCCTTCAAACAAGAAAAGTAGTTCCTGTTTTGAGCAATGTTTCTATTTAGATTTTAAATTAACAATTAGTTTTGTAGCAGAAGGTGTTTAAGACTTTGAGCTCAAACAATTTTGTGATGTTGGCTTCTTACATTTTTATTTAAATCGGACTCTGACAGCAAGTAGTAGGTGTATTGTATGAGCCACAGCAAATGGACCAGATTATAAAAAAATAGCGTGCTTGGCTCATGAACAGATTTGTGAGGAGATTTGTTACAAGTTTTGTTCATTGCCATTCACACTGACAGCCTTTCCCCTCCCTGTCTGCCACATCAGGGGAAGTGCTGGTGAGATTGCCTGAGATTTTAATTGTTGATACCCACCTTCCAACTAAAATACCATTTTCTTCAGAATTAATAGTTGTAGGTACTTCCTGGCATATTCCTCTTATTGTAATTGCTTATGTAGTATTTAACTTCACTTGTAGTAAAGTATAAAACTTAATCCCTGGGCATTGAATTAAATCCCTTTATTCTCCTGACATTAGGCCGTGCTTGTGATTGGTGAAGCATCGAGATAATCTTTGCAGCATTTCTGGCCTCTGATTTGTATGGTCTGCTGAACTATTGACCATACTCATTTTAACATGTTATATGCATTAGAAAATCAATGTGGCAGAGCAGATGGAAGCTTTTAAACTGATATGACCTCTGTGACCAGAATGTTTCGTTTTGAGATCTTCTGCACTGAACTAAAAATGTGTGAATAGTGGACAACCTTGGCTCATACAAATACTCATTTTTTTTTACTTTTATTATTTATTTTAATTATTCTTGTCAAGATGTTATGATTATATTATTTATTAGAACATCTTTATTTGGTTTGTTTGATTAAAATCTCAGGAGGAGAATGGTTTGTGCATTACTCACAGAAATAACTTGGTTTTCCACTAAGTTACATCCTAGTCTGGCACTGAATAAACCTCGCTAACATTCTGGGGTTTGAACCATATCTACGGGTTGGATTGCAAAATTTGTCAGCATTGATTTTTCTGATGCACACCCCGTGTGAAACAGATCTGAGTTGGGCAGCTCAGATGAGCCCCAGTGCAGGGAACAGGGAGCTGCCCCACGCAGAGCTGGCTGAGAGAGGAGGGATGCAGAGACAAGGGTGAAGGGATGGGAGGAGATGCCAACATCGACAGGGGGAGAAGGGAGGGCTCAGAGGGGATAATTAACACTGCCAGGGAGCAGAGCCACGTTCAGGGGTTATTTTGCACAGTTTGCAGGGATCACAATTGTTTGCATGTTCCTTCTTGGGCTCTCAGTGCTGAACTCCTGCCCCAGAGCACTCAGAAAAGGTTAAAAAACCCAGATAAAGCAGCTGGTAGTGATGCCTTGTCAAGGCTGACCTAGAACAGAGACTAGACAGAGTTACAGAATAAAGCAGGGATTTTTTTGGAAGCCTCCATGGATCCACCTTGGGCAGCACCAGAGCCCAGCCAGGGCTGCACCCAAGATTGACCAAAATGGCCCCAAAATGCACGGCCGGGCACGGGGTCTCTCCCTGGGATCAGTTCTGCTCCATTTGCACCTTGCAGTTCATTGTCCCATTCTGTTTGTTTTTCTCTCTCCAGCCCACGGGGTTTGTGCTCCTGGGCTGAGATTGGGATCATTTGTCCTTGGTGCCCAGCTGGAGCAGGAATTGTTTTGTCTCCCTGCTCTGTGCACAGAGCTCACCGTCCCATAATATGAAGCCCAGACCCACCCACTAAAGCAGCTCAGAATGTGAAAAATGTAAAAGCTAAACCTGAGGCATCAGCAGCGCTTGTGGAGATGTTTTGTTCCTTCCCACACAGACGGTGATGGCTCCATGGGGTGCTGTTTGGAGCGCTGTGTCCTGCTCTGCTGCTGGCACACGTGGAACATTTGGGGACTGCTGGGGCTCAGGGCAGCCCAGAATTAGCAAACTTTCCATAAGGAGTTTCCCTAGGGCTGTCGTGTCAATTCAGACAAGGATGCTGTGAATGTGCCGCTAGGACCCCTTAGATATTGTGTTTTCTACGGTCTGAGTAGAACATCGTGGCAGAAAGTCAGAAATTGCTTTGATTTATTGTGGCAGTTCTTCTCTTTCCATTTTGAGAGGCTGTTAAACACAGCTTTGTAGTTTTAAATCAATAATTATTTCAAATCCTACTGAAAATGTCCATCTTGTCTGTTTGTAAAACATGAAAGAGAACAATAATCAAAAACACCCAGCTGAGCACGGGCCCAACTGAAACAGAGACCTGTTCCTCATCCACAAGGGACTATAGATACTAACCTCACAAATTGTAGAATTGCAGGTGAAATTACTGATTTCAGTAATAAATTATGCATAGCTTTGAATGCTGGTATGGGAAATTGGTGCAAATTTGAACTGTCCTGTAATTTTCCAAATGGCAGCGTGCTTGGAGCCTATGGGCAGTAGTAGGCCACTGCCCCTTTTAAAACAGATTGAGAAATGTTATTTAATAAAATAAATTAGGTCAATTGCTACTCTGCTTAGTAACATAATAAAAATAAACATGAGAAGACATTTTGAAATTGAACTAGTTAACAATATCATCCTATTAGAATTTGCGTTATAACCAAATTAAATTAGTTTAATGGGGAAATATAATAATATTTTGTAGATTTTTTCCTGTTAAGTTAACTTTGTATATTTTAATGAATACCTTAATTAGATACCTTTATTGATACAGACATTTCAGAAATAAAATTTGCTCCTATGTTCTCCTTTACACACCAGCATCTATTAAAATAAAGTAGTCCTGTAATGACTAAAGGGCAATTATTTTGAGAACTTCCTGTGCCTGCTGAAGAAATTTGGATGTGAAGGTTCATCTGTCAGCAGGCAGGGATGCCATGGCTTCTGTGGGCATGGAGCTGTGCTGCTTATTTGGTGTTAATTAATGTGATTGAAAGTTCCTTCAGCATATTGCCAGTGGTCTGTTCCACTGTGTGTGTGTGTGTGTGAGTACTCTCAAAATAAGATTTAAAACCTTTTGTAGCTGGCTGTTTAATCAGTGGAATATTGGATGTGGAATATGAGAGTATGAGATGATTGCAATCTGCGAGGGGAGAATCGATTGACTGACTGCAAAATCCCAACACATTCTGTCAAAAAAAAAAAGGCAACCATATGCTGCAAATGCAGAGATTTGTGTCGTGGGGCTCGTGGACTTGCAGGATTCTGCTTTGGCAGTGGTGAATGTGAGTTGGTTTCTTTAAATAGCCCTGAGAGCTCTTTCAGAGCCAGCAGCGAGGGGTGTGTGCATAATGAGTGTTTGGGGTTCTGGGAGAGCACTGAGGTGCAGTGGGATGTTCCAGAAGGGAGCAAACAGGCTGGGGCAGTTCATCCATCTCACTGAGACACGGGCTTATGGCTGGGAATGTCTCAGTCCAGCCAGGGCACTCTCACATCATTAGGGCAGTGGAATGAGTTTTTCTCTCCCATTCAGAGAGTTCCTGACAATGAGTTGAAGGGAAGAATAAAACACTTCTTGGAGGGGATGAGGATGTTAAGGGGGTTTAGACTTCAAAAAAATGACCAGCTATAAAAGCCAATATTTTCCAAGCTGATAAGGAAAAAAAGTAAAACGGTCAGAGCTCATGCAAATACACAAAAGAATGCAGATTGTGGATTAATTCTGATTGTGTTCTCTGATGGGAACTTTCCAGGAAGAGCTCTTCCCTGAGGGGACTTTCTTGAGAGAGATTTTTGAATAACCATAATCTGTGCCATAAGGAGCACACAAACATGGGAAATCTGTCCTCTAAATTCCTTCCAAAATCTCCATAAGGGATTACAACTCTCCATCTCTCAAATTTAGTAATATACTAGTGGTTTCTTGCCTACTGTGAGGATGATTTTTCTTTGGAGGATAGATTCCTTCAGAACGAGATAATGCTTATTTCCAGGTGTTTGGTTCATTTTGAAAACTTTTATGTTTGCAGAAAGTCAACACTAAAATTATCTCCCATGGCTTATGAAGTGTTTTTTGTTCTTCAGATCTGAAGTAGCTGCAAGGAATTGCGTGTTGCCCACGTGTGGTTTCTATTTCTGAAAGAATGACTTTAAAGAGGCCTCAGAAGTAGCACCTTTGCATGGCTGCAGTGTTTGAGGCTCCCTTTCTGTGCCACATCTGAGTTCCCAATTGCAGCTGGGGTTTAGATAAGGTGGGTGAAGTGAGCTGTCTTGTAGTGATGACAGAAGGAAGCAAGAAATAGAAATACCTCCTCCAACCCTCGAAAAATGCAGCAGAGTATTGCAGCAAGCCTCAGGTGCCACAGGGATGTTCTGTCTATAAAGTGTTATTACAGAATATTGTGCTATTGCTATAAAAATGCTTCATTTATAATTGCAGATTTCAGGACAATGCTGCAAAAATATTTCACTTGCCTTAATTATCTGTAGTCATGTGATATTTCTAAATATGAGACACCACAATCCTTTTACTCAGTTTTTAATTTACAGTATTGGTTCTTGACATTAAGCTGTTAAAGCCATGTATTATAAGTTCAGAATAACTTATTTTATGTTCTGGCACTAAGCTAGAGCTCTTGCCTTGTCTACTAATGTTGAATAATGGAAAATAATTAACTTTAAATTAAAAGTGTTGCTTTTTATTATATGACAGTATCAGTTATAATATGGATTTCAAAAGACATTTTTAAGTGCAGGCACAAATCAATTATACATAAAGAATAAATTATCTCTATGGCAGAAAGTAATGCTTGTTTGATGAAAGGCTTGCTCATGAGATGAAGTGCCATTGCTGTCAGAGGGGATGTGGGCTGGATGTCCTGGCAGGGAAGGTGCAACAGCTCCAGAGGCTAAACCTTGGAAAAACACAACAAACTCCACAGAAACATTGAGAAAGTACTGAGGGTGGGAATCTGTGCTAAAAATGCCCTTTTGCACTTCTTTTTGAACCTCAAATAAGAGCTGATTGTTGTCAGCTATGAATTCTAATGCTTTTTTGCAAGAACTGTCTTATTTTACAAAATATTTATTTTAAAATCCAATGCTTTTGATGCCTTTTGTTTAGTCTAGGGCTTTGCCAATATTTTTTAATGCACAAGCTTCTGATTTTTTTAAGCAACACTTTTCTTAGAAGTGGAAATCCCTAGTGATTGTCACTATAAATTTGATGTTTTTACCCATGACACCCATAAATGGCAGTTAAACTGCAACTCTGGATGTAAATCACAATTACTGAGGTTGGAGATGATTTATGAACAATGGAAGGGTCATAATTTCTTTCATCACCTTTATTTTGCAAAAGAGAAAACAAAAACATCAAGTTACTTGATTTGTCTTTGGTTTTGTATTAATTTTTCTCCACTCTTTTTTTCTCCTATTTATGAGTTTACATGATGGAAATAGCCTTTTCTGCACAATCTGTGTATGCTTGTGGGGAAAAAAAGGGGATCCTCTGTGGAGATCAATGCCCTTTGTATAGCAGTTATTAGAGTGAACAAGTTATATGGATTCAAATTGTTGTAGATCAGTGCAGAAAATTAATAACACATAGATTTAGGGAGACTTTTATCAGGAGAATGAATATCCATGAAATGTAACATTATTCCACATTACATAAGAGGCTTTGTGTAAGTGCAATGCAGAGTACATCTGAATTTTTTTATTTTTTGCTCGCTGCAATCAATATTGCTGCTGCAGCGCTGCTTTTCTGTGCAGATCTGTTGACTATAAATTCTTTTTGTGTTTGCCATTGCTATTACCACTGAAAGAGCTCACCTGGTGGCTTTTTAGAATAGAGCAGGGCAGTGATTTAACAGCAGCATTTTGGCTCCCTGTGAGCATGGTTAGATGAACCAATGATTAGACTGGCAGGAGCCGTGTCCCACTGTTGTACCTACACACTTGTACTCAGGATATTATTATTTTAAGGAGAAAAAAAGACTGATACAGCTTTAGCCAAAGGTAATTTAATCTTTGAATTATGTAATAACTCAGACAATATTTTTTTTTCACCGCAGGACCTTTCTGTTCAGCAACAAAAGTTAATTTTCATCCTTGCTTAGCATTAAAATAAAGTAGTTACTCTGTGTGTTCCTTTAATGCTTCTCAGGGTTTGTGGGGTGTTTATAGGAAATGGAGAAATGAAAAAAAAATCCCCACATAGGTGAATAGGATCATTTATTTTGAGGAGTTCAATCATCTGTACTAAATACTTGTATATTTGGTATAAAGGGTTGTGTATGTTCAATGCACACATGAAATACAGCAAACTGCAGTCCTGCCAGCTTTTCTATCTACAAGCTGTACCTTTCTTGGGAATGGGGTTTGATAATGAGGATGGGAATGCCGGACACGAACTGGAAAATTCAAGGAGCCCCCCAAAGCTGTGCAGCCCCTGGGGCTGTCAGGGAGGCACCACGCTCAAGGTGTCCTGGCTCCTAGGATAATGACAACTTTCCTTTCCCTGCGCACACTGCAGCAGTTCTCAGCTCTCTCCCCTGTATTTCCAGGGACATTCCCAGGGGGAAGCAGCCCAGTTGCTCTGGCTGTGGTGACAGTTCTGTATCAACCGCAGGAAGCAGCAAAAGTTGCGGCTCTTCGTGCGCTCGTGCAAAAAGTCTTCGCGCTGAGGCTCAAAAGTAATTTCTGCTGTGAAACAAGGGATTCCCCCTTCTCCCAAAATAATAAAATTCAAATAAGGAAAAGAATCCCTGGCCCCTGATTTTCTGCTGCAGCGTTCTCTGAAATCATTTAAACTTCCACACTCCAAGGTCAAACTTGTTATTAAATGCTGTCAGAGCAAAAGCATTTGTTTGGGTGGAAAAACCTTAAAAATAGAAATCCAAGCAATGAAAAATTGGGCCCCACAGTATTCCCTGGTAGAAGAAAGTGTTTTGTTCTCTTGTAATGTGAAATAGCACATTGGATATTTTCAGCAGAGACACTGCATTTTGAACAAAATTGAAAATAAACCCAGCAAGTGCTGCCCAGCCCTGGTGTGGAACTGAGGTGCTTAAAAGGGATGAGGGGGACAGAATCTCACCTAAATTCAGGCACCAGGGATGCCAGGAAGATGAGAGCTCTGCTGTCTTTGTGCTTATTCCTTTTTACTGAGGTTTGCAGTTCTTTACCAGAGCCTTTCCCAAATGGGTAGTGGGGGTTGGTGTGAAGGTGGGATGAGGAGTTGTTTATTTCTTTTTGTTCTCACATGTTAGATAAATTACAGCTTCTCACTTCTGAGGGGAGAAAAGGCTTGAAAGTTACCCAAAACATTTCCCAAGAGTATCTGTGCATCATCCTTGAGAGTCGGTGGGAGTTGGCTGAAATAATGGGTCAAAGCTGTGAAATGCAGCTTCACTCTCTGCATAACACAGGCAGCAGCTGAGGTTTGAACAGTTTGTGCTGAATTGGTAATAACTCCAAAAGAGTAAAGTGTAGAGTTTCCATCATCTGTAAATTGCCATAATACACACTGAACCTCATGGGCTGCAGTGTCAAATGGCCTTCAGGGGTGAGCAGAGCTGGGATCTCTTCACCAAGTTTAACCTGAAAAATATTCTTGAAAACTATAGAAATACAATTGCTAATTTAAAAAATAACAAAAAAAAAAAAACCCACCTTTTTCTTCTCTATCAGCAGATCAATATTTACAGCGTGTGCAGCTTAAGTAATATATGCAAATTATTCCCTTTTAGCTTTCTTTTCAAAATGTGTGAAACATCTTGAGGCATCACGTTAAGACTAAGAAATTATAGTGGAGCTCAGTAAAATGAATACCTGTTAAAGCAATACACCCTGTATGGGATATGATTGCTCGTGGAGGATGTCAAAAACCTGAACATGAGCTCAAGTGAGTAGATCTGCAAGGAAGTATTAATCTTATTATAGCAGTAAGATATTTTTACCACACAGAAATAGGAAGTACCAAGTCTGCTTCAGAGGAAATTCATCCATCCTTGGATGAACAAAGCATCACCTGAGCTTCAAAATATTTCAGTCTTTATTTTAGAAGCTTTATCACAGAATCACAGAATGGTTTGGGTTGGGAAATTAAAATCAATCTTATTCCAACCTGGGCAGGGACATTTTCCACCACACCAGGTTCTTCCAAGACCTGTGTAGCTGGGGTACTACCAAAACCCATCCATCAGCATATAAAGTTGTATCATTTCAAAATGTGTTAGTCAACAAATTCTAATTTATACATCATGATAGAAAGTATTTTTTTTTTAGGATGGATGTTTGGTATAATCAGCTAATGTGTTTTTAATTATGATTATCCTTGCCCAAGAATGGAAATTGTTCTGCTTTGCTATCTACAACACATAAATTAAAACACTTGCTGACACAATTTAATCAACAAAGAACAAGCAATTTTCCTTGAGTCTGAGAAAAATACACTGGAAATAAAATTAAGTAGCAGTAGTTACTCTCAGAAAGCTCTGCAGTCAGTGTGAAGCTGCTTTGCTTTTCTGAGAGATGGAATCAGGGATACAATGGTAATGGTTGGATCTCCTGAGGAAGTTCTGCTGTCACCTGAGTTCACACATCCTGGTGGTTTTAGAGGGGTGTTAAACTCTGCTCCTCACCATTTCTGGAGGAGAGGTCAGATTTTAATTGGATTCAAACATCCAGATTGCCATGTTCTGCAGTTACTTATCCAATACTCCCCACGTGCTGTTTGCTGGTTAGGAAGTTTTCTAGTGGCAAATCATTCTGATGTGCATGTCTTTAAACTGCCCTATCACAGTGAATTCCAGGAATTTACCTAAAAACTTATTGCTTTCCCAAAGGAAAATATATGAATGACTTTGTTATAAAAGATATTTTAATTTACAGATAAGAGGGATTTCTTTTTTGGTTTTAGAGTAGCAAGCAAGTTTCCAACACTGAGTATTCGGTTTCTGGTTCTTCTATGTGTCTTCCTCTCCCCAGCTCACAAGCAGTTTTATTGCATGGATATTGATAAAGATATTGGTAAGGGTATTGAAATAACTCCCTCAGCACAGCTTGGTCTCCAATTTGCTTTGTAATTTTGGCTTCTCTACACCAAGATAAGTTATCCACTGGCATTATTTAGATCTTCTGTTTTAGGACATTTTACCAGAGTTCATTTTCTGTTCATGTTTCCTCCATCTTCAAAACTCAGCTATCCTTACAAGATCACTTTTAAACGTGTGTCCCTTTAAGCATGGCTTTCACCCAGTGCTGAGCCTATACTTTTATTTTTGTTGGCTGGGAGTCCGTGTGCCAGCAGAGGTGATGTTTGAACTTGTGAACACCTGCCTGTTAGGAAATTAACTGAGACCATCTACTCATTCCACCAAGGCCAGCAAAGAGCTGTCAGATGGCAGTGATATAAACTTTACAGCAGCAATCAAAATTCTTGTGAAACTGCCCAGAAATGGTTCTGAAGGAGGCAGGAAGAAGAAAAAAAATAAAAAATAAAAGAGAGCAGGTCATATTAGCAGCAGAGTTGGCCAAGAAGCAGCTGTGTCAGCAAAAAGTACAGAGCGTGGGGTAGGAACAGTTTGAGCAGTAAAATGCAGGGAGAATGTGCTTTTTGATAATATTTAAATGAGCCTTTTCTCACACCTCTGATGAAGACAGTATCTCCTGCCTTGTTTATGAGAATTCAATGTTAAAACAGTGAAAAGTCTTAATATTATGCCATATCAGATATGTGCTGCTATAACCATGTTTGCTTGCAATCCTTTCACTTCATGGAGCATTTTCTCTGTATCTCTGAATAAGTAAAAGCCTTCAAAGGAACAATGCAGGAGAAAATGGAATAATAATAATAATAGCAGATAGACACTGTCTTTATTACAAGTATATAGTTCTTGACAGCAAATTACCTCATGATAAGTTATTAAACGAAAAAGCATTTCTGATCTTTGAAAAGAGAAGTGCCTGTACTCTGTGTAGGCATACTTTGTTCTCTTTCTCAGGTCTACATCAGACATTGTTCTGCTGCCATCAGGGAAAGGCTTTTGCTATTGTGCATTCCTGACACTTGTAAATGTGATATTATGGAGTTAAGGCTATGGAGGAGGGATGCAGTGGGAGAAGGTGATGGGTTCTAACTGTACCGAGGGTGCCCTCTGCAGAATGCTGCACTCTCTCAGCTTGCAACTGCTTTAGTTGGCTTTTCTTAAGGTAGAAATGGATAAAGTTACTTATTATTACATTGTTTAAATTCCAATAGATATTTGTTCACATAGGAAGGAAAGGAAAAGGGGGGAATTATGTAAGGAATATTGAGTAAAAATTTAACCTTGCAGTAAACACAACCCGATCTGATCCCAGCTCAATGCCTCGTGGTGACTGTGGTAGATAGCTCTGGCCATGGACAGAGTTTGCTGTCTGTCCTCATCCTTTGTCCACCAGACACGTCCAAATGGATGCAGGGTGGTTTCAGAATACAAAGAGTTAATTCTATACTAACAGAGGGTTTATACAAAGTGGTTTTCAGTAAATTCTATACTAACAGAGGGGTTTGCACCCAACTGGCTTCCCTTTCCCCTTGTCAGGAGGTGGGGCAGGGTTGTTTGCTTCAAACCTTGCAATGCCTTTGAAAAAATAAAATAAATTTGTTGGCACAAACATTACTGCAAGAGATCAGGTCAGATATTTGAGCACGCAGCATCTTAACCAGGTGAGGTGGAAATACAGGATTGTGAAGAAGGAAGGTGAAAAAATGCTTTAAAATAGGGGAACATATGGGTTGTGCTTTTAAACTCATCCAAAGTGCTTTTCCTTCTCCTCCTCCCCCAACCATGTGAAGATTTAGCTGGTACTCAATTAGTAACATGCTGTTATGTGCTGGCTGTGTGGCAGGACAGACAGGATATGTTAATGTAGATAAATTATCTTTTTTTTCCTTTGACCCAGTGGGTTTTCAAAACCATTCTCTTCACTTTCATCTGTGAGCTAGCAGGACATGGGGAGAATTTTGATTTGTGTTTCTCTACACCTGGAAAGGGAGACACCACAAATCCACATGCAGATGTTCAGGCACCAGATAAACATATTGACACCAGTGACCAGCAAATAATGAATTTCTGAACAGGAAATTTATTTTCTGTCATTTATAATGAATTATGACAACTTTTCAGGTCTCAAGTGATGAAGTATGAGATCAATTTTGCTTTCCTCATATTTTTGACACAACCCAGGGATCTGACTGTTAAAAACTTTCTTTGTATACCCAGTGATTTCTAAAATTTTAAGTGAATGCAGGATAAGTTGCAAAGGAGTATTAGTGCAGCTTAAAACAATTTTAGTGAAAACTGAGAAAAATTACCTGACCATTGGTGGCAGAACATAGGAAATATTTTATGAATTTGGACGGGTTTTACTTTGTTTTAATGGTGTGTCATCCCAGTGCTGGAGCCTAGACTGGAAATTGTCCTTGTGTGGTATTTTCAGGGCTTGAGTTCCCTGTGGTTGGAGTATAATTGCAGATTTTATGTGCTAAAATTGAAGTAACACAACCCTACTCAAGTTACAGGAGTAATTTATACAAGAAGATTTGAAGTAAACCTGAAAACATAGGAATGTCACTACAGGTCAGATCATTCAGTATCCTGTCACTGAAAGGGACAGAAAATTCTAGAGAAAAAAGGAGACAGGGCAAGCACATGATAGATCCACCTCAGAGAAACCATCTTACAGCTGATTCCACCTCACTAACTTTGAACTTCAGTCAATTTCTGTATTGCATTACTTCATTTAAAGCAGAGCTTGGCTTTTTGAATGTGTGGAGCTGCAGCATCTACAGCATCCTTCAGCACAGAAGTACCAGAGGTCCTGCAGGACAGGCTCCCCTTCTTTCCCCCTCCCACCCCTTTTTATTTTAATTATATTTTGGATCCAAGCAGGTGCTGCCCCCTTCTGAATCCTTCTCAGTTCTGTGCTAAAGGGGAGAGAACAGCCAGTCCCACCCACCTCTTCCAGCCTGCACAAGATCTCAGCTGCCACCACCTCCCTGCTGTCCTCCCTTCGTTTTGAAAGCTCCCATCTCAGTTTCCTGCTTTCCCCATGAGAATTTCCCATGAAAATCCCCGATTTCCATGCAGGGATCCCTCCTCCCACATCTGCATAATTGCCTTGGCAGGTTTTTTGGGAAGTTCTTCATCTAAGGGACGTGGCTGCAGACAACATCGGGGCTTGCTTTGGAAGCAGAACCCTCCAAAGCTTCCCCTTGGCGAGCAAAATAAAATAAACTGGTGTTAGGGTCTTAGTCTGGGGCTGGGATTTCAGTTCCATGCAGATTTTCTGTGGCTGGGCTGTTCAAGTGATGCCTCTCCAGGCTCTGGTGTCTGGCAGCACATCAGGGCTGCCCTTGAATTTCATCGCAATGCAACCCATGAGGGGTAGAGAGGACAGGAAGGGTGTGGAGAAACCCCTCAAACCTAGGAATGATCTTATAATTTCACACCTAGCTGGATGTCGACTGTAGGATTTAGAGGTACTTCAGTCATATATTCAGTCTGTTCAGGAGATCTAAATCAAGTTTAGCTATTAGTTATTTCTAGTGGAAGAATTTTTTTCTGATGTTTCTGGTCACATTTCTTGGCTGTTCTTTATTTCATGTGCTACAATGGTATTGTTTAAATTTTATTCCTACATATATCTCTAGCAGCACTCAAAGAATTTGAAATGTGCAAAAAAAAAACCCCAAAAAACCAAGAGTATAAATCACCCCATCATGTTTAGTTATATAAGAGGTATTTCTGTTTGCTTCTCTGGTGGGCAACATGATCAACATTAGGCATGTATGAGAATATCAGAGCTGTTTATAGATTCAGAGGGTTAAATAGACCATGTAAAAATATTTTATGAGCAGTTCCATTAAAAAACCACTAGAAAAGTCTCATCCACAAACAAATTCAGCAAGAATTGTCCTTCCTGAAAACATTGTGTTTAAAACAAAATAATTTAAGAGAACAAAGCCTTGTCAAAGATTCTTTAAGGTTTATCCAAGCTTCTCTTAAACAAATCCCTTAGAAATTTAAGCCTAGATTACCAACATTGCCTCAAGGGCATCTCTGCTGGACTTCTCTGATTAAAAGTAGAGCTAAACAAAGACAAGGCAATAACAGGAAAGTAACATAAAATAAAATTATTTTAAATGAAAAAGGACAGGTATGATAAACTTGTATAAATAGCACACGAGGGTTTCCACGCCACCTTGTGCTGGGAAGGTCGGCGTGACCTCTGATGGTGACAGCTGAGATTTCCATCTGGCCCTGGCGTGTTTCCATGCCAGATCCCTAAAACTTCCCCCGCTCCATTTCCCACCACGGGCTCCAGCTCAGCCCTTCCCTCAGCCCTGCAGCAGGGGCTGGGTGGAGCTGCACCAGCACCAGCCCTTCCCTGCTTTTCTGCCAGAACCCAGCACATTCCTCTGGCTGTCCTGGAAAACCCCAGCCCCTGCCCAGGTAGCTCAGAGACCTTGGCACGGAGTCCAAAACACCTGTGCCTTCGATTTTAGCCCTTGGAAAAAACAATTACCAACCTTTATATGGAGAATGACAAGTCAAAAGAGTTTAAGTAGAATGATAGTGGATTTATCACAGGGTGAAAATATAGAATTTTAAGGTTTTTAGAGTGGAGGTTCAGGGTCCCAATATGGAGGAATTTGGGCATGTCCTGAGCTTCTTCTTTCTCCCTCCCAGCCTCCATGTTCTCTGTGACAATGGCACTTTTGGATTGGTTTAGAGACAGACTGTCTAACGTAGGTGATAGGTATTGGAAAATAATTGTGAATAAAGTACGTGTAGTTTTTAGTATAAAATATTCACACCGGCCCAAGGTTGGGCAGTGAGCCTCAGACTGACCTGATGGACAGAACTCAGAGAAAGAATCTTTTAGATAAGAGAATTTATTAGATAAGAGAAACCAAACAGCCTTGAAAACCACAGCTGAAGGATCCTGACTCCTTCTTTGGCTGCTGGACTGGGAAAAGAGACTTTCTAACACACCTTGGGGTCATCCTGAGCAGCAGAGATTCTGAGATTTCCCATGGGCTCTCCGGGGACCCTTGGGAAGGTGGGGGGCTCTGTGCTGCAGATCAAAGGTGCAGAGGGAGGGGGAATTTCTGCTCAGCCCACAGCCAGGGTGAGCCCTGGGGCTCCTGGAGGGTGTCAGGGACTTGTGTGGTCACTCAGAACGGGGAATGATTCTCAAAGCAAAGCAGCAATAGAGTGGAAATTAGTTCTTCTCTTAATCACTCAGACATTGTTTGGATTGCAGTATTTACACTGGTTGCTGACTAGTGAGACCATTTGAAATATTCTCATCTATTCTTTTCCTCAATTATATCTCAGGGCTCACCAGACAGCTTCACTGGCTCCGTTCTCTAGCTGGTGATTTTTCAATTAAGATGTGAAACATTTCTTTTTTGTTATATGGATTTAATTAAAATTCTTTGAAATATAATGCTTGGGGTTTGTGTGTCTGTCTGTTTCAAGGAAATGAAGCTACTGTTGCTTGTTCTATCATTTAGAGAAAATTCAATTCTTTATTCTCAAAATGTGGAATTATCTTTGAAATCTCATACAAACAGCAGTTGTCATTTATTGTTCCTACCTATCTTCTAGTTCTTGAATAATAAAAAATAATTTATATACATTTTTAAAGCCACAAATAAGAATTTGATTTTGCAAGATTTTTATTTCCATTCTTTAGTGGGTTACTGAGCTGTTTTCCGTGCTGGTATTTCCATAATTAGCTTTCTTATAGTTCAGTATTTAATACCAAAAATTATGTGACCAGTAAAACCTACACAGGGCAGTGTTTATAACTTAGGGTTTCTCTGGTCTTCCAGTAGTGTTGCCTTAAAACCTGCAAGACCCAAAATATCTGTAAAAATAACTCCCATTATTAGTTTGTCTCTGCTTCTCCACCAGACTAATACCATTTTGAAGTCAATTCTAAGACATTGAAATGCAAAAAGAAAGAAATCCTGAATTTATTCATTTAGTCCAAGCAGGTTCATAGCAAAGGATGAAGATTAATAATTGCTTCTAAAATTCTCTGAGATGGAAGGCCACACTAAGTATTGGCATTATTTTATTATAATGGAATATTGAGCCTTCACCTCAGCATGACCTATTGCTGCCCACTGTTATATGGGCAGAGGAATTTGCTCTGTGTCAGATTTGGTTGTGTAGGGAATGATTCAGCCCCTTGATTTCTGGAGAGGTTTGCTTGTATGGAATAAAAAGGATCCAGAGAATAAGAGAAATAGCCCTGAAAGGTGAGCAGGTGGGACAAGCTCTGCTTGTGTCTCTTGAACTGTCCTTGACCCTGCCTGGGGGAGTGGTGAGCACACGTTAAACACCTGTGACTAACATGGGGTCACTTTTCCTTTAATGTGCATTTCAGGGCTATAAAATTGTCATCTCAAACTGCAATGCAGTGCCTTCCCTTAAAATAACCCAAACAGACCCTGAACCAGTGGAAGGAGGGATGCAGAATCCAGACCTGTCACTGTAGTTTCAAGAAAGAATATGTGGAAAGATGAAATTTTAAATTGAAGTGCTCCAGGTGGCAGGTGTGACAGTGCTTGGGGGGATGAATTATGGCTGAGGAGCCTCTGGCCACGATTTTGCCTTTCAGTGTTTGGTTGGGAGGGTGGTGTGGACAGGGAAGGGCTGCTGGGTTCTGCTGTCTGCATCAGTTTGGGTTCTGGCCCTTGTTCTCCTCTGGATAATCTCCAGTGAAAGTGAAAAACCAGCTCAGCTTTTCTTGCTGCCTCCTCCTTCCCCCAGGGGAGGATTTGCAGAGCTGGTCCCACACAGGTACCTGTGTGTACAGGAGGCTTTGGAAGGGTAAAAGGGACTAAGCAGGACTTGATGCAAAAATCTTCTCAAATTTCAGTGAGTCCTGTTTCACAATGGCAGTACCTGGAGGGTTTGCAGATCAAAGGTTTGAAATTTGGGCAGCACATTCTGCAAGAACCCCCAGCAGCAGCCAGATTGCAGAGGAAGATGAGTCCTCATTGCTTTCTGAAGGAAAAATACTGAAGCTGTTCACATCATTAATCTGTGTCTTAGAGGCTGCTCACTAAATTCTTTTAAGCTAAATAATCACCTGCAATGCACCTTTATAAGCAAAAAGAAGTATTTTAATATCCAATAAAAAAGTCATTTGGTTCACTTAGTTGACGTGATTAATGAATGGCAAAACATAAAATGTGGTACTTAAAATAATTCTTTTTCCAGACTTCATTAACTACATTTATCTCTCTTAATTTTCAAATTGCTCCAAGCTTTTAGTTGCTTCCCCTTTGGGAGATCAAAAAATTTTGTAAGAAGGTTAGAATTCCTAATTCACAAGTTAGCTTGATCTGCATTTGCTGAACTGAGCAAAATCAGAAAATTTTCAAACCTTTATTTACAATCTGTATGAAAAGCACTATGTATAAATCATAAACATATAATTTTTTCTTCATAGATTAGGTTTGAGAGAAAGAATTGTAGAAAAAGCATCTTAGAAAAGCTTAAACTATTTTTTAGTGGATGAGGGGGCGAGTGCTTATGTGAGGTACATGTCTTTTATCTCCCACTCCTGTAGCAAATAAAGGAAAGATCATAATCATGACCTGCATCAAAATCTATTCCTGATAAACTGTGGAAAAGCACCTTCTCAGCATCCAGTCTTTCCTCGGCCTGAGTTTTGTAGAACTCTTTTTTGAGAATCCAAAATACAGTCCATGTGCTTTGGAGAATTCTGAATATAAGCAGGGAGAGAGGAAAGGAGGTGATTGTGATAAATTGCAGGAGAATTTTGGGACTAAAAGGAAATGCCAGTTTTAGCAGCTTGGTTTGGGTTGAAGGTCTGAAGAACCTGTTCCAGTTCATTGGCACATCTGATACCCTGGTTTCATATCCACATTTCAAACCCTGACGCGTTTGGAAAATTAAGAGGCTGTCAGACACATCTCAGCTGGCTTTCCCCAAACATAGATAGGAAAAACAAAGGAATTGCAGCAAATTTGCAGAGCAGAGATGGTCATGTGCTCAGAATTTATCCAGTTTCTGCTGCATCAGGCAGATGGGAGGAAGGGAAGTGTCCCACAGTGACCTGCAGTGAGAGGTGGACAGATAAAATGGATGTTTATGGATTGCAGGAACTGATTCAAAGACAGGTGAAAACTTTGGCTTCAGGAGCTTTGGAGATGATGCTCAGTGAGTTTGAGTGTGCTCAGAAACAGCCCCAGTGCTGGAGGGATTTCCTGGAGTGTGTCACATCTGTGATGTGTATCCAGCTAAACCTGAGCAGGGAGGGCACAGGGAGCTCTGCACATCCCAGCCAGAGCAGATAAACTGCTCAATGACTCATTTACCACAAACCTTCCCAAGTAAATGCACCCCACCTCCTCCAGAGCCAGCACACCAACATTCCAGCATCCAGCACTTTCCCAGGGGCATTTGGGATGAATGCATCAGGAGTATGAATAATAGAATGAATGCATGAGACAGTGATTAAAAAATTAAATTGATCAGAGCCTTGAAGCAGACTGCTCTGCTTTGTGTTTCTAAGACATCAAGATTTTTTAAAATATATTTCCTGCTGACACCCCAGGTTATTTTTTTTTTGCTAGTTAATTAACTTGAAAGCCAAATGTCCAACCTAAATATGTATGTATAATTACTGGGTTAGTTACCTGTTCCAGGCAGATAATTTTTTAATATCTAAATATAACAGTTACTGTATATTAACTCTTCTGGATGCCACGTGCATGTTGTACATCTATTTCTTCCACATACTAAAATGTCTTTTTGTTTTTATCTCATATTTTTAATTGATAATATATCTCTGGGGCAGGTAGAGGTGCAATTCCAGATTTGTTTGCTGGGTGCAACTGCTTCTGATCTTTACAAAACTTTGTAAACGTTCATTTATTTGCAATTTGTCAACCTTAGTAACTTGGAACAGATCCAGTGAATTAGCAATCTCAGTAATGTGTTTTTCAATATAGTTTTTTTTTCTTTTCTGTTTCTTAATTTGGTTGCTGTTGGTTAGAAATACAAAGGTACTTAGGAGTACAAAGTGATTAAAAAGTCATTAAAGTGATTTTTAGATGCAAAGTGCTCTAAGCTGTCAAAGGATCTGGCCCTTATAGCGAGGACAGAATGTGAAGGCCTTTTAGACCTGAATTATATTGAAGGGATGAGTTATGCAAGGGCTGTTGTTGTTTTTGAAGTTAAACAACATTTTTGCTGTGTGGAATAACAGAATTTTAGTCCCCCACACAGAATTTTATTGCCCATCAGCATAACTTTAATTTCCTTCCTGCTCTTTCCTGTGTTGTTCTGTCCTGCAGGCTCTCCAGAATTATAAAATAAATACCAAATATCAAAATCGATGTAACAGCAATGATAAGAATGTCCTGTGCATTATTTAGTTCATGTTGCTTCTGTTATAAAATATGTAATGGTATTTTTTTTCTGTGCAAGTGTGTCTGTGAGCATGTTCTAAACTAAATTATTCAGGACATAATGAAATAAATTCCCCAAATTCTTTTGAGTACTGTTCTGGTAATAGCAGCATTAATAAAGACACTCCCTTACTGCTTTCTTATGGCCTTCACTACTCCTTTCCCACTAAACAAATGTGGTTTCCTGTTTTGCTGAGGATGAGCAAAATACTTTGGTAAGTAACCAGAATGTTCAGCTCATGGCCACTCACAATGAGAGATTTTTGTCCCTAGAGTGGAAGTCCTGGGACTGGCAAACAGCAATTGTTAAAACAAAGTAAAAAAGGAAAAACAAAAATGTTGCATTCGCCAATATGTGGACAGATATGCCCAAGTAAATGTTTATTTTTTTATTATGTAAATTTAATTTCTTTTATAAGATAAAAGCAAAGCTTGGGACTCAATAAGAACAAAGTAAAACTATTCATTTAAATATTTTCATTGCAAAGTGTATGTGCTTACATATATTTCTACCTTCCTGTGTAAATACACACAGAGAGATATAGATATAAACCACTGATTCTAGAGTTAGTTGATTTTAAAATTCATTAACTTCCTGAATTTTGCATCTGACTTGCTGTGTTTTCAGAAATGCAAGGAGAAGAGAAGGTCCCATGAGTTTCTCTGCCTAGCAAAGCAAAGATACCAAAATTCATGGCTGCTAAACTGGGCATGTGTGTCTTTTTATCGAGGCAGGCAGGGATGGGGAGATTTGTAACACCTTCACATTACTGACTCTGTTTGTCACCTCATCTTTTCTTTTCAGTCCATGCCAAGAGATTATAACTGCTGATGAAATTTATTGACTTACTGTAGCCTCCAAGTTGACTAAGTCCCTTCCAGAAATAAATCAAAAAGAATAGGTGCTCATTTAGATGAATTAGCATTGACGCTTTGCAATAACTTAAAACTAACTGTGTGACTCTGGGCCACTCCTGTCTGAGCAGAATGGCTCCAACGACCTTGACAGAACCAGGGAAAGGATGTTGTGTTCCTCTGCTTCTAAACACAGATGTGCATTAAATAACATTGCCATACAGCAAGCAGGTAAATCTTGTTTATTGGTTACCACTGTTCTTTTCCCCACTTAAATCTTCTGGAGGCATTAGACATAGAGTTGGTCTTTGCATTCATATTTTTCTGAGTTACAGCTGATTAGAAGAGTATAAAGAACTTCACCTCTGTGAAGCAGAACATTATTTTTATTTGTTATTTGCCTTGATTTATGGTGGCAGAGAAAGGCACCCATTATTTATTCTGAACCTCCTTGAGTATTTGAAATTGTGAGGCACTGCAGGCTGGACTGACAGCACATCCCTGCAGAGCAACTCCAGGGAGCCTGCATGTCTCACAGAACCCCCTGAAGCTCTCTCTGATAAAATTCTGCTCCAAGAGAACATCAGGTATTTTTTTCCAATGCTGTTTGAAAACGTGAATTTGTAAAGGCTGTCCTGGAGGTGAATGATCTGGTGTTAAGTTGTGCACAGCTAACAGGACCGGGCAGTGAGGGCCAGGATTCTCCTGCACTAGGGGGAGAGGCACCTGGAGTCAGAGAGGGAGAGGCAGAACACAGGGGAAGCAGCAAAAAGAGATCTCAGGCAGGACCTGCCTGTGACCTGTCCCTTTCAACTGACACTTCCATTTCTAGAGAAAGGGAGTGTGGAATAAGAGGAAATTCTTAGACTTAAAACTGACAGGTTATGAATTATATGTTGAAATGGTAGAAAAGCTTTTTTAATTTCCCACATGTTCCTTTCCTGCTTGAATACATAAATTTTTGGGACCAAGGTCTAAGAGTTACAAGTGCTTTTTACTGGTTTGTTGGGATGTCTATGTGGGAAACACTAAATTAAAAATCCTTACACCAGGAGTTCTTTCCCAGGTTGGAGGCTCAAAATTTGTTTTTCAGTTCTGGGTAATACCTGGATGTTCTCTCAGGTCTTTGATAGTGTTCATGATTTAAGGGATCATTTCAAGATGATTGAGCAACTTCTGCTTGAAGTTTCTCTCTGTGAAGAAGTAATTGAGTTGTTACTTCTGTCTCTGAGTTTTCTGAGTTGTGTTCTTCTTTCTGTGTCCTTCTGCTTTGCAGGAGTATTGTATCAGTGAGAGGAGGGGAGAGGGACCAGAGGAAGGGACCAGAGTTGAGGCTCTGTTGTTTTGTTGAAGAAAATGAGGTGAAGTCTTCAAGGTAGAAGAGAGGATGAGTCTTTGCCGTTTCTGTATGGTCACCCCAAACACCTCCCAACTGCAGGGGTGGAAGAAACCCATGGATTAGAAGCTGGGAGGATGTCCAGGCTTTACCCCTGGTGTTGGAGGTGTCAAAGGCAGGGAGGGAGTCCAGGATCTGTCCTTGGGGTTGGAGGTGTCCAAGGCAAGGAGGATGTCCAGGTTATACCCCTGGTACTGGAAATGTTCAATGCTAGGAGGGTGTCCAGGCTCTGTCCCTGGTGTTGGAAATGTCCAGACTCTATCCCTGGTGCTGGAGGTGTCAAAGGCAGGGAGGGAGTCCAGGTGCTGTCCCTGGTGTTGGAGGTGTCCAGGATCTGTCCCTGGGGTTGGATTTGTCCAGGGTCTGTCCCTGGGGCTGGAAATGTCCAGGGTCGGTCCCTGGTGTTGGAGGTGTCCAGGATCTGTACCCGGGGTTGGAAACGTCCAGGATCTGTCCCTGTGGGAGGTGTCCATGATTTTTTGCTGGGTTTGGAGGTGTCCGGGATGTGTCCCTGGGGCTGGAGGTGTCCAGGATCTGTCCCTGGTGTTGGAAATGTCCAGGATCTGTCCCTTTTGGAGGTGTCCAGGATTTGTTGCTGGGTTTGGAGGTGTCCAGGATCGGTCCCTGGTGTTGGAGGTGTCCAGGATCTGTCCCTGGTGTTGGAGGTGTCCAGGATCTGTCCCTGGTGTTGGAGGTGTCCAGGATCTGTCCCTGGGGTTGGAGGTGTCCAGGATCTGTCCCTGGGGTTGGAGGTGTCCAGGATCTGTCCCTGGTGTTGGAGGTGTCCAGGATCTGTCCCTGGGGTTGGAGATGCCCAGGATGTGTCCCTGGGGCTGGAGGTATCCAGGGTGTGTCCCTGGGGTTGGATGTGTCCAGGATCTGTCCCTGGGGCTGGAGGTATCCAGGATCTGTCCCTGGTGTTGGATGTGTCCAGGATCTGTCCCTGGGGTTGGATGTGCAGCCTCCAGCTGGCACACAGCCTGTGCTGTGCCCTCCCTCCTGCCAGGAGCAGGAAGTGCAGCTCAGTAATTAAAGCCATTTCTGGGACTCCCAGATGGCGCCTTAGCTGAAGACCATTACCTCATTACTCTTGAGCAAGGTGTAACGAGTTGGTGAAGATATTTACGTGTTTCACATGCAGTGTGTTACAACAAACTACAGCTATGTTAAATATCCTGATCCTTTGGGAACAAAGATGTTATTTTGCTTTTCTGCCATCTGTAAAACCTTGAAAAATGCTGGCTATGACCCACTGCTACTATAACAAGAGAAAAGGTCTTGATGAAATGGTTGCTTAACCATTAAACAGAAGAAAGTGAATGCTCTGGATTCTAATTTCCGAACACATTATGCTGCACAGCATTTTAACATTTGTAGTCTTTTCCATCACACTACATTTATCACATTTGAGGAGGGGTTTTAAAGAACCCTCTGGAGAAAATGTAATTTGTTCTCTGCTGCCTGCACATCCCACTAAGCACTCATTATTTATAGAATTCTATAGGGTCTTTCTACAAAAACGCCATCGATCTCTCGTTATAGAGTGCCAGCACTTTGATTCATGATCTGAGCTGGAAATGTCTCAAATTAGTATATGATCCCCCCCATTATAACTTGCCATCTGTACATGGTGGCAGACTGGAAGATCATCAAAGAAAGTTTATGCTTGTAAAGACTACTGCCTGAAACATTTTAATCAGGAAAAGCAAAGGACTTGTATTTTGTATTTTTGTAGAAATACAAATTTCTTGTGCGGACGTTAGCGCTGATATGGTCAAAACTGACACAGGTTATTTATAGAAAATTTTTAAAGGAAAAAAGCTACCAGTCTTCACTGAATGTCTTCATTTGTGTTCTCAGTTTGTTTTAACTTGCTTAAAATTTGTCACTGAAACTTCTGGAAAGAAAGAAAACACTGAGGAAAATGACATTTATAATGGACAATGGCTGATCATCCTGAAGTTTTGAGTTTTTTCTTGAGAAATCAGAAGATACATTGGGATGGGGATGCTGGAAGAACAGATCAGTTTAAACTAAATTGTTTGCAGTCTCATTAGTTAAAAAAAAGCCAGAGTGAGGCTGTGGAATGAGGGCAATGTGAGAGCAAAGGTTTGTAATTGCTGTTGATCATTTCAGTGATGGCGTCTTTGATTATGGGAATATCTGCAGGATTTCTTTGCATGGGGGACTAAATATGCACACAGGAAAATTCTTGGTCTGAGGATCACAAAAGGGAACCCTGCAGTCCCTGTGATGGTGATCACAGTGCTGCCTAACTTTTTATAATTTTACTTTTTAAATTTTCTGCAGAGTTTGGAACTATCAGTTGCTGGGTAGAATCTGGTCAGTTGGTGCTGGGTATTTGTTTGTTTTCGCTCTGGCTTTTCTCTCTACATTATAGCAGGGGATTACCTGCTTTCACTGCATTTTTATGAGCTTTAATGCATTAATATGACTTTTTTTTTTTGTTCTTATTAAATTGCCTTCCTGCCATTTAATCAAGAGTAAGGAAAAATGAGAGAGTGTGCAGAACTTTGAAAGGTCAGTGATCCCTCTGTGTAAAAAGTGATATTTCTGCTGTAACTTGGCCTCTCCATGGAGCAGCAAGGTGAGGATAATTTTATCCTCCTCAATATTCCCCATTTTAGTGGGCTTCTTACTGTTAGAGAATTATTCCTATTTTGAAAGACTTGTAGTGAGGATAAGTTTATTTATTGCCATGGCAGAAAAGTCAGTGGGGCTGTGTAAAAGGTGAAAGAATGCAGTTGTAAAAATAATGTGTTTGTGCTGTGGGTCTGTGGGACAGGATAGGAAGAGCAGTGACAAAAACCAGTGGGCACCCAAGGATTTGGAGAAGCTTTGAGGAACGGTTACAGCTCAAATTTAGAAAAGCTGAAGTTGTTCTTTTGACTGGACATCCACCAATTTTCATTGGAGAGCTGGAGAATTTTGGAGAATTTTGTCCTTCCTTTATGGGAAAGAGAGGGTGTTTTACACAAGATGGGAGCAACCTGCCTTTCACAAAAAACAGAGGCTTTGAACCAGTGTAGGAATTAAGATTTTACAGATTGGGGGCCTTAAATTACAGATTTTGTGCCAAGACTATGACAGGTAGTCTTATATTGCAAACTTTGGCAAGCTCAGAGCAGCTCATGCTAAACTTTCTAAGCATAGGTGTCTTAGCTTGGGGTGCCTTTTATGCCTTCATTAATGCTTCAAACATAATTCCAGGTAATGGTTTTCTGAACCATTAACAATTTATATAGTTCATTGTCATCTATTGTAGTCACTTTTATACAGCTTTCTCATAAAACTCACTGTTCTGAGTTTGAATACATAAAATTTATCTTTTCCATAAAGAATTTTAACACAAAGTTACCTCCATGCTCTCTTCAGCATTGCATAGACTTGTGATGACAGTAATCATGGCATTATTTAATGCAAGGATATTTGCATTCCTTTTCTGTGTTTTTGCATTATATTATCCTATATATTTGCTATTATAAATAGCAGAGAACAGCTGCACAATTAATATTAACACTAATTAAGCAGTGCTTATGTGCTGGTTTAAAAGACTGTAGCTCCATTTGCTGTGAAGGTTCCCTGACACTCTCTGGGATAGATTTCAATCTCTAAGAATTCACACTGAGGACTTCTGGTGGCAGTGGCTCTGCTGTAAAGGGTTGGGTTTAAGTTCTTAGAGGAATTTAACCATGTTTTCATCTCAAGAAAAGCCTTGTACAGAATAAAAGGGGGAGATTTTTAATTACTGTATTCTTCTTAGCTTCCATAGTGAGTTAGGAATCACCATTTTTAAGGGGTTTTGTCTAAGATATTTGAGGATGTTATGGCAGGTAATTCTGAGGAGTGATCTGAAGATGAATTAACTAATGATTTGTAAACCAGTCAGACACTACATTGATGAATATTACAGATAATTCTACAAGAATAAGTGAACGTGGTCATTGCATAAAGTCAATAGAGTTTGTATTGAATTCAGAATGTCCATGTTGAATTAAAATTAGTGTAAAGAGAGAAAGAAAGACATTAATGATATGGATTTCCACTAAGTTAGGGCTTCTCTTCACCTCTTCCATAGAGATTTGTAATGGCAGAGGGCTGCATTAAACTGGGAAATGAAACCAAGCTGGTTTCTTACCTTAATTGTATAAATGAGTTGTATCTTATTTGAGGAATTTAGAATTCCATAAATTCTGAATTTCTGTATTACAGTCCTTGTGTCTGTGACTGGGTTTAAGGAAGCCTGTCCTGGTGGGCACAGGCAGAGGAGCAGTGGCCAGGGGAGGGTTTGCCATCTCCTTTCTTGGAGGTTTCACCAGGCTGGGTGAAGCTCTGAGCAGCTGGACCTGACCATGGCCCTGCTTTGGGCTCAAGGCTGGACTGGATGATTTCCTCAGGTCCCTTTCAGCCTAAATTATCCCACAGCCCTGTTTTGTGTCTGTTCTTACCTTGTGAGATTTTTTAATTGACATCTGGGGTTTGAGCTTCTGTGAGTCACAGCTGTCCTTTCATTGGTGATCTCACGAAATCAGTGTGGATCGCCTGACGCTGAGGAAGGTAGATTTGTGCACTGTTATTGCAAATTTACACAAATTAGAAAGAAAAAGATAAATTTTCTATGCTATCTCTGGTGGATTATATGTGTTATTTTAGCTATGTAGCCTTTTTAAAAAAATGTTTTGTTCAAATACAGTTAATAGGTTCAAAATGTTTAGTATCAATTGGATTATCCCTGGTTTCCAATCCTCATTCTTGCTTTTGCAATAAAGTAGTGCATAAGCCTAAATTAGCAATGGTTGTTATTAATTCTCTTTTTAAATCCCTTGGCATCCTGTCTGGCCCCATTTAATAAAAGCTGCAATACTTGAACAGTAAATATTGTGTAAAAGTTTCATATTTGAAATGAATTTCCTTCAGGCAAATAACAGAAGTAAGATGATATTTTGCAGTGTTGTATATTAAAATAAATATACAGCTAGTTAGAATAGGAACATTTCCTTGGAAGAAAAGCCAAAGAATGTGAAACAGAGCTTTAATTTGATTAAACTTTGTGTGTTTTGAAACACATAACATTTACCAATGTTTATCTATCTCACTTTACATTCAGAGCAGATAAGTTGCATCTGCTTCAGAGTTTTATTTATAATTTAGTATTGAACTTTTGGACTGGAACTCACCAATTCTTATCTGTTTATGTGGATTATATTTCAAGAGCTTTCTGTATCCTGCACAGCAAAGCCATAGAGGGATTGGGGGGAAAGTGAATATCTGATTTCCAGAAAACTCTGGTTTCTCTATGCTTTGTTTTGCTTTCCTCCATAAATTGTATTTAATTTCTTTAATCCACTGGAGGGATAACTTGGCAAAAAAAAAAAAAAAAGTGAGTTCAAGTAAAGTGAACACCTTGATGACAGAGGGTTTACATTTTTATGATCCTCTCACTCTGTCCTTCACACACATGGAAACTTTGGTTCACTTTGATGATGTATTGAAAAATTTCCCTCTGGGGTATTAAAGGTACCAGACACTGCAGCAATCCCATCTTTGTTAGAGAAATGAGCTTGAAAAAGAAATATCTGGCCTGTTCACAGTTACATTTAACAGTTTCCACTTGTCCTTCAGAAGCAGTTTAAAAAAGTTATAAAATCTTTCCAGTTAAAAGAGACTGGCCAAGATTCCTGGATAAATTCTTAGGAAATACCTATGTGGCAGAAATAGTTTACATTAAATCATACTATTAAAATCCTTCACAAGTCTGGGCATAATTATTAACAACTAACTATTAGACTTGGTTTCTTTTATACAGTTTGAAATTCCCTTTGGAATTAAAGGTTATTCTCAGCAATACTTTTTTGCTGTTTGTCAGACTCTGTGAATCTTTAAAGTGTATTTTGAGCAGAGATTTTATTAACATTTCAAAATAACTTTAGGTATTTTAAAGACATGAACATAACTTACCATAAAATTTGTATTAACCTGACCTATTAAGATTTTCTTGGCTACAGGGCTTGCTTCTTTTCTACATCTCTCTATCTCCATAAAGTAGTGTGCACCTGGAAGACATTGCAACAAAGTGAAACAAAAAAAAAAAAATTCTTTACAATGAATTGTTGGATCACAAATATTGTGATTGTAGGTGATTATTGGGATAGCAAACTTCAATTACTTCAGTAAAGCATGATGAGTATTTCCATTTATGACTCCCTTTTTCAGTCATTTATGAAGGTGGAATAATTCAAACATAATTCACATTGTGTAAGTGTTCATGCAAACACATCCCAAATTCTGGAATCTCATTCACATTCCTGAATATTACTAGGGAAACAATAAACAAATTGAGGTTTTTTTGGTTTTTTTTTTTTTAACAGAACCTACTAAGTTATCTCACTACTGAAAAATCCAGTATGCAAGTACTGTGTAACTGGGGACTTCTTATCAGTTCCTGCTATCTGAACTTGTAATTACACAAGGACTCTACATGATATTCTACTTAATTTTTCCTTATCTCTTTTGTGCATTAATTTTCTGGTTAAATCAGTCCTGTAATTTGTAGTGCATGATCCTACAGAAATACTTTCCTCCTGCTGCCAGAGCAGGAACCTGCAGTGCTTTGGGGCAGGGAGCTGCAACACCCTGCCCAAATTCCTCATTTCTGATCAATTCTGAGGGATTTTATGGCCAATGCTGTGTTTGTACAGGGACCTCTGAAGGAGATACTGAGCAAAAGGAACCCGCCAGCCCTGCCCAGCAGTGGGTTAGTGCACAGCCCCACTTTATGAGGATTAATGTCCCCACAGGTCCCCCTGCCCTTCATTTGCTCCTTCAGCTCCTCTGCGGTGCTGGGAGAGGCAGGAGTGAGGGAGCACTTCAAGGACAAACATTTTGTCATTGCTGGAATCCCCCCCTGCAGTACAGAGCTCTGGGAGGCCTTCAGGGGTGTTTTTAATGCCACCAGTCTGTCTCAGAGCTGCAGGTGGATGGAGAGAAGACAGGCTGAGTTTGTGGCTTTGTTCCTTTATGCCCTCAGCCCTTTCGCTGGAGGAGCAGCTGTGTTAAAAGTAGGAAATATTTCTTCTGGTGCATCGTTTCCTCTGGTGGCATCATGACTTTTGGAAGTGACATATTTCCTCAGGAGAAATCTCAATTTCACATCCATGGAGACTGTAGCTATAAGTGTAGTTTAGGAAGGTGAGCACAGGTAGCCCCGCTCTGTGATGGCCCTGGCTTGGGTCAGAGGCAATAAATAATTCCACTGAGGAAAGAAACTTATTTCTTTCTGCATTTTCCATTTATTGAGGCTGAGAGGTATTCTTCAGTAATAACTTCTTGAACATTTAGTAAGAGCAAAACAAATAGCTTTTCCATCATTTTTCAAGGCTGGAGGGAAGAGAAGTTAAGCCTGAACCCAGATGACCCTTTCTGAGTTCAGTAAACACAGAACATTATTAAAATGCTCTAAATGAACATGTGCATGTGTTTGTTTACTGATTGCACTGAAGAGATAAACAACTTTCACTCAGAAACAGCACATTAAATGTGTGTACTAGGAAGAAGTGTTATCTAGAAAGTGCCATTCTCACTCTACTAAGAAAGGGTTTACAAGTCAGAAATTCAATTTCTCTGGGATTTTTTTTCCATTTGTTTGTTTTAAAGAAAATCATTGGCAAATTTACACAGGAAAACCAGAAAATAAGCCAGAATTCTTCTTGCATTCGTTCCATTGACTTCATTTTCAAGCAAAACTTTTGACATGTACTTGAAAATTGTAGTTTTTAATGAAGAGATGGGGTTACACTAGGCTGAGTGGTAGCTGGTGAGACAAACCCAGGAACTGTTGTTCCTATTACATTAATTATTTTATATCCCATCCTGGTGTCACACCTGTCTGTTCAGCAGAGCCCTGGATTTTGGAGTGGAGCAGAATGTGCAGGACCTGGGGTTTTTACCCAAGTTTTCAGGTGTTTATTTTGGATATGAACTGTGGCACCAATATCAGTCACAGAACCATCCCCACACCCCTCCCTGGGCAGGCAGGGATCTCTCCTGGGATCTTGTCTCTGGTTTGGGGGGCTCACAGGGAGAACCCCCAAAATGCAACCTTAAAAAAAAACTTTCTGTAAATTAACACATGGGATTATCTTTGCCAAATGTGATTTGTTGCCAAAATATTGTTCCTACTGTTGATCAGCTTTGCTGATTTATGAATAAGTGCTGAGATCTACATTCCAAATTTCTGATTTATAGAATATGATTTACGGATTTACCTCGTGGAGCTGTGTCATAGTTGTGTGGGTGTTGTGATTATAAACTCCTGGTTCCAGAGATTTATAACTGACCTATAAAAATTGTTCTAATTGAAGCTGTTTTCTCTCAGTTGCTTGGCTGTATTTGTAGGCCTGAGAAAGGCAGAAAAAGATAGGCTTTAGTGTGGGTCTGATTCTGCATGTGGGATTAAGATTATTTTGATTTTAAAATGTTGAAGATGCTTAACATCTGATATTGCAGAAGTTTTCCTGCCTCTGCTTTTGTTTCTCCAGAGAGACAGTGATTAGCCTAAACCAAAGTCCAGCAAGTGATTTTTATTCATGAATGTCTTTATGAATTCTCTACAAATGCAGCCCTAATCAACCCTGAGAAGTGCTTAATTTGCACAAAAAGCTACACAGTCATTATCTTGCACTGCCAAACATTTGTTTCTGCATTAAGCTCATTTCAGCTTATTCCATGTGTGCTTCCAGGTCTCTGCAGAATTCCATCTGTGCTCCAAAAGTTCCAGAGGCAGCTCTGGGGTGATGGCATTGAGCAGGCTCTGGGGTGGGAGTTCCTTCCAAGCCAAAGCCTGGACAGCAGGCAGCAGCCAATGCAGCCCTGGGTAAAACCTTTAAGGGGGCATCTGGCTTTTTTGTATTTTGTGTGTGTGGTTGTAAATCTGGCAATTAATTATTGTATTAGAAACATAATCCTAGATAGTGGTGGGTAGAGACCAGGCTGTCCAGCCAAACTGATGAAAAAAGTTTGCAGTGCTGTTTGTGGAAGAAAAATACCAAACAAAACCCAAAAATCCAGCCCTTCCTTCTGCTCCTGCTCACTCTCAAAGAGTAACTGTGAGAAGGTGCTAAAAGTCTTATGTAGGGAAACATGAGACTATATTAAATTGTCTCCTAGAAATGTGCACCACCCCCTTTAATTTATCTTAGTGGCTTGGCAAAAGTACAGATGAGGCATTTGAGGAATGGAGTAGTTTAATGATCTGCTTTTAAAAGAGGCTTAATAAAGTTTGCTGTTTGCTTCTATATCTTGCTGGAAAGGTTGAGAAAGAACTATAAGAATTTGCCTTCTTTTAATTAATTTTATTTCTTTCTTACAACATTCAGCTAGGAAGGAAGTTAAATTATTCTATTAGATTTTGAGGGGAGGCAGTTACTGAAATGGAGATCCAAACAAGAGAATACATTAAAATAATTATTACTCATGTGGATTTGGCATGCCCACTTGCTGGAGGCAGTGAGGCCAGCAGATTGCTTCAGGTAACATTAATAAACCCAACAACACATTTGTTCTTGGCAGCACAGGCAGGGAGTGGGTGCCATGTTGCCATAGGAGGTTCAGGAGGATGACATTTTTGTTGTTGAAATCATTAACCTTGTAAACCAAATTAAAGGATTGAAACACGTTGGGAAAACTTCAGCTTAATTCTCAAAAAAAAAAAAAGAAAATGCCCCAAAAGAATCTCAGAAGTAAGGAGGTATCAGAAAATTTATTTTTGCTTTTTAAACTTGTGATAGACTTTTGGAATTAAAAGCTTTTTATATTTTGTTTGTTTTGCTTTTTAAATCCTGAACTATTGTGGTTTCTTAAAACATTTTGTAGAGGCTACTGGCTGTCCTTTCAAATCCCAAAATGGAAACCGTGTTATACTATGGGAGTGACACAGGAAATCCTCCTGACAGGTTGTTGTTGATTCTTGGCTGATTTCTTGTGTGTAGGAGTGGATGTGGTTGCTTTTGCACCTCAGCAGTGAAAAGCCACGTTCATTGAGCTTGGACAAGAGTCAGGAAAAAAGGCAGAACTTTCAAGCTGTTGCCGCTGCAATTCTTTCAGCTTTGGGAGTATTGTGTATTTCCCTGTTCTGTTGTGTGAAAATGAGGGCTGGGGTTTCTTTTACCTGTTTCTTCCCTCTGTGGAGCACATCTGGTTATGGCGAGCTAACCCACTGCTTTGGTGTTAATTACTTGGTAAATAATTAAATGTTTGCGGACCAAAAGTCTTAAATAGAAGGAAATTAATACCATTTCTTAATAACCTTACAAGAATTTTGCCGAGAGTGAGTACCTGGTGCTCATCTGCCAGAGAGGCCAGCTCAGCAGTCAAGTTATTGTCAAGCCAAGGTAGAATAACACATTTTTCCTTTTATCCTTTGAAAACAATGCCATTTCCTCAGAATTCCTCCTTCTCTGAGGGGGTTGTTGCTATTTTCCATCAGCCAGGTAGAACCTGAACATGTCTTTGGTCATTTTTTACGAGGGCTGAGCGTCGCTGTCTGAAAGATGCCTGATAATGAATGTTTTGTGCCAGAACTCGTGTGGGGCTGGGGATGTGTCACTCTCAAACATGTGGGCTGCAATTCCAGGAGTCAGTCAAGGAGGCTGGAAGGATTACTGCCAGATGTAGTGAAATCAATGCAGAGGAGCATTTTACGTTTCATACTTTATTTGGATTGATCACAGCAGGCTCTGTGGAATCGTGTTCTGTGCCATAGAATTGTCTTTCACTGGAGCTTGTCAACCAGGCAGACAAATCACTTGAAAATGTGAGGGTTTGGGAATCTCTCTTCATTTAATGATTTACACAGAAATCATTTGGGATGGTTAGCAGGGTTTCCAGCAATGCTTCCCAGGGTTTCCTCCCCAGCCAGAGTGAAATGTAACCATCACTTTCTAGAGGCACTCTCTGAGAGATTGATTGCTGCACTCAAAGCAATTCCACACATGAAATGAACCTCTGGATAAAGCTCGCAAATTCAAGCTTTTCTCATTCTATTTTACTCATGAAAAATACTCTTCCTTAATGTTTATAGTGGACAAAAATTACAGATATAATAAAGTCTATTAATAAGGAATCAAATATGTAGCAGCTCTTTGACATCTATTTTTGATTTGATCTCCACTTTGTAATAAAGTCCCAGTTTGGGTTATGTCAACCAATTAAAACTGAGATTGTGTCTGACTTTGAGCCCATTTGTCAGCGCCAGCAAAATTCTAATTTTGTTTAATCAAAAGCAAGTCACATCAGTGGAAAGGTGAGTTAGAAGAATATTCTATAACCATATAAAAGTTAATCATTATCCTAAGTCCTTGATTTTCCACTTCATTCTGTGCAGGATTTTCTGATTCCTTTTGCACTTCCCGCAGTCCCTGACCATGCTGATAGCAGAGTTACTGGAAAAGGGTAGTACTGCTCTATTAGAAGTTCAAGTTAATTGCCAAAGGATACCTAATTTAAGCATTTTCATTATCATTTTACTCTGTGCTTTATGAGTTTGCAATAACAGGGTAGGTGAAATAGTCCTGGAAAGCCAATATTTTTCCCCCATCCAACTGATAATAAAAGACCTCCTTAAAGTGCACAGTAATCCATTGTAAATGGATTGTAAATTGTAATTGGTTATCTGAAAATCCACTACAAATGAAATTTACTTGTAGGTTTATAATACTTTGTGATGTTTATTCCATGCTAATCACACTGTGTCACTAATCTGAGTGATTTTAGATTTGATAATAAATTGTTAATCCCATAGCAGACTGTGTTTGATAAGACATCTCTGCCAGTATATTAAAGGGATTATTTTCCTTAAACACAAATCATTGGGATCACAAGATGAGCTATCTTTAGAAGAAGCAAGGATTCTGAGTTTCTCAGCTGTTGATGGTGGTTCCCCAGGAGAAAAATACAGGGAAACTATGGAAGGGTTGTTTTGGATTTTTTTTTTCCATTTTAATTGCATAGCTGTCAGTTCAAGCCAAAATCTCCCCTGCTCTGTTTGGTGGAAATCATTTCTCAATTTTCACATTCTTATGTTTGTAGTTTTTGCATCTACTTTGTAATCAACAATTTGCAACTGAATCTACATTTTATTAAAACAGAGAAATTTCCGGTGCCATTTATGAAAAGTTCCTACCAGAAACGTAATTCTGGAAAACCCAAACAGCAGCAATACAGTTTTGTCATGAACACACAAAACACATGTAGGTTTTTAAGGTACAGTAGTTTACATGAATCAATTTTTCTGTTAAGAACCCTTCTTCGTAAGGAAATTTGGTGCAGCTTTGTAACATTTGAGACGAGTTGTCATGGAAATGCAAAGCTCAGTGATGTTTTTCAATAGTGCTGATTGGTTCAGAGAAAATATTTTGACACCATGTTATTTTCAACTTGAAAACTTGGTTAAAAAACATCTTAACATTGTTGTGTAAAGTCAAGAGCAAAGGAGAGGCAGTCTAACGCAGCTGTCATGATAATATATTACCTTACTATGAGTTTGAAAATGGATTATTGTTGCTATGGCATCAGATAACAGGAGAAGCCACCATGACTGCTGGAGCTGTTCAGCAAAACAACAGCTCTTGCTTATTCTGGTGGAAGAAATATTTTTACATTTGCCTCACTTTTTATATCGGCATTCCACATTGTGTTGATCCTCCATGTGCCATGTTAGAATAAAGGCAATGGAAAGGGATTATTCCAATTTATTCAAATTTTTTAGTCCAACAATTTCTAACATGGCCCATCCATATTTCACTCCAGTAAAGAGTAAGAAGAATAAAATAACTGAATTTCAACTCTTCCTTGTCAAAGTGCAGTGAGGCCATATTTGGCTTGATGCGTCTGCTTAGAATATCCTGAGCTGGAAGGGACCCACAAGGATCATCCAAGTCCTGGCCTGAAGGTCTGCACAGCTCTTCCTCACTTTTTTCCTCCAGCATTTTACACTGGATGTAAATGACTGGAATTCCACTGACCCAATAAAATCATTTTGAATTAAGGTAGGTAGAAATTGTGCTGAGATTCATAGAGTTTGAAATTTGACTGTGGTCTGTTGAAGCCCAGGCAGTTATTGCATGGGTTTGGGTTTTCGGTTGTGCTGTGTGGGGAGGGCAGGCAGTGACGTTGGAATCCTGAGCTGGGAGCTCTGCTCGTGGGGCAGCACTCCTGGAAATGCTGGATTGCTCCTCCTGAAGGAGCAGAAAATCCACCTAAATCCATCTGAAACATCTGAAACATCTGCACTGCCTTCAGCGCAAACATCTGGAGAACGTCTCTCTCATAGGAACGTCAGTAATCTCTGTAATGCTTGGCTTTATACCTTTTGGCTCTGTTTATTGGTTCTTCCTTATCCTCACCAGGGTTTTTGGGTTTTTTTAGTTGGTTTTCGTTGTTGTTGGATTTTTTTTTTCCTCCTGAAGTTTTCAATCTGCTCCGAATTAAAGAATTTATTGGAAACAGGAAATTCTCAACCCTACCGAGGAGATTGATCCTAAAAAACACCCTTGTGAGAAAAGCAAATTGATAGTTTGCGGGAAAGGCACTTTAAAATTTCTCTGGCATTTTTGGAAAATGTGAAAAAATGAAATGAAGTTACTCTTGTTAATGTTAGGCCTTAAAAATGTTGCTTAATATTGTGCATGGTTTTAAAATGGATTTTGGTGTAGTCCAGAATTCAACACAGAGAAAGGATGAAGTGGCATGCTGCCCAGAAATCGTGGGTGCAGACCCACATTTCTGTAACTACAGTAAATTTCAGGTTTTGGTGTTCACAGAAAGCAGCTCACAAAATTAAAAATAGGAAAAAATAAAACTGTATTTAAAAAATGTTATCAAATGAGTTAAAATGCTGGTGAATGGAACAATTTCTTGTATAAATATGCTTTCCTTTATGAATACCAAAATATCTCAGTTACTTCCCATTTTGAATGCCAAATTTAGGTCAATATTATCTGGTAAAACCCATGTCTGATAGTTGGGACTGATTCTTTATGGGAATGATACTGATTATTCTTTATCACCATTTAAATCAATGGAGTGAGAACTTTCACCATGAAAATTTTCACCTGGTTGGGGGGGAGGATTATTCTCTTACTGCAAAGACTTCAGAAAAGCACAGAAAATTTGTTAAGCTTAGCTCAAATTAAAGAATGTAGATATTTTTCAAAATTTCATCCTGTAGAATCTCAACTGCCAGTCTTGACAGTCCCAGATGTCATTATGGCAAGCTGCATAGATATAAGTAATTTTTTTTTGCTCCTCTGTATTTGACTAATTCCCTCTCTCACTATTTTTTGTGATTAAGGTTCAGCAATTAAAATTTGCAACCATGGTTTTCTGTGAGGTTTCCTATTCCCATGAACTAAGAAGAAAAAAAAAAGTGAAATTCTCATCATAAAAATGAGCAATAACAGCATAATTAGTGCTTGGTACCATAATTGCAAGGCATATTAGAAGTGCGCTTGATGGCATTGTATTATTACTTTGTACACATAAAAGCTGCAAGACCAAGCCAATAAGCTTAAATAATGGTTCTGCTGAAGCTTCTCAAGCTCCAACCTGTGCCAGGCAGGTTGTTTGGGGTTTTTTTTGGGATGTAGTGATGACATCCCTGAGCTTGTGTGGAGAACTTGAAGGTGCAGTTCATCAGCCTGGCTCCACACTCCCTTCTGCACTGCTTTTGTGACCAGAGTTAATGTGGTTTTGTCCCCTGGGAATGTGCTTTCTGTGTGTGCTTTGTTTCCATTCCTGTGAGCTGAGGAGTATTTGGAGAGCTGGAAGTCCCATCATTTAATCTGGAGATCACATGAAATGTGCAAATGGTCTCAGACTGAGCATTGAGGAATTTATGGGGTGAGGTCCCCATTGCATTCAAAACAAAACAAACCAGTTGCTAATCTTGCTCAGCATGAGCAGTCCAAGGTAGAGGCTTTTATTTCTCAAATTAAAATCTTGTTTAGGTTACAGATATAAATGAATGCTGGCCCCAGGGGTGAATGAGTTGTTTGTGTGATAAAAATGGACAAATGTAATCAGGTGTTTTAGCAGTGCTGAGAAGTTTACAGTTGTTTTGTGTGGTTGCTCTTTCTTTTACTGAGATTCTAAATTAGGAAAAAAATACATAAAAGAGACACATCTCTCATAAAGCTTTTACCATTTTTATGTCATTTCCTATTGACATAAGAATGTGTTTGGTTGTTCAAAAGCAGTGACCTACAGTGAAAGGCAGAGTGCTGTGGCCTGTCACTTTGGCCTCTCACATTGACCATTCTCTCTCCAGGGCTCAGCAAAGGGAGCTGAAATTGAAATTATCTGTCCTAGGAGGAAAAAAAAATACTTTGGAGGCTTTAGATTTTTTTGTCATTGACTTCCTTATGTCTGTATAGTTTTTTCCTGGAATCAGTTGAGTATTCTACTTGTCATAGGTTACAAAATTTTCCTTTCCTTGGAAAACACTGAAGCAAGAACAAGGAACATTCCAGTGATCAGAGATCATCTGGGTGTCACTCATTTGTTATCACTCAAGTCCCCAGTAGAAATCAAGCCCTATAAAAAGCCCCACCAATTTTTCCTCTCTGTTCCAGGGGAGTCTTCTAACTTATAATGTTTTTGTATTTCTGACTCTTTTGGACCACTATATCCAGTAAAACCTACTGGGAAGCTTTGCTCCTGGCAATATTTATGATTGTGGGTATTTAAACACTGATATCCATATGTTTGGAGCATTAATGAACAGTTCTCAAATTCAACCTACATGGAAAAGTAATTATATGGGTCACTGATTAGGGAGTCTCCCTGGCAAAGTTGGAAATTGTCTTGAAAAAGGTGATTTAATCACCAAGCCTCTGCAGTCAACACAATGCCCTTATAAATAGTGCTGTGGAGTGGTGAGAGCTCACGCCTGAGCAAATTGAAATCTCAGCTGTCTCATCCAAGATGATTAGACTTGACAAAATCAGTCACCCAGGGATATTTTAGAGTACTGCCATGGTGGGATTTAAGGGAAGGTTCTTCTGCTGCAGAAGATTTGTGAGCTGATGAGAGTTAGAAAATTATGTTCTCAGCAGTTGGAACATGAAATGTTGGCTTAAAATAGGAATTATGAGACCGTGGGCTGACAACAGCACAATAATTACAGCTGCCTCACCTGGGCTGCAGCCCTGGGAGTCAGGGTGGGCAGCCAAAGGCTGAAGCTACTGCTCCAGCAGTTTTATAGTGACAGTATTCCTTCTCTCATGCCCCAAGTGGAGGCTTTCCAGAATTCCCTTCTGTGGCTTTTCTGAATTTGCTGCCTCTTTTACCATGTATGGATAACTCAAACTCTTGGAACACAGTCACTTCCCTCGGTATTTTATCCTGTTGAGACACCTAAAGAGTGTCTGGGAGCAGGCAGTATGATTCTTATTGCTGCTTACCTCTGAAATTTTGTTTTAAGTGTTCAGTGATCTGCAGTGTTAGTGATGAACCTTGACTCCCCAAACACCATAAAACACCCAAAAACCTCCCAGGACAGTCACACCTCAAACACAGAGATGGCAAGGAGCGCTCCAGGAGCTGCTTACAGCAAATTATGACAATTCTTTAAGCAGCCTGGTACCCCTGGAGCTGAGCCCTGCTGGACTACAGTCCCCTGGCTCTGTTGGGACCCACATCCCTGCCAAAATCTCCCTTTTCAGAGAGCTCAGCCCACTGAGCAGCCCCTGGTGCTGACACAGCTTTCACCCCTTACACCAGAGAGTGGAACAAGGCTGGAACATCTCCTGAATTATGGATCTCCCATGGATGAGTCACGTTGTGCTCTGGAACTGGGCAGATGGCTGCCAGATCCCTCGCTGGAGAAACAGGAGATTCTGCTTTGCTTTGCTTCCTGGAGAGTAAAACAAAGCTTAACTAGAGTGGCAGGCAAGCCTGGAGTACTGTAAAATTTATTCTGCGGTGGTGCAGTATGTTTACTTCATCTCTGCATTAACCAGAGAAGTTATATGGGAAAATTTCTGCCAGTTTTAAGCCATTTCATTCTGGCAGATTAGAAAAAAAGGCTTTAGTGGGTCTTGATTCAAGCCTAGCAATCCTCAACCAAGAATTCTCTCTGATTCCCAGATGCAAAATATATAAAATTGGTAAAGGTGGTGCAAGTGATACAAGCAGCTTTATTGTGCTGGTGACAGCTCACAGATTGCACACTAAGCCCCAACACACTCCAATGTATATGCAATTAAATGGAATGTGAAATCCAAATTGATTTGTGCCTCCTTTCCTTATCACAGCAGCCCATCAGAACACAGTAAATGCATTGGAATAATGGAAAATCCACTTGCTCTTTTCTGTGCCATCTCCTTCAGATAGTGTCTGTGAAATTCCTGAGGAATGTTTTTACAGTGCAGCTGTTTGCTTGGCTTTATGCAGGCAATTTGCAGAGCTCTTTTCAGATATCCACCCTCTCAACAGAACCTTGCTGGAGGCGGAACCAAAAGGAAGAATATAACAAATACTTTTAATCTAAGAGTTTAGAATGTTCTACATCTTAAGTCTGTAGAAAATCAGTGGGTTTTTTTTCAGTATTTTGGTCTTTTCCTTTTTTCTTCCCTGTTTTCAGTTGTCACAGAACAGTGACATCCAGAGGCAGGTTGATGATCACGTGTCTGAATTTAGTTAATAATGATATTTTTTCCTATGTTATGTACTTGTAGTATATTTTATAGAAGGGGATAAATAATCACAGAGAAGTTAGCCACACCTAAGCACACAGCAATTTATTTCAGATGCTTCTGTTAAAGCACATCAGATTCAGAGATGTTCAGGGCACCCATAAATCCAGAGAAATAAGGAAGCATGTGGATGCTTTACAGTCAAGTTGCTAGAATCTGGAGGAATCCAATCGGAGTGACTTTTCAGACAGAACAAGGAGGTTGTTTAGCTCTGCTGTGCTCAGTAGTTAGCTGTGCTGTGATTCCAGGTAGTCATTCTTGGCCTGGTGAGCCATGAAATGGAGCAGCCCTCGGGAGGGAGGGGAGGGAAGTGCTTCAGGAGCTCACTTAAAGGCTGGTCAGTCAATAGAACTGAACCCTGCCCGTTTCCCTCAGCACAGAGGAAGCCTTCTGTGCACAGAATATAGATCAGCACATCTTGCTGCCTTTGGATTTATAGGCACGGCAGACAGAGACAATTCTCTCTGGCTCCATGATCCTTCATGAGCCACCCTCTGCCTCGTGGTCCCAATCCCCTCCTTCCCCTGTCTCCATGCTGGGTCTGTTACCACATCACCACCCCACAACAGGGACAGAGACAATTCTCTCTGGCTCCATGATCCTCCACTGAGCCATCCTCTGCCTTGTGGTCCCAATCCCCTCCTTCCCCTGTCTCCATGCTGGGTCTGTTACCACATCACCACCCCACAACAGGGACAGAGACAATTCTCTCTGGCTCCATGATCCTCCACTGAGCCATCCTCTGCCTTGTGGTCCCAATCCCCTCCTTCCCCTGTCTCCATGCTGGGTCTGTTACCACATCACCACCCCACAACAGGGACAGCTTGTGCATGGAGATGAGCTGATTGCTGTATTTTGGGTAAAATGCTGCCTCTGTTTCCCTCTCCTATTGGCACATCCATGGCTTCTTGTTTGGGATTTGCCCAGAGGATCTGCTGAGCGAACACTGGGGAAGGTGTGCTGAGTATTGACTGCTCCCCCCAGGAGACCAGCTCTTCATCCTTGATGGGATGTTTTTTTTGGAGGTTGGATTTAGAGCAAGTCCATCTGTTTATGACAGCCTGTCCATCATGTTACAGCATCTGTTATAAAAAAAAATTAGTGGTTTGGCTTAAAACAAACAGAAGTATGAAAACTCTCAACAACAAAAAGTTATTTGATGGGAGGTTGTCAAAAGTAATTATACAGAGCGGAAACTAAAAAAACCACAACCAAACAAATAAACTTGTAGAACTAATGTGGCTATTAGAATTAATGTGTTTATGCCCAGATGAACAGCTGTCCAAAGAATTCAGTTAGGTTTATGAACAGCTCGTGAATTTAGTGACAGCTGGTAATCCTGTTAAGCACAGCAAACCTACAGGCGAAGGACACCACAAAAGCAGTGGTTTTAGGGCAAGATGAGCCAAAACCCATTTCTGTGCAGGGAAGGTGCAGGCCCAGGTGTGCCTGTGCACAGGCAGGGGTGAGGGGAGAGGCTGACTCAGAGCACATTTGGCAGATGGGCTCTCAAAGTGCCTAAAAAGGGCTCTCAGAGCAGGAGGAGGACTGAGGTAGGTAAGACATGAGATGGAAGATTTTCCTAATGAATGAACAAAAAGTAGACAAGAAGCAGGATGGTCTGCAGGAGTTGTTTGCCTCCAGCAAGCTCCAGGCATATTTAAGGCACTTAAGGCCACATTGACTTAGAAAATAACATTACTTTGTTATATGGTCTTATGAACTAACTTGGCTTCTTGTAAAACTTCCATAGCTTTTGATCTTTTTTTCTTCTTCTCATGTACTTCTGCTAAAGTAGAAAAAGGGGCAGAATTGAAATGCATAAGTGCACGGCTTTTATGTGAACTGCATCTCTAACGACTTGCCTTTGTACTTGTATAAATTTAAGCTACTCTGACCAAGTTGTTTTTATTAAATCCAGCCCTCTGAGCCTTTTTAATGCATGGAGTGAGTTCAGGAGGACTAACTTTCCAAATGTAAATGCAGTGGGAGGTTAACACTTGCAGTGGAATAATTTAAGTTGCTATTGCACCAATTTTTTTCATGGACTCCTCGCTGGTCTGTTCCCTGGAAATGTGCTACAAAAGGAGGATCACATTTACATGGCTGCATTTTTAAATTGGACAGAGAGAAACTGAGCTTCAGGGCTAGCAGAAAAAACACCCAGTAAAATACAGATCAGTGTATTAATCCTCTAATAGGGAAGATGAAGAGATGGTCTGACCACAGATGTAAATCATCTGATAAACTGATCCAAAGGAGAATTTCTGTCAGATGTTATTTAAATTAGAAGTGGTGCCATTACAGCACAGAGGATGGCTGTATCATCAGGAACCATCATGTTTAGCAGGGTTGCTAGGTACTGGAAGATAACAGTAGTCACTGAATTTATTCACAAGCCTCTTTTTTTAAACTACATTTCTATATAAATTAAAGCTCCATCAGTGACCTGACATGGTATTAAAATTACAGGTACATTTCTACTTATATTTGAGTATAAACTCCAAATCACTTCTTCTCTGGTTTATCAGTTGCTGATAATTCATCAGGAATAAGAGACTTCCCCACTGGTTTTACTTTACCTGGTTGGAGGCAACAACCTCCATGCCCGATCCCAAAAACAAGACATGCTTGTGTTTTCCCTTCTTATAGACTTTGGTCACTTGCTTTTTCATGACAAGAGGGTGAATAAACCTGTCTTTAAAATGGGAAGGTGATGATTTGAGAAGATGAAGCCTTATTTCAACTTGTAAGGTTCTTTTAATTAAAGCAAAACCCATCTGATGGGAGAAAAAAACCCCTTTATTTTCTCTTTCCAGTAAGTGCATGGGACTTGGGCTGTGTGTTTTTGTGGAGCATTTGCTGTGAACCAAAGGCCTGAGCACGCAGAAGGGCTGGTTCTCACTTTGTGTCAAGGTGTTGGTGTTTGACATTTCTTGGCTGCTGTGGCCTTGCTGTGATTCATCTCAACATATTAACATAACAGAACATGACTGATGTAACAGCCTGTGACATACCCAAACAACACCAGCAGAGGCCAAGGAATCCCATTTTTAATACTGCTGCAAACAAGCTATTAATTTTTTTTGTGAGAGTTTCTTTTCCCTTTCAGACTTCCTAAATTTTTTGTCATTTTGATCCGAATCCAAATTAACTTCTGAGATGTTACGAGCAGAATCTCTTTTTGAAAAGTCAGAAAGTCCAGAGGGAAAGCTCTGAAACAAAATGAAAGGCTGATTGTGGAACGTTTATAATGAACAAAACAGAAAGAAAACTCCCAGTATTTAAATCATGGGGTTTTCAGAAATGCCTGTTTTGCATATGAATAGTTTAGAAGTTTGCTTAACCACAAACCTGAAATTAAGGTCTGCTTTCAGGACTTTTGCTCATTGTAAACTTGTGAAAACATCATAATTGCCAGTATTTTTGATCTAATAGATATGGTTTTGCATTGAGGCAGGATTTCCCTGTACTCAGCCTTTGTCACTGGCTGGCACTGAAAATGCCATCGCCATCGTGTTGCTTGGGTTGTTCCTGAGTTTCTTAAGCATTCCCAAGCTCTCCAGCAGTTTATCCAACAATGACTTCCCCTTGTGAAAAAAGAGGTTTTGGGAGAAGGATTGCAGCTACAGATGGACAGCTTAAGCCTCCTGAGAAGTCATCCATTACTAAACTCCAAAATTTGCCTTGCTATCTCTTTTAAAGTCTATTTTATATCGTTTTGCTTGGTTTCTCCTTCCTTCAGTTGGATGCAACCATAAAATTCTCCTCTGCCCCTGCTTTTTTGGATGTATTAGGAGAAGCCATGCCAAATTTCAGGTCCATCCCTGCTTTGGAGAGCTGTGTCTCTCCTGGGAGGGGATCCCAACCTGCTGGGTCACATTAAATCCTGAGCAGGGTCTGGGTGTCAGGCTGGAGAAATGGAGCAGCAGTGACCACCCCCAGTTAAAAATAGCCAGGAAATGGTGAAATCAGAGGAATATGTTAAAACTGCAGCCATCTTTCCTGCAGGATGTCAAAGGCTGAGCAGCCAAAGAGAGCAGTTCTTTTTCTATAGTTAAGAGAAAAGAAGAGGTGAAAATGCCAAGACACTTTTGGGGTTTATTGGTTCAAAGAAGAAGCTGAACCAGTGTGCTCCTTTTTTCTGGTCTCTGTGTATTTTCTCTAGAACTGTAAGTACACCTTGGAACATTTGCTCAGAATTCCTTCAGCCGTGTCATAGAAAACTGTGAGTTCAAGAAAACTTTTTATTAAGAAGAGCTTGAATATTTTTTTTTCTGCCATCATTGGAAAAAAACAGTGCTTTTGTTATTCTAATGTGATTTTTTCTATTGGTGGTTACTCCAGAAATAGAACAAGTACTATCCTGGAGATCTGACTTGTTTTCTGTTTCAGAAATTCTGTATCTTAGAATTGTAGCATATAAAATAGCAATCAGTGACTATTGTGCTTTGTTTATTTATTTATAGCTCTGATGAACATAATCAAACCAGAAAGACAGAAGCACAGTGGGAGGAAGAGCTGATAAAATGAAATGTGAACAGGGAAGGGAAAGAAACCCTTAGAGAGCAGAAAGATGATTCTGCTCATTGGTCTGACACTGGTTACAGGAGCTGTTACAGAACATGCAGGAGCTTATTAACCCCAAATCAGCACAATTAGAAACACTTTGATTATTGAAGAATGGTCATTTTAAGCAATATGGAGCCATATCACCCCTTCAGTTTAGATTTCTAGCTAATGCTTTGATTTTGCTAGCAGACACAATTTTTTTCACATACACTTTCAAATAGTGACATCTAGTTTGGTTTGGTGGTTTGTTTCTTTATTTGTGTCTCTCCTATGTTTTGATTGTTGGTTTTTCAGATTAAAGTGATCATGGAGTGATGGGATTTGCTTGGATTGCAAGTAATAAAGGGAACAGATTACTTTAATTTTGTTGTAACTTGAGAATCTGAAGTACTTTCTCTGCAGCTGGGCTCTGCCAAAGACCATGTATATAATGTATAAAAAAAGTTATATAGGATTTATAATTTATAGGAAGTATTTTTTGAGGACAAAAGCACAAATAGAAAACTTCTGGCGAATTGTTTGTAATTTGTGCTGAATCTTAGCTTTATTATGTTGAAATGCCAAGACAAACATACAAGAGAGGATTTGGAATCTTCTGGCCATCAAGTTCAATTTCACATATTTCAAACAACTTCACCATATAATTTCTTTTATAAATGAAAAAAATCTATCTTTCTTTTTCTTCTTTTTTTTTCTTTTTTATTTATTCCCAACCTTGAAATTCATTTCAGAAAAGATTCTCCTTCCCTTTTATGTCTGGGAGTTTCTCTTCAGTCTGCAGCAAGTTTCTATAAATGTGCCAGTTCCTCTTCTGCTGGAAATTGCTTGGAGATGCATTTATTTCTGTGAACTTACCTTTGCCAGCCAGTCAGCAGTAACGAGTTCCATGATGTGAATATCAGCATTCACATCTCAGTGTTCATAAAAGACACAAATAATAGAGGATCACTGAGCAGTAATTGCAGTCTTACATCCATAATGTACTTTACTTACAACTGAATTATTAAGATACCCGACTTGAGCCCCCAAATGGAAGTAGTTCTCTCTTACCTATTGTCATCCATTCAGCAGCTGCTGCTTCATGTGAAGTGCAGGGTTTTGATAACCCATCACTCCCTCCATCATGTGCAGTTTAAAAGAGAGCCTCTGTTTTGCAACAGAGAGAAGAATTCACCCTCTTTGGAGTGCTAATCAGCTGATGGAGCCTGAGCTCCTTTCTGAGGAGCAGAGAAGGCGACAGCCACATTAGTTCTTGCAGAAGGAAAAGGGAAGTTGGGGAGGCAGGATGGGAGTTTATCTTGTCCTCCCCTGTCTCACATTAGCATTACTCACTGTCAGAGCCTGCTGGGGTTCCCTCCTGCTGGGGCAGAACCTTGTACCAAGGGATTTGCAGCCCCTGAATTTGGAACCTACCATGCACTTGCTAGTAGATGTTTTTAGAAGCATTGTTTTTGAGATAAATAATTTGTTTTTTAAATAATGCTATAGAGCACAATTCAGACAATTCCATGTGATTTGAATAATCTTCATTTTGTTCAGGCATTGGGGATGGGTGAGTGTAAGGAAGTCACTCCATTTTGTTGGGTGTGCTGAATTTCTGCATTAAGTAGAATATTTACCCTGTGTGGGGCATGGCATCGTTGCTCTGTGATTTTAATAAATCGGGATCCTGTTGAATTCTTGCACTTAATTTAATTTTACAGTTTTGTTTTGCTTTTTCCTCTCTTTGAAGTGATGGTATAGGAAAACACAACATCTAAAGTAGATTGACATCTACCTAATACAATTTATTGTGTTTTCACAGCTACTGAGTTTGCCTGGGAAATATCTGCAAATAATCTCTGTTGACATGTACTTGTGCCTCCCCAGTTCCATGCACTATCCTCATTTACCAGCAAACTGTGAGGGAAGAGAGATCTGCAGACTCTCAGTGGTGCCACTCATATCCACAATATTGAGGGCCAAAAGCATTTTCCAGTACCTCCAGTATAAAGCCCATTATTTCCCACAGCTCCTGTTTTATCTCCAGTGTAAATATAAGGAAATCTGCACATATCTTTTAGTATTTTAAATATTTCAATGTGTAAGATTTGTTCTTTTAATGATCGTGGGACAAACCCCAGAGATATCAGCACATTCCTTTGCCCTGCACCTGGTCCTGGAGAGTAGGATGCAGGTGGCAGAGGAAGGATTTATCTGAATAGTTTTGATCCCTGACCTGCTATAGGTACCCAGCTCAACTGTTGTAATTAATGGTGTGTAAGATTCCACTCTTACTCCCATGCTGGTCCATTGAGTTTCATCCCTGGAGCACTTGCTTGATTTTTAAGAAAGCAGAATTTTGCATTTCACTCAGAATTTTTTTAAAAGCCAAATTTCCGCTTTCCTCTGTTGCTGCCAGAGAATCATTAGCAAATGCTGCAAGATTTATAGTCTTGGAAATGTCTACAGTAGATCATAGTCTTTAACTAGTGAGGATGATGCAGGGAAAAGAGAATGTGTGTTTAGACAAGATGAATTGTGTTTGTCTTTCCACTTATATTGAAATATTTATGTGCATTCTTGTAACATTACGTTAGAGAATTTGCATGTTACCCATGTGTCACATCAGATTAAAGATGACTTGACCTTAAACACAGAAGTGTGAATAGCCCAGCAGGAGTACTTTATGTGTAATATGTTCTACTCACAAAACCAATTATCTTTTAGAGCTCTTTTTTCCTCTGGAAGATTTTATTTCCTAATTGCATTCCTGTGATCACCTTTGTACTTTACCATATTTCACTGCAGTACACAGATATAAAGGATAAATTAATTTCTTTGCTAGAGCAGCTGTGGACTCAGCCTCATCCAGTATTCCATGTGGTGGTAGTAACCAGTAGCAGAGATTTTAAAGAAAAGTGCTAGAAAATTTTGAAGTGAATAATAATTTCATTAATTACTCAGAAGGTAAATTTCCTCCTCAAATGCATTTCTGATTGATGGTATCCTTTAGAAACATAGACTTAAATTGCAGATATTTTACTGGGGGGGAAAAATCCATATTATTTTAAAACTTAGCATTATTGGAACTCCAGATATTTTTGGGTTTGGTTGTTGTACTGTGCTTTTTAGTGTTGCTGGGTTCTCAAAATTCAGTGCTTAATTTTGTAAAGTATCAACCAAAGGACTCTTCTCACGTTAAAAATACATTTCTTTTTAAAAATTACCTCAGCAATTTGTCCAGACAGGTAATTCAGAGCTTGAAGCAATGAACAAAAGGTGGTTAAGGTGTGTAGGCAGTAGAACTATAGAAAAGAGTCATGCTGAGAATCCAAGATCTTACATGCTTTGAGAAATTCGCAATAATCTGTGGTGTATTTAATTTGAATGCTCCTGAATGTCTGCAGAAGAGCAGGGCCTGGCATCAGAGGCACCACCAGCACCGAGTGGAACTGCTCCCAGTTCCTCCAGAAACTCCAATCATTTTGCTCTGCCCACATAAGTGGAGTCAGTGCCAGAAGAGGCAGGAAAAGGCCAGCAAAGGCAACCAGCGACCGTGCTCGGTGTCCAGAGCTGAAACAGCCAGGATGGGATGTGACAGAGAAAATACCAGCAGCAAAACCCTCCCCATCACAGAAAATAACAGCAGCAAAACCCTCCCCATCACAGAAAATGACAGCAGCAAAACCCTCTCCATCACAGAAAATAACAGCAGCAAAACCCTCCCCATCACAGAAAATAACAGCAGCAAAACCCTCCCCATCGCAGAAAATAACAGCAGCAAAACCCTCCCCATCACCTCCATGGTGGCTCCACTGTGCCCTGAATGCAGCCAAGCTGAGCCCCTGCTCAGTGAGCCCTGCTAATGGAACACAGGCTAAAAATGTCATGCCTTGTCCCCTTGTTTTCTGGTGGATTGAGATATTAAAAAAAAAAAAAAAAAAAGAAATCTCAAGTATTTCCCATTTTCCCCATCTGTATTTATTCATTAATCAGGGCTACCACTGATTGTGCTGCAACTCAGCCACTCATTCCCCAGGTCACCGTGCGGCTCACACAGCTCTGAAGTAGCAACACTCATTTATCTCAAAGTGCTACAACTGATATTTAAAGGTCAATATTGGCTCAAATCATCTGTGGGTTTGAGTGCTCAAAAACAACAGCAGCAGTGCACCCACTCAAAGAGGAAATCTCTGGTCAGCTGCTTTCATTCTAAACAATTGTACTTATCAAAAGTGAAGACATGACTTTTGGGAGCTGATATTTCCCTTTCTCTATAGGCAGGAGGCATTGCTTTATGAGAAACATTTGTGATCTGGTATTTCTTTGTGAAAAGCCTGAATTATTTTTGTCGGGAAACTTTCTTATTTTCCATCACAAGAAATGTGGCAAAACATCCTACTGTTTGTCTAGGTAGATGTTATTAATGTCAAGCATTTAGGAGGAGAAAAACATACCAAAATGCTCAAAAAAATATTCTTAAATTTTAAAAGAAAATATTGATTTAAAATATAATTGGAGAGATTGTCAAAGGGCAGCACAACTTGAATAAATAGACATTATAAGTATAAATACACAGAAAAAAATATATATATACAGAACCATAGGGTGGTTTCATGGAAGGAACCTTTAAGATCACCATGTTCTAACTCCACTAGACCAGGTTACTCAATGTCATAAGCTACAGCCAAACTTTCTATTCAGTGTAGGCATATGGAAAAATCAGGATTTTCCCTGTCCTAGCCATCATGATTTTAAGGCATAAACTTCTCCTTTCCATTATTTCTGTATTTCTGCCCACATATTGGATATTTCTTTATGTGGAGCTATCAATTTCAACTTACATCCTGCTAGTTCACTTGCAAAAAGACAAACTCAAGTGCTATCTTCATTGCTTCTTTAAATGACAGCAGAATTATTTAGTTCGCAGGTGGGGAGATGAGGTTTGTGGTGTAACTTTAAATTCCTGAAGCAGCTGTCTCAGGAGGAGCCCAGAGAGGAGGGGAAACAGTGGGAGAGAAAAGAGCAGAGGGCAAACCGAGTGTTTGTGAGGCTGTTGCCCTCAGAGCAGAGCTGTGCAGGGCCAGGGAGTGCAGAAAGCTGCAAGTTCCCCCTCAACAGTTCATTAATAAGATGCTCTGAGTATCAGCTGTCACCTGCAGTGGCTTTTGTGCAGCAATCTCAGAGTTCACAGGGGTGGTGTTGGCTCTTTTGGACTGCCCAGGTGAAATGTGGTGTGCCCAAGGTCACTCGGATCTGGTGTGTCAGAAACTTGTGCAGCTTCTGCTCCATTTCCTGACTGCTGCAAATATTCAGCTGCTATCAAGAGAATGAATATTTTCAGAGGTTTTCTCTCTTTTTTTTTTTTTTATAGAGTGATGTGAGAGGATTTTTCACAAAGCCCTTTTGTCATGCAATCTGAAAACCAGAATTCATCAGTTTTCTTTGTAGCATTTGAGTGTCTTCGTCATCCCTGATGTATTCCACAGCTGAAGTCAATTAGAACCTTCCACTGACTTCACCCCATAGCTTGACATGGCTCACAACAAGAATTGTTTCATATTTAGCCTAGAAAGGAAGGATTAAAGGTTTTTCAATCCCGTGGCTTTGAGTAAATGCTTCAAATCTTTGGAGTGTAAATTCAGTGAATTCTTTTTTTTTTTCCAGTTTTTTCTCCTTATTTATCAGATGCATCTATCTGAAAATTACACTGTACAAGCCAGCCCATTGTCTCAGCTAGGTGGCAAAATTATCAGTGATTATGGCACACGTTATTCTGTGTACATGTGTGAGAATTTCCCCCTGAGAGCTCCTCTGGGTGACCGTGAGGATGCAGATTTTGGGCTCCATGGGGCCTGCAGTTGTTGATATTATGCTTGGCATGTTAAATATTTGAAATGAACAGCCAAGCATGTGTTTCACTGTCAGGAATCTGTTAAATGTGTGATTGTACACCCAAATAAATGCTGTCAGAGTGATTCCAGCGCTGGTCGAAGCTGTAAGTTGGGATACAAGTCTGACAATACCACAGTGAAATAAACGAAGATTCAATTCCTGCTCTTGGTTTGACCTTTCTCATTTCTTACAGATGCATGCCTGACTCCACATGGCTTTAGGTGCAGAACTCCTCTCAGATTTAGGGATAAAGCAGTATTTGAATAGGACAGCTGCTCAGCTGGTGTGAATTAGCCCAGCTCTGCAGGAGTCAGCAAACATATGAAGGATTAAGAACAGCTCATGGCCTGGCCTGGCATCATTCTAAACATCATTTCTTAACATAAGCCTTAAAAACCATTCTTTGACATGCAGCCAGAGAAAATACTAGGTAACAGCACAAGCCTGGCAGAACTTGCTGCCCATTAAGAAAATATCTTACCCTGAGGAATGAGCTCTGTAAGCTTCTCCAAGCAGCTTGATAAGTAACTCTGAGAAGCTGGCTCTGAGTGTCAGGTGCGAGGGTTTGGATACTTTCATTTTATGCATTTAGCATTTGTTTGGCAAAAGGAAGGGATTTTTATTTTTTTTTTTCCCCTGCTGAGTTTCATTTTGGCCGGGCTGCAAACTGGTATTGTGTGAGCATTACTGAGCTGTGCTCTGAGCTCCAGAAAAGCTGCTCAGGAGCTGTGAGCAAGCTCAGTCTGCTGGAATTCTTTAAAAGGCCTTGTGCTGACCAGCATCTTACCTGTCTGTCAGTGCAGTTCAGGACAGAACTGAGCTTGCTGGGCATGTGAGGCTCAGCACTCTAAATCCATATTTTCCCCATTCTTTCACGTTTCAAAAATCTCCAAAAGGTTGACAGAGCTCAGACAGGAACATCTCCTGCACACTTCATGCTTTGTTTAAAAGGAACTCATTGATGCAGGGAGCAAGAGCCTCTCCATTTGTCACATGCAGTGAGTCAAGCTGCTTGCAAACAGCACAGCTCCTCTCCAAATGAATCTCTGTTCTTGGTGCTTTTTATTTAAAATGCCTTCTATAAATTTGTATATTTCTGAAATGCCATCATGGAGAGTTCCCTGCATTAACTGATTTATAGAGATGCAAAAGGGGGATGCACATGGCAACAGTGAAGTGTTATTTGTTGTTTGGACAGGCTTAGTGCATGATAAAATATAAGCTCTGGTGCCTCTGCGTGGAGTTCCAAAATTAGGTAATTAAAGACATAGAATAAATAATGGCCATTATGTTTAATCTAATATTTGCACTATGATCTATAAGGAGAAATATTAGGATATTTTGGGATGAGGAAAGGCCAATTTTTGTATTTCAGACTCCAGTAATACCAGAATTTTACAACAAAATCTCTGTTGTGGTGCATCCGTAGACCAGCATCCTTCTTCTGACGTGCTCAGCGTACCTCCATAGAAATTCACACTTTACATAAATGTAATTTGTTCTAGCACTTGTTTCTAGCGGGTTGGATTGGTTTGCATGGCAGGGCTTGGTAGTGGGGTGATTTCTGTGGGAGGCTGCTGGGAGCTCCCTCCATGGCCCACAGAGCTGAGTCTGTTTCACCTCTGGCAGTGGCTGATACTGATCCCTCCTTTCCTTATCTCCACCCATGAGCTTTTTGTTTTATTTTCTGTCCCATCCAGCTGAGGAGGGCAGTGCTAGAGAGGCTTTGGTGGGCACCCAGCCATGGTGAACCTGCCACAGAGCTAAAATGCAAGCAGGTAAAACACGGGCTAACAACAGCATTCATCCCATGAATTCATTTATCCAATGTTTGAAGAGATTTGCAGTGGAATGAAAAAACATGTAATGTAAAGGCACCAGAGTATTTCCCTCTGCAAGGATATATTACATTTCTTTGCTCTGTTTTTTCATCAGTTTGTTTTATTTAAATCTTGCCTCAACCACCTCTCTCTCCACACTTATGAAGTGTTGAACACATTTGAAATATTTCCATGGTATAAGGAGTGACCTCTATTTTATGTGGGAGTAAAACCCTTTGCATAATCTGAGTCAGAGGAGAATACTCCCAGAATGTCCTGAGTTTTCCCTTCTTCCTACTTTTAATTTAAATTACAGAAGATCAATTCCTGTTTTATCTGTGCAGCAGGGGAAGCAAGGGAAGGGAGCAGTTTCCTTTTTAGTGTCAGTTTTCCTCAGCTCATTTGGCCTCAGTGGCTAATATGTAATTTGCTCTCTCTGATGATGTAATTGATGATTACAGTGTCTGCCTCCCTGACTTTGTTGGAGGATCAGAGTTCTCCACTTCAAAAAGACACACATGAGAATCAGGTGCTGTTATATCCACTATTTAGTAAAACCAGGCTCTTTTAATGATGGAATAACTTTGTTCTTCTGACTTCAGCAGTTTGGAAAATAACTTGAATTTTGTCTGTCCAGAGGGCAACACACTGGCTTCCAGTTCCAGTAATATTATTGATTTAAATTCCATTGTGGAAATATGACAGGAATTATTCATCAGAATCTATCTGAAAATTATTTATGACAGGAAATTACTATTCAGTTATTTAAAAATTAGGCACTTTTGTGTTTGATTTGGTATTTTTATTTGCATGTACGAAAGGAAAGGCGAAGGCAACATTGAGTGAAAATGTCTTTGATCACTGGCCTTTTTTCTTTGAAATTATCTGCTTAAAACGTGGTTATTTTTATTTTTAAATTATCTGCTGGACATAACACTAATGACTAACAAGGACCTATGTATTTTTTCTGAGATATAAAGAGGGGCTTGGGAATTAAAGTGTTCTGAGGTCAGATAGTCATCTGGTGTAAATTGGTGCATCTCCATGTATGTTAGATGTGGATCTGGCTCCTTTTTGCTCTTTGTAATTGGTACTGGCATAGAAAACTCCTCAAATTGCAAAGCTAATTTAAATAATTGGGGCAGGCATGGGAGATCTGATAGCAGGGGGCTTCAGCAGTTTATCAGATGTGTAGCTTCTGCTTTACTGCAGGGAAAAAAAGGCCAAACACTCCATTTGGGTTAGGAAATATGAATGCTGTTGTTATTATTTAATAATTAAGTGGAAGTTAGAGCTCGCCGTTTAGGTAAATCAGTGAATATTAACCAATGAACAGGTTTTCAGGAGAGGGATCTTTCCTTCTACCTTTTCTCTCCACAGAGGAAAAGCAACCTTAGCACATTTGGGATGTCTCCTTCCTTTCTTGTTTTAAAACAAAAGGAATTTTTTGTGCTGTGTGCACATAAACCCAGCACCAAGGATTGGTCTTAGCTCTTCTTTTCAGGTATTTTAGAGAGAAAAGCTCTGCAGATAATAACGTGATAATTCTTGAGCCTACAGCAGGTGATCCTGGGCTGATCCTCAGCAGTGTCAGCTCTGAGGTTATGGGCTGTGCCTGGGTTTGCTCTGGCTGTGCAGCCCAAGCTGGAACCACAGGACACCTCTGGAAAGTTTGCCTTGGGGGAAGATGAACTGAAATAGGCTGGTGATGAAGCAGGAGGAGCAGTGAGTGGGAGGAACTGGGCTATAAGTTCTGCTCAGTCTAATTCGGGATGCTTAATTAAAGTCTTCTGAATTTAAGGCTGAAGTCTTAAAGATAAACATGTCAAGAAATGAGAGGGTCTTTTCTTTCTCCAAGAGATAATTTTGTGAACTGTTTTGACTGGAAGGAAGCAGCGATTTGGTAAAATTTTATTTAGCATAAATTAGATAGGGCTATTGGCTGTCTTGTGTTTCATCCAGATCATTTAATCTCCTTATTTCTCCTTCAGGCTTTCCTTGCATTTTTAGTAATTATGTGATTGCCATTTGGAAGCAAGAGCTGGATAAATAATATTTGGGGATCTGTTTGGTTTAATGTTTCTCAGGAAATTTTAGTAAAGTTTACAGATTTCAGGTCTTTGCTTCTCAAAGTTCTGGTCCATATAATCCCACTCTATGAGAACAGGGTCTCAGTTTATGGTCATGAACTGTTACTGTGTTCTGCCTTCTCTTTTCAAACCCATCCCAGAAATGTGACTTGGCGCAGCCCAGAGCTTCAGAGCTGTGTCTGGGTGGTCGTGTCCACTCCTGGATAAACACACTTTAAAGACATATTTACATGAATTTTAGGATGTGTGTTAAATAATAATGGAGGCTTGGAAAGAACTTGCAGCCAGTTTTTTCTTCTAATGCACAGTTCGTATCAGTAACATTTGACAGTAGTGTGACTTTTTATAACAGAAACCAGTTCACAATTTCTTAATGTCATCTAGAGCACAATTTGGTGATGAAAATTCTGTTCAATCTAATATTTGCACTATTGAGATGAAAGATACCTGCTTTCAGTTTGTAGTCACAGAAATTGAACTGGGATCCTCTGAGAACTCTATGCACGTGGTACACAAATGGATCCAAAACTCAGTGGACAGGATCAAGTAGACAAAGTTTCTTCCTCCTTGTCATTTTGAAAGTTTTTGCGATAATGATGTCATTTGAAAAGTCACTAAAAAGCTGATACTAGTAGCAAATATATAATTTACCAACCTAGCACAAGTGAAGATAGGATTTTATTTGAAGTTATTACATATGTCTGCACCTCTCTGCAGTGGTTCTGCCTTGCACTCCTCATTGATGAAATCCTCTGATATTTGTGGCATTTGCAGTGGAAGGTGACAGACAAAATCCCACCCAGGAGCTCTGTTCTGGTGGTGGCAGGGAGGCCCCTGTGCTCAATAAAGAAACTGTGTGTTCCTCCAGGAAGGGTGACAACAGGTACCCAAGCTGGTGGCACCCAAAGAAGGCCCTTACCTGACAGGTCCTGTGCGGCAAAACCTCACTGCAGATACAGCAGGAAAGGCAAAACTCACCTCCCCACTCGTGCCAAACTCTCCTCCTCCCATTTCTGCCAAACTCACCTCCCAACTCGTGCCAAACTCACCTCCCAACTTGTGCCAAACTCACCTCCCCATTCGTGCCAAACTCACCTCCCCATTTCTGCCAAACTCACCTCCCAGCTTGTGCCAAACTCACCTCCCCATTTGTGCCAAACTCACCTCCCCGCTTGTGCCAAACTCACCTCCCCACTCGTGCCAAACTCACCTCCCAGCTTGTGCCAAACTCACCTCCTCCCATTTCTGCCAAACTCACCTCCCCACTTGTGCCAAACTCACCTCCCCATTTCTGCCAAACTCACCTCCCCACTCATGCCAAACTCACCTCCCAGCTTGTGCCAAACTCACCTCCCCACTCGTGCCAAACTCACCTCCCAACTTGTGCCAAACTCACCTCCCCACTTCTGCCAAATCCCTGCAAAGTTTCCTCCTGCACGAGGAACTGGGCATCTTGTTAACATTACTTAGACAAAGGGAGTAAAGATTAAGTAGAAGAGAACAAAACCAAAGCTGCCAGGAGTGGGGAGATCCTTCTTGTGCTCTCCCCCTATCAGAAGAAGGGTGATTAATCAGTGATTAATCTGCTCTGCGGCTTTTCCCAGATGCCCAGTGCACGCTGCCGGGTTTTGCGTTCAGGAATATGATGAGATGCTAACGAGTTTAAAGCTTTTGGGAAACAAAGTGAAAGGGTTTCTAGGTGCCAGGAACATCCATCATTTACAGTGGGATTGCCCCATCCCACGTGCAGTGCTCATTTTCTGGAGGTTTCCTGGAGAGAGGAGCTATCATTAGACAACACAGAGTTTCTACAATTAGCTGGTTAAGCAGCATTTCCTCTTTAAAGGAGCATAAAAATGACATGTTCAGGCACAGCACATTAGATTTTCTTCTAAGTGGCTATTCCAGGGAACAGTATTTGTCCTAGAACAGAAAGGTCAATGATAATTGAAGAATGTCAATAATGGCCAGTCACTACAAAAAACCATATAAATCTGTTAGATCATTTTATACGTTCTTTCTTCAGCGCTATCCCAGGAGGTGATAGTCCCACAAGTCAAATTCTCTAAGTAGGAAAGCCCTCAACCTATCCTTCAAGTGCTTGGCTTTTAGAAAGAAATCTATTAAATTACTGCATTTATCCTGTAGCACATTTCTTTTTCACTGGCGTTCCTAATGGTAGAGTCAGGAGTGTTCATAGATCAGCTGTTGCATTGGCAGTGGATAAGATGAGAAGAGCACTGAATTAAAACTTGGAATCTGTTGGCACATTTTCAAGAGACTTGATGGAAGAAATACAAAAATATTCAAGTTGCATAAGTTGGAAACAAAAATACTACAAAGGAAAAAAGAAAACAAACCCAAACGAACCAAACTAAAATGGAATAAACAAGCAAAAAGCCAACACCCCAAAACACCCAAAGCAATGACAAGAGAGAATCCAAACAGACAAGAGCAGCAAGAATTCAGTCATCTCCACTTTAGCTGTTCACACAAAAACTGGGGTTTGAAGTTCTCCATCAGTAGGCATTTGTCAAAAAGTCAGCACAAGAAAGTCTTCTTTTTCTACTTAGTTTTGAGTTTGAAATTCAATAGACTAAAGTAATCAAAGGTACCAAAAATGACAAAAAGATTCATTGTGAAAGTTCTTGCATTACTCTCACAGCTACAGTGGTAGTGAAACTATCATGGAATATAATCCAAAGAGAGCTCTGCTGGACCAGTTCATTTTGGCAGCTCCATCTGGAAGGATTCCAGAGCAGCTCATCTTTTATTCAAAGAAAATTTGAAAGGGATTTGGCTTGGCATAATGTCTCATCCATAGAACAGTGAAAGCAAAAAAGTAAATAAAAATAAATGCAACAATAAAGGCATGTCAAAACACTAAGCCACACTAAGGATAAAAAAAAACTGCATAAAATTGGCAAACAGAAAGGAAGATGAAATAATAGAAAAAATAATGAAAAAACAGTAGAATGCGTGAAATAAAAGCAAGTAGGAAATTACATGTCAGGAAAAGGAGCAGTAGAAAATAGGAAACAGAAGGAACCATGTGGAGAGAGCAAATAAAGCACAAAAATATTGAAAATAAATTTAAAAGTGAAAAATATATTATTTGCTAGGGGTTGTTTCCCTTGAAAGAATTTCAAACATTGAATTATCTATTGTTTGAGATCTGAATGGAAGTTGTGTTGACTTATCCAGTAACATACAGATCATTTTTGCCGTGAAAGTAAGGGAAACACAAAAAGAATTCTGTCATTTTGTAACTTTTGCAAGTAAAATGACAATTTTTAAAAACTAAAATAGCCAGCGAAGGGCTAATTTTAACAAAGTGTGTGTTTTTGAAATAATGGAAATTGAACATTAAAACCAGAGGGACAGATTAGTTATGATTCTTTTATCATACTGGTTTATAAAATAATATAAATGGTAAAAAAATTAATGAATGAACTAACAAACGAGCGCAATATGAGCATCATAAATGTGAAATTTCGTCGTGTGGATTCCTGACTTTTAACCTCTGAGTTCTGCTGCTCCATCCCTCTCTGTGGTCCCTCAGTCCCATCAAGGCAAGGCACCACTGGCTGCAGCAGAAAATGGACTGGGAATTCTTTTCTTCAGGTGCCAAGAGGGGTTTTGGCCCAGGGAGCAAAGCACGGAGCCCAGGGGATTTATCCCTCCCCAGGGTGGGATTGCAGCTCACCCTGAGCTCCTGGCCAGGCTCTGGGCCAGTGGGACAGCACAGGGCACTGAACTGGCACTGCTGGGTCCACAGTTGAGCTTGGAGCAAAATTTGGGAAATTTGTGAAGAGAGTTTGTTAAAGTTATTGTTATTGTGAGTTTTTAGTGCCGTGCTATTCTAACCTACACATTCTGAGCTGGTGCATTCCAAGTGACTGAACCAGAGTTCCAGTGCCAGCCCCTCTGGAAAAGACTGGAGTTTGTCTCTGCAAACACCTGCTCTTTGTGGGCCCAGCGGGGATAAAATCTTTTTCAGAACTCTGAGCTCGTTTAGACTTGTAGGGAAATCTCAATAGTAAAAAAGAGTTGTCCAAACCATTGGAAGTTATCCTGGAATAGTAGAAGTGTAGGCTCACAAAGCACTTGCTTAGAGCTTGGAACTAAAACTTTCTTTTATTTTTCATACTGAACCCACTTTTTGAATACTGACAGCCATAAATAACTTTCATCCAGAGGCAGTTCCTAAAGTATGAGTCACAAACTTTAGGGTAGAAACATATGAAGGATTTATGAAGTCAGATAGAGATACATAAGTGTAAGAGACTTGCAGTCTGTCGAATCACCTGAGATTTGTGTTGGACTCCACTGAATTAAAGTAAAACTCAGAAAGCTGCTGAAACCATATTCTGATGTCTTTGGTCCCTCCCCACCATTCAAATCAGGCTAATGGTTTGTATTAAGTTCTGCTGAATGCCCAATACAGGCATTTATAGGAGGCACAGACAATGTGAGCAATAAACAACTTCATTAATAATTACATAAATATTATTCCCATGTAAGCAGATTCTTCCCCATCCACGCTCATTCCGGGTATTGGGAACAATGCAGTGTTCAATTCACTAATCAGAGAATAGCTGCTCATTATGGTGGGAGCAAGATGCAGACTGCATTGGGATGGCATTTCATCTTATCTGTTAGAGCTGCTGGGATTATTCCTTCCTTCTCCTGTTTCAAAAGGAATTCATTATGCTCTGATGTACAGCAGGAGGATGGCTCCCTTTATAAAATTATTAGGCAGCTTTACAATTAAAATTGCCATCTTTTGTCCTGTTGCTGTTGTTTATAAATGAGAAGAAAAGAGGAATACTAAGTAGGATTATTGTAAAGTACGTGCTTGTTCTCCAGGAGTGTATTTTCCGTTTTCTTATGAAGTACTGATGCTGCTCCAGCGTGTTTTATTAATCAGATATATTATTTATCTCAGAGCAGTGGAAGCCCCCAGCTGGCTCTGGGAGTCCTGCTGTGTGACTGCTGCACACACATGTAGTAATAAAAGAATAAAAGGGATCCTGCCTAGGTCTGTGCAGAGGTTACAGCCAGCACAGCCAAAGGTCTGCTTGCTTCAGGCCTCGTGGGCCAACAGCTTCATTCCCATTTTGTTAACAACATCCTCTCACTGTCCTGGGGCCCACACAGAGCAATTGCTGCATCCAATAATTAAATCACCATTAGGAAATGGCAACAGATTTTGTTTATATATATATATAAATATATATTAAGGGACTTCTCCTGTCTTATGGTATTGCAGCCTGGTTTCCCCTTGTGTCAGTTCTTGACAGTATGGTAACCCAATGGCCAAAGCAGAGCTTATTTTTTATTGGATTATTATTCATCAGTGGACTCTGCTGGGTTTTCATGGAGCAGTCGAATACAGTAGGATGGAGACTGGAGAGCTGGGAATGTTCACCTGGACAGGAGGAGGCTCCAGACAGAGCTCAGAGCCCCTTCCAGCGGCCAAAGGGGCTCCAGGAGAGCTGGAACTGGAGACAAGGGATGGAGGGACAGGGCACAGAGGGCAGGGATGGATGGGAGATTGGGAAGGAAATACTTTCAGTTTAAAATGTGTCTGGTGCAGCTGTAGCAGCAAACCCAGCTCAGGTGGTGTTGAAGAGTGTGATTTGTTATGGTAAAGCCACACAGGCGCAAAGGCCCACTCAGAGGGACCAGAATGGGTTGGTAGCTGGACTGTGGAGGCTGAAATGCCTGGAAATCCCTTGTGCTAATCAGCAAATGAGCCAAACCATTAACAAATGCCTTTATGGTTGTAAATTCCATGGAGTTCTCCAGAGCTTTGCAGATGAGGGAGCCCGAAACCCTCCCTGGATGCCTCTGGCTGAGGAGGTGCTGCACTCCAGCCCAGGCAGCAGGGCAGGAGTCACAGGAGGACTCTCCAAGGGGAGATGCACATGGAAGGTCGTGGTCTGCAAAGGAAGAGATGATGGATTCCTCAGCTCTTTGGCACAGAGATGCTGCTGTTGAGACTCATGTACCTTCCTGGGATCAGCAATGTAATTTTGAGATTATAATTTAGGAAATAGAAAGAAAATGTGAATTAAGCCTAAGTACAGGAGCCAGGAGACATTATGAACACTGTAGCTATTAATTCTCTACAAAGAAGAATAAATAAGACAAAGGCTTTAATTACCTCTCTCTCTGGGGTGCATTTGACATTCCCCCTCTGTCACAGCATGAGCTTGGTTTTTTTTCTGGGCAAGTCAGACCACTTCTGCTTTCAGCAGTGCAATTTCCAGTGATGCACACAAAGAAGAACCACGGTGGCTTTAAAATTAGTGTAGTCTTATTTGTCTTTTCAAGTTCATTTATGTCAGTTGCCACCGGAGCCAGAGTGCAATCTCTTTTTAATCATTTCTTCATTCCCCCTCGAACGGTCGCAGCGTAGCCAGCTAGGAACAGAGATGAAAAACTCCACTTAATTTGGTTGCTTTTCATCAGGAAGTTCACTTGCTACAGAGCCACTCTATTAGACCAGCAGTGTCAAGGCAGCTCAAGACATTAGCTGTCAAAGGAACTCTCCATAACCACCTGCTAGTTACATGCAAACATGCCTCCCTGGTGAGCCTCAAACCGTAAACACATTTCCACAAGAAAACCACTGACTTAAGCTATGACAGAAACTTTTTTTTTTTCCTTTTTATTTTTTCTTTCGCATGATGTGGAAAAAAATTCCCTTGTTGTCAAAAGACTGCGAGAAGCCCCATTAGGGAAGAGCTCTTATTGCTTTAAATGCTTCCACAAAACTGCTTTGATTTTACTTCTGCAAAAAGGTTATAATTTATTTGTCTCTTCACTCCTGTCTACCCCATAGCAACTGTGATTACACACAAATAATGAAATCTGATTGTCTTGCCTTGCAGTGTGACAGAATCTCTGCTTCTGCTGCAATTCTAATAGCAGGTTATTTATAGCTCTGTGCTAATTCAGCTCTGCTGAATGATGCTCTGGAAGGTCAGATTCCCATCCATCTGTGGCTGTTTGCTGCTCTGCTGAGCACATGGGGTGTGTGTTTTCTCTACATCCACCCAGCAGCTCTTGAATGAAAGATTATTCTTTTATTCCTTCACCTTCCCTTCCTTCCTTCACCCTCAAGGCACAGGAGCAATCTGAACTCTTTTTAGCGTGGCTTAAAACCCCTGACAGCCTCAACACCTTTTGGTGATCTGTGCTCTGGAGATGTTTGATGGCACCAGATGGGTGTGGGCAGATACTCTGTCAGAATTTCTGCTGGTGAAAGGCATTGAATAGTGAAAATTGATTAAACATATGCCCAGTTCGGAGGCCATTTAATGATCTGAGTTCCTACTTCCGACAGTAGCGCAAACAAAGTGTTGGGATAACTGAGAAGTTGCAGAACTCAGCTGAGAGCAAATGCAGAACCCATTAGCTTTTGCAAACAGATCATTATTTTTTTTCTGAGAGGAACTGCTAAAGTGTATCTTTATATATTGGTTCTCATCTAACTGTGTAAGAAAGTTCATTATTCAGGAATTTCGAGATCTTATCCTCCTGATATGAGAATTAGAGAGGTGTATTAGAAAGGCAGCAGATACTGCCTTGGCATCAGATGGAATTTCATTAAGATTAAATTTATTCCAGTACATTTAGAAAGTAATTATTGCCACAGAAATGTTATGCCAGTCTAATATTTTTCGCTGTTAATACAGAGCCCAAAACTCTGGGTTATGTCAGGCCAAGTTGGTGGTTTTAATGTAACAATTCTCTGAGCTTCTCATCCTTTATCCTTCTGTATTCTGAATGTCAGCTCCTCCTTGAGATTGGAAGGGGACATGGGGAAGAGCATGTGGCTGTGTTACTGGAAAGAAATCTGCATATGGAATCCCAGGCAGGCAACGTCTTAACAAAATTGAAGCTATTTCAACTATGCAGAAGTCAGTTTGTGCAGAAAGATAGATTAGGTGACCTATTAGGAGTTTTCCCCATTTCTGGTTTTATGCTTTTGAGAATACAATGCTTGCCACCAATGCCTGAAAGTCATTATTCCAATGTTCCTTTTCTGCTGATGAGAGATACGCCCCTCAGAGATTTTTACACATTCTTGGCATCTAAGAGATGGCAAATTAGGCAGGGAGAATGGGAGTAAGCTACAGGATATTGTAATGCCTAAATGGAAAAATAATGGACTTCCATCTCAGAATATTCCATCTACCTACAAAGTACCTGAAAGGTTATTTTGATATGACTTTTTGGACTCAGATTTCCTCCTGTGTGCATTGCGGGGAGAAAATGAAAACGATGTAACAGATTTGAAAACACGTAAATAAAGCAGGGGCCGGTAAATGAAACCCATCGGGTCTGGCAGTGCTGCTGCTGCCCCAGCCCAGCAGAGAAATCCCCCTGTGCTGGGAGGGAGGAGGGCAGATTGCCCCAGGGATGGTCACAGCCACGCTCTGCTTCGGTGGGAGCCAGGCAGAGCCTGCTGCACATCTGGGAGTGCACACCTGGGGCTGCACACCTGGGAGTGCACACCTGGGGCTGCACACCTGGGAGTGCACACCTGGGAGTGCACACCTGGGGCTGCACACCTGGGAGTGCACACCTGGGGCTGCACACCTGGGAGTGCACACCTGGGAGTGCACACCTGGGGCTGCACACCTGGGAGTGCACACCTGGGGCTGCACACCTGGGGCTGCACGTCTGGGAGTGCACACCTGGGAGTGCCCACCTGGGGCTGCCCACCTGGGAGTGCCCACCTGGGAGTGCCCACCTGGGGCTGCACACCTGGGGCTGCACACCTGGGAGTGCCCACCTGGGAGTGCACAGCTGGGAGTGCCCACCTGGGAGTGCACACCTGGGAGTGCCCACCTGGGAGTGCCCACCTGGGGCTGCACACCTGGGGCTGCACACCTGGGAGTGCCCACCTGGGGCTGCACACCTGGGAGTGCCCACCTGGGGCTGCACATCTGGGGCTGCCCCCAGGGAATGGGCAGAGGGGCTGAGCTCCTGAGGAGGTGATAAAGAGGCAGCCTCAGTCAAGGCTAAATAAGCATCACAGAATATCCTGAGTACATCCATCAGGATCAGAGATCCTCTTGGCCCTGCACAGGCACCCCAACAATCCCAACCCCAATCCATGGAGTGGTGTCCAATGGCTCCTGGAGCTCTGGCAGGTTTGATGCTGTCACCACTGCCCTGGGGAGCCTGGGGGAGAAGATTTTTCTAATACCCAGCTTAAATCTCCCCTGACACACCTTCAGGCTGTTCCTTGGGTCCTGTCCCTGGTCACAGAGAGCAGAGATTGGTGTCTGCCCTCCCTGTTCCATTCACCAGGGAGTTGTAATTGTGGTGAGCTCTCTCTGTCTGCTCTTCTCCATCTGAGCAAGCCCAGCACCCTCAGCTGCTCCTCACACACCTCCCCTCACAGCCCTTCACCATTTTTGTGTCCCTCCTTTGGACACTCTCTGATACTTTCACATCCTTCTGACATTGTGGTGCCCCCAAGTGCCACAATGAGGTGAGGCTGTCCCAGGGCAGGGCAGGGCAGGACAGTCCCCCTGGGGCTGATTCCCCCCAGGACAGGGCAGGGCAGGGCAGGGATGTGCCCCTGCCTGCCAGGGCACTGCTGACTCCTGTCCAACCTCCTGTCAGCCAGGACCACGAGTCTGAATGCAGAACTGTGGGTGCTGCAAACAAAACCACTTGTTTGCAGTTACATCTCTGAAGTAAAAAGGCAGAGGGTGTTTTTCTTTTCTGATTTTGTGAACTGAAGATAAAAAAGTAAGTGCATCTCAGAGCTCTGAGGTTGCATATTTTGCAGCGTCTCTGAGCAAGGAGAAAGCTAAATGCAGAAAACCCCCTAAAGCTAGAGATGCTCAAGGCTCCTTGGAATGAGATGTTTAAAAAAGAAAAAAAGAGGTTTTCTTTGGGGAAAAAAACTTTCAGGGCTATTTCCAAACAGTTTTCAGACTTGCACTGGGATTAGCCATGGGGAGGTGTGACAGTACATGGTGCACACACACAGCATGGAAATACTGCTTGGTTTGAGCTCTGTAGTTGAGATACTTTATCATCAGTTAAAATAATTTCTTAGGAGGAATTTAAAGGAGAGAAACTCACAGTAGCACAGCAATTTCTTGAGTACTTTGTACATTTTCTATATATTTATTAACAAGGATTTGAGGACACATCCCCAACTGTTCTGCCTCCCACCCTACATCTTTTCAGCTCTGCACCGAGTGCAGGTACACAGCTGCAGGCAGGGATGGAGTTTAACCGGTTTATCCCCAGGACAGCAGGCAGAACACAGAGTTACCACTGAGATTGAATCTCTGACAAAGGCTGGGGCTTCAGGAAGCTCGACACAACAGGACTTTTGTGTTTTTAAATGATTAATTAGATCTTTCTTTCAACAAGCAAACGCTTGGACATTTACCCAATATTCAGCTCTGTATTTGCCAAAATAATTACTGACATGAGGTGAAGGCTCTTTTCAAGTCCTCTTCACCAGAAGCCATTCCATGGAAAATTAGTTCAATGTTTTGGGCTTCCTGCAATCTCCTTTTCCATTAATTAGCTCCATTTAAACACAAATTCATCCTTTTGCTCTGGTTTCTTGTTGTGGAGGACTCATATGTCATAGCTTCAGCATGGTCATAATTTTTATAACAAATAGCTTCAAAGCTATTTATTGTACAAAGTTTTTAATTACTGGCCTTTATAGGGACTAGATAAACAAAAGGATTGGAAATAATAAAAGCGATCGACCTTAACTATGGCTTGGTACAATGGGAAAACAGAATTTAGGCAGATACTTAAATTTGGACTAAAACTAAATTTCCGGAGTTTGAACAGTCTCTTGAATTGAAGATTTCACTTGGTAAAACATTTATTGACCTTGCTAGTTAAAGAAATAGAGTTTCTTCTTCACAGTGACTGGGATTGCTTCTTTGTTGTTGGGTTTTTATCAGCATCACAGGCTGATTTTTACACAAATACACATTGCAAGAGTTCTCAGCTCTGTAGAGAATAACCAGGAAGGTGTCAGGATCTGGGGTGATTTCCTGAGGTTTGGAGCTGGGGAAGGAGCCTCAGTGGTGCAGAAGGGTGCCTCAGGGAAAGCTGAACACACAGAAGCAGAGCAGAGAAGCCAATATTTGAGTAATTAATGAAAAATAATCTTGGGTAATAGCAGAGTGCTTGGCACTGGATTGAGCAGCTGTAAACAGAGGATATCACAGTTTGCATCACTTGGAACTGAGTTTCTTGATGATGTTTTCAGTCAAAACTACCTAAAAATACTGTGCAAACCTAACCATCTTTAGACCAACTTTTGTGAGATAAATACTCTTATTCAGAAAGGATCTTACTAATATTGATGCACATGTGCTGACCTACGTCATGGTTACTCAACTGTTGTGTTTTTACGATGCTGTAAATTTATACTACCAAAGAGAAAGAAGGATTTGGTTGTTTTTTTTGGTTTTTTGGTTGATAGGCTGGTTAGTTTTGAGCTGATTTTGTTGGTTTTTTTTGTTTTTTTTTGTCACATCCCTCCATTGTAAATCTTGAGCAGTACACTGAAGTTGCTTTCAGGTATAAGAAGGGATCCAAACCCCAAGAATTTCATGACCTCCTTTACCTCTGCTCTGCTTACAGGAGTTCCAGCACAGTAACATTTCCTTTGAATTATTAATCCCCCCACACTTCAGATCATAGTTCACTGGAGAGAGCACTAACTGAAGAATCTCCTCTCTTTGGGAGTGATGAGCTTGTAATGAACATTTTTGTCCTTCCTGAGCAGCAGTGCTGAGGGATGACCACGGGAAAGGTAAAACACACATTTAATTCAGGGAGTGATAGAGAGCAGTGGAACTGCTGCTGCTTAGCTGGGCATTATTTTCCTCCTGTGCTGTTTTCATCCTGAAGGCCTGAGTTACTTGGCAAACAGGAACTCTTAAAGGCCCCTCAAAGTGCAGTTAAACCCAGGGATAAATATCCATTCTAGCTCTGAAAAGCCAGAGGCTTCAACTTCTGTGAAAGTTGGACCTCCCTGCATGAACATTAAATTTAACATAAAGAAAAAAAACTAAATTAGGGGATGAGTATTTTAAGACAACTGTTAAATTTCAATCCTGGCTTTAATTAAGTGACTATTATGTTTCTAAGTACCTTAAAAATTTCGCTTCCATGCATTCAATTATTATTAAACATAATTCTTAAAAATTACTAATGGAACTTTTTAGGATAGATTAAGTATAATTTGAATCTGTATATTAACATTTTTAGTATTTGATTAGAATTCATCAATAAAACTAGCTTTTAATTATCCTTTTTGAGCATTCTTTCTTATGTGGATGCTCTCCTTTGTAATACTGCATAACGAATACATTTAGAAGCATCTGTGAGTCTTCGCTCATATACTTGACATGATTCTGGCCTTTTAACTTCTGAAACATTTCTCCAATTAAGCTGTTCAAGCCCTTAAGGCTGTCCACAGCTGCTGCAAATTGATTGCTCCCATGATGGTATTTAGAATCCCTTGCTGAAACACGAGAGGGCAAACCCCAGCATTTTGTAATATCGCTTTTTTTTTATCCTTTCAGATTTCCCTAATTTAAAGGAAAAAATTCAAAGGTAATCTGAAAGGTAATAACTTTAAAGGCAATCTAAAAGTTCCAGTTTTCCTTCCTTTCTTCTTAATCATCTCCCTTCTATACAGACCATCTTGAAAATATTTGTTTCTAAAGTCGAGCCTATCCTGGGTTAAACTTTAAAAATATTCTGTGGAGTACCTTTGGTTGGAGGAAATCTGCAGCATAAATGAGAAAGCCTTAAAAATTATAGAGAAATAGAATTGCAGCTGGAGGAATTCAGTAGTGTAAAGTTCTAAGGTGGTTTATGTGGAAATGTTTGCCCATTTCCGCACTGGAGGAGGAGTCACTCAATACTGTGCAGCCAGGCATTCCCTGGGAGCTGAACACCCCTTAATTCCTGGAATTCCCACTGGGATTTCACTGATGGAGAGATCTGCTACTGCTCTTCTACATGGGAGTTAGTTCTTCACTTCATCCAAAAAATATTGCCTTACTTCTGCTTCCCTCTAGAGCCTCTCTGCATTTGATCCAAACTCTTGTGAAAGCTTTTGGAGGGCACTGTGGTTGCTGGATCAGCGTTCACATCAAGGGCTGTCAAATCTCCAAAAATTACAGATTGTCTCAAGTTAACAAAAAGCTGAAAGCATCGAGAATTTGTGTCAGTCTTTTGCAAATATTCTTTATATTTTTCCATAAGAACCTGCTGGTAGCTGTGGCTTCGGGAATGTGGTTTCCCTCAGAACCCTGTGTAGTTGTTTTGCTGTTAAGCGAGCTCTTTTTGGTGTGCTGGGCTTTCAGATTAGTGGCTGAGCATTGATAAATGAGGTTTTCCTATTTATCTGGAAGTTCAGATATGGCCAATGAACCTGTTAGAACAGGGTATGAGAAGGTGGTGACTGGATTGGCAAGCATCAGAAATGAAGAGTTTATGACTTTATTTAGTTTGACATTTAGTCTTGATCCTCTCATTAACCACTGAAATCTCCTACTCCAGTAAATTCCAGGAAGCCCTCTCCCCTCTAAGCACTTTATTTGAGAAGGGCTAAAATGTAATTCCTTAAGCAGAGCTTCCAGTCTCATTAGTTTGACATTAAATCAGTTTGCTTTCATGATTTTTATTTGCACACTGTTATTGATGGACATTTAATACTAAATTTCTAAACCTGCAGTGAGCAGAAATTCCAGCCAGGCAGCAGATTAGGTGACAGAAGGATGAAGTCTCTGTTATCAGAAGCACCATTGCTCTTTTAAAGAGTGGGAATGGTTTAATTTCATCTCATCTAATTGTTATCAGCAAGTTGCCATTGGTTCATTAAAAACATTGCCCATCGAAATAGCAGCACTCTAATGACTTTATATAAAGGTCTGCTTCCAAGGCACTTTGTTGTTCACGGCAGACACAAATTAAAATGAATTATTCTGAAAATTATTTTTTCAGTTACTTCATTTCATCATAATTTTAAAAGCTAGAAGTCGGAATCTCATTTTCTTCCTAAATTATTTTAAACATTCAAATGAGGAAGAAAGGAAACACATTCCTCTAGTAATATCCTGAGACTTTAGCATCTCGTTTATGCTTTTTTTAATTGTTTCTTTTCCAAATGAACTATTATACCAGCTAAACTCATTGTCATATTTATCCATATATTCAATGCTACGCAATAATTTTCTCAGAGTTTCTCAGAGCACTGACTTTGAGAAGATTTGGCATTATTTTTAGGTTTTGTGAGCTTTTTTGAATGAAAGATGAAGAAAATCAATTTTCAGATGGATATTTAAATCATCCTCATCATCATAATATGCACCTTGGCTTAAATGACAAAATAACTGAGCAAAATTTTCCCTGAAGAAAATGAATATCTTTAGTCACTTTCAGACTCTCAGTGTTAAAACTTCCTTTAGCTGGAGCACCTTTGCAACTTTGCTGTGAAGTTTATGCAGCTAAAGGAAAAATAATTGCATTTTTTTTATTATCATTTTAAACATGGCCTGAAAATCATTGAACAGCAGAGTATAAGAGGAGTGTCAGCCCAAACCCCTGCCTTAAAATGCAACCTGTAGCAAGAGCAAAATAACAGAGTGAATTAAAAATATTTACATAAACGCTCTTGGCACAAACAGCAGCAATGTGCAATTATCTCCTTGTTATGCTTTGCTCTCTGATTAGCATTGAAGGGGAGGGACCAGGACAGAATAGGCAGAGCAGGAAGGCAGCCAGCACATTTGCTGCCACTTGTGTATACATAATCTTAATAAATCAAATTGGCAAAGGATCAGCTGGCACTCGGCTGCTGTGTGTGTGTTCTGCAGCCGTCTTATACAAAATGTAATTTTTTGGACATAATCAATAATTATTATTGCAGGCATCACAATTAAACAGTTAGAAGCAAGTTATTAAGCTCAGCTGATGGTGTTTTCTGTGAGAGGTAATGGACTGTGCACGCTGGAATTAATCTTGGTGGTTTTGTCTGAGTTTGGCTCCAGAGGCACTTGGAGCAGGACATCAGCATTGGAGCCTTTGTCCCTGGGACAGACTCTCACTGTCACCCTCTCTCCTCAGGGCACACTCGTGTTCCTCCCCAGGCTTTGAAATCTCAGTGATTTCTCAATCATGGCACAGTGCTTATTTGTGTTAGTAAGCAATTAGTTTTCCACTCTCTTAAAAACCTTACTGGAACAAACTGCAGAGAGCATATCCATTATAACAAAGTTTTCACATTTTGGAACTTTGTCCTGGTCTAATGAGAAGCTCTGTTTAGTCCCAGTTGTTCAGATTTTCATCTTTCCAGCACTGAAATTTCTCTTTTGAAGCTTGACATTGATAACCAGCACTCATTGATATTGCTCCTTTGTCAGAGCCTTGTTTACTCTGTCTGTCTAAATGCTGCACAAGTTATACTTGAAAATACAATAAATAAATCCTTGCAGGAACAGAGTCCATTACTGGTTTTGATAATCCTGAGATTATCAAAAGCACCTTGCTTGGGAGTGGGCAACAGAGGCTGAGGTTAACAATCCAAGGTCATTCTCTGGGCCAGTAGAAATTCATGCTGTGAACCTAATTTTTTTTTACTTTTTTAATGCATGAGATGGACCACATGCTCTACTCAAACAAGAATTCTGTATATGCTTAATTATGCATATATATATATATATATATATATATATATATGATAGAATAACTGAGAGGATGTCTCTGGAGGTGAAGTGATGCCCTGCTCGAAGCAAGGCATTCAGGTCAATGACTTTGATTTTAGGTTTTTATTCCTGTAAAAGTTTGGTTTAGAAGGTGTGAATGAAGTGGATTGAACAAAAGGAACAATCAGCAGAGAGGTGTAAAATTAGGGGGGAAAGGGAGTTGGAGGGAGGTTGCCTATCCAAAAATTGGAAGGAAAACTGAAAAGAAAGGGAGAGAAAGGGAAATCAGCAAAGTGGGAAGAGTGGCTGTTGTGGACAAAGCAGGCTCAGCCTGCAGAAAATGACATTATTTATTGCCCATGTAAGGTGGAAGGTGAGAAAGAAAAACAAAATCCACATCCCCTTCCCCGTGACACAGCTGTGCCCTGAGCAGGGCTGGCTGGAAAGGGCCATGTCCAGAAGCAGGCAGGAGAAACAGGGATGGTGCTCCCTCCTGAGGGTGGAGATGAGTCTGGAGATTTGTTCCTGCTCCCTCTGGTACTTCTTGAAAGATGAGAAGAAAAATGATCAGAGTGGAAGGTGCTGCAGCTTCACCAAAACTTGTGCCTTCAGAAGGAAAGAGAGAATGATTTAGTTCTAGTAATGGGATTTTTGCTTTGCATTTGCTCCCTCCTAGGAAAAAACCCCAAACATATGTGATAGAAAGTGTATCCTCCTCACCTCCTTCCATCCCAAATTAATCCATTCTTTATTAAGAGATACCACAGTCCAATGGCCATTTATTAATTTGGAAGATGTAAGAAACACGAGAGTTGGGTATCCTGCTTCTAAATGTAGTTAGATATTATTAATAGAGGGGGGAAAAAAGCTTTCCAATATTAGGAAAGCATATTCATCATGACTAGAACAAATATATGCACTAATCTGCTGCAAAGTGCTGCTGAAAATAGTGCTCCTGAATGGAAGTTGGTGTTTCTCCCTGGAATACTCAGTCTGAACACCCAATTAGGGCTTATAGAGGCAATTAAGGCTGTGACTGCACTCACAGAGAAGCAGCAGAGTTGTTTGAGCATGGCATTCCACTTGAATTAATATATTCCAGTTCTTTGCAAGGTTAATTAGAGCCAGTTGTGATGGGGGAAATGGAGAAGGACATGGCAGGTTGAAATTGCTGACTAATTCCATGTTTTAAGCCGAGCAGATGTATGATGGCAGCCATGGCTTTGTGGATACTCTGAATTTTTGCAAAAGATAAGCTCTTGGCCAAAAGTTTGGTAGAATTATTATTACTATTATTATTATTATTACTACTACTATTATTATTATTATTATTGTGGTGTTTGTGAGGGTCCCCAGGATGAGGTGAGAGATGAGAATCTGACTCCATGTTCTTAGAAGACTATATTCTATTCTATTCTATTCTATTTATTATAGAATGCTATACTAAAACTATACTAAAGAAAGAGAAAGATACGGACAGAAGGCTTAACAAGAATGAATAATAACTCATTGCTGACTGCTCAGAGTCCGACACAGATGATGGTGATTGGTCATTAATTCACATGAAACCAATCAAACATGCACATGTTGGTAAACAATGTCCAGACCACATTCCAAAGCAGCCAAACACAGGAGGAGCAATCAGATAATTATTGTTTGCATTTTTCTCTGAGGCTTCTCAACTTCCCGGGAGAAGAAATCCTGGAGAAGGGATTTTTCAGAAAACATCATGGTGACAATTAGACTGTTATATTATTGTTATTTTATTTCTTCTCTTCACATTTTCCATTTAGCATTAATTTCAAATAAAAAAAGATTTTTCTTTAGATCTATAGCCATCACTATAATAGCTTAAAAATTGAAGGTTTCATTTACACCTTTCCTCCACCTATAAAAACTTAACAGCTTGCTACACAAAATAATTAAAACCTGAGCTTTCCTCTTTCTCTTTCAAAGAGCTCCTGTCACTTCTGAACCTCTCCTAAGACACCTGTCCTGCCGTTGCTCCCTGCCAGAGCGTTTAGACAATTTGTGATGTATTTTCCTGGCTATTGGGAAAGCAGGCAAAAACCAGATGAACGCCTCTTGGGCTGTGTGCTGCTTCTGAGTGCCAATTATGTGAGAATAACACGGTAATTATGTGACAAATGCCCTTGTAGCAGCGAGGGAGAGATCTGTTAGTCCCCAGTGGAACAGTTGGATGCACCTCAAGGTAATTCTGCTTCCTTCAGAAAAGATTTGCTTCTTAACAAAAATGAATGTGTTGCTACATGATAACTTATTATTAAACGTGTAATTTATGGTAATTTTAGGTAGCACAGACTGACTGCCTCTTGGTCTTTGTTTCTTGAAAGAATGCCAAGCGCACAGATTTCCCATCCCAGGGCTTCTGCAAACTTCACCTCGTGTTTTGCAGCATCTCAGTGAAAGAGGAAAGGAGCTTGTGAGCTCTAAATGACTGACTGAGGTTCAGATCCTGGACAGGGCCTTAGCTCTTCTGGGACTGTATTCCAGGCAAGGGAAAAAAGAATAAAACCAGGAAAAAATGTTAATATGGACTCAGACTTCTAGTTGGAAATTACTTCATCAAAAATACTAAAATTTTATCTCCCATGTACCGTTCATTAGATTTTTTTTTTAATTATTTGGGCAGGGTAAGTTGAAGGACAGCAGACCCATTAACTGACCTGCAGCTGGTTTTGCAGTATATGCAGGGTATTGTTATCCACTTGCTGCTTCCTACAGTACAGAAAACAGCTGGATTGGGTTAATTCTCAGGTTTAAACACACAGAAATTGAACATTCTGAGGTACCTCTGAGAATTGACCCCAACTGAGCCATCTCCCCACCTACAGATTTTGGCATGCACACATAAGTGTCAGAGTTTAAATGTGCTGGTGCACATTGGTGCTCCTACACGCAGGATGTGGCTCATGTCTTACAGAAATGCTGGCTTCAAATAAATTTATTATTTAATTCATTAGACTTTATGTCAGAGGACTGTTCTTTTACCTGAAAAGCAGATAAAGTGCATTTTCAGCTGTGCAAAACTGGCACTGAGTTTGGGAGGGTGGAGGATGATTACTCTGTTGTTTGAGTTTTTTTCTTTTTTTAATGAAAAGTACAGTCATCTATCTCCTTGTGGAATTTGTGCTCTGATTCCCTTCAGGAACACTTGTCCTTCAATAGATTTTACACTGCCCAAATAGATATTTTGGTGAGGAATGCTTTCATTTCCATTGGACTGCGTGTGGCCAGCTGTTCCACTACCAAAACCATGCAGGACAGATGTTTGTTCAAATAACTGGGATTAGAATAGATGCACTGCAACCTTCTTATTCTGCCAATAGAATTAGGGTGCAGCAAAAGAACTTACACTGATTAAATGCGTTCCAATAGACACTTGCACATCAGGAGCAATAGCCGCGGTCAGCAGCATTGTCTGATAATCCTGAGTGCCTTAGCAAGGATTAATCTGCCCCAGCCAAAGAGGAAAAAAGTGACAATAACAGGGACATGTGCTCACATGATCCACGTGCAGATTTTCTGCAAGTTGAGCTCTATTTCTGTTCCCTCTGCTCTGTGTGCAAAGAGTGTTTATTCCCCAAATACATCTGTATTTAAAAAAACTGATTGTCAGTAAATTGCTGCTTGGAAAATGTTGGATGTTTTGGATGTTTTGTTCCCTTAAAAGTGTGGAGTTTTTGTGTTGCAAATGTGCCAGGGTCATTTTCTCCCATTTCAGCTGTTACAGCAGCACAAATCACCTCAGATCCAAGCTTGGTTGCACCCACTGCAGTTCCTATAGGAAGAAATTCTCTCCCATAATAACAGAGCTCAGCTCCTTGTGTCACTGTGCCCTTACCCCAGCTGACCCTGGTCAGCATCACTGCAGCCAGAAATAAATAAACAAACAAACAAAATCATTTATTTAAATATAAATGAATTTATATCAATTTGTAGAAATTAATTTATATAAATTCATAACTTTATTTATTTATGCAGCCATAAAGAAATAAATAAATAAATGCATTCATGCTGCAAAGTGTTTTCCTTACATTCTCCTTATTTTTCTCCCCTGGGATCAGAATTGGTGTTGGGAAGGGGTAGCCTGTGTTCAAGTGATGTGCAAGACAAAATCTTTGAAGGATCAGAGCCACACCAACACAGAATTTTTACAATCCTTCCTTTTATGTAAAAACCATTTAACATGTCTCTGGCACCCTTCTCTAGAGTTTGAATAGGAATCTGTAAAACTTAAAAACCCAGGCAATCTAATAGAAGGTTCCATATCTGCTGTAACCACTTTTAGGCTGCTTTCAAATGAAAAATTACAGTCTGCAAATTGAATTTTATAGATATCTTCCATAAGAATGGATTTCAGATCAAAATGAAATAAAAGGCACAACTCTTGGATTTCCCCAGTGTTGTGGGGTTGCTGTTCTTTTTAAAAATAAATAAAACAGTAGAGAGAATCTTGGTCTAGAACTTACTAGGGCCAAAAGTAGTATTGCCAAGGAAATCATTCTAACATAAATTTGGGTGTGAATATTCAGATACCTGAATTTTTCCTCAAATTGTGACAAAGATTATTAACCTGCTTTTTCAGGAGACCTGCGTGCAGCTCTCTCCAAGAAGAGAGCTGCTGTAAGTTCCCTGAAATATCATTTTGCTAAATGTTTGTAGGGTTTACAGTTTATCAGGAGAACACTGATCAGTCAATTCCTGCCTCAGAATTACAGTGGGAAGTTTTCAAATTAAAAGTATGAAGTGAAAGGCAGAGTTGGAAAGCCATTCTAAGTAATTTCACTTGTTGAACTGTGATCCCAGGCTGTCAGATGAAATGGAATGTGCTGTTTTGGTCATTTTCTTCCTCTTAATAAAATTGCGTCAATAATTGAAAGTGTAGGACTCTGCTCTGAATTTGGAATTTGATTCTTGAGAGAGTGAAGTGTTTTATGGGTCCAGAGGAGTGTAATTTGCTGGCTTTTACAAGTGACTCAGATACTGGGGGTACTTCAGCTCTAAAAGGGTGTCCCCAGAGCTGGGTTTTGACACCAATATTACAATTTTAACTCATTGCTCAAGTTCTGTACAGATCACATGGACTGCTGGATTTGCCGCTGTTATTCGCAATAAGAGGACACTTTCTTTTGGAAAAATTGCTGCTTTTTTTTATTTTGTTTTTGTTTTTGTGTGTGGCTGCAGTGGCCAGTGCAGTGACTCTGCATTGGATGGGGCTGTCAGGCAGAACCTCAGCAGGGCAGCTCAGGGATCTTTGCAGTGAATTGCAGCAGGGATAGCTGCAAAACCAGAGAAAATGGAAAAGTGTCCCTCTGTCCTAACTGGCTTTTGGTTTCGGGGTTTTTTTGTGTGGGTCTTTTTGGGTTTTGTTTTTTGTTTTGTTTTGTTTGTTTTTTACAGTTGTCTTATTGGAATACTAATATGTCACTTTTTTTTTACTTTAATACAACGCTGTAATCTGAAAAAAAATTTAAAAAAACCCCCATTAAAACATTGAAAAGACATTAAGCTTTAAAACATAAAACAATGGAAAAAAAATAAAAGAAAAAAGAAAAATCAGTGATGTTTCCAGTGACTGGGGGAATTCACAGCTCTTATTGCGGGGAAATCCAAACTCCTGCACCCTCCTCGGCCCCTTTCCCTTTGTTATGGTGCTGCTATTTGTTGTCTGGGATAAAATCTGGTGGTTTTGAATTAGAGAAGGTTTTTCCTTGGGAAAAAACCTTTTAATAACAGTGGGCATTTGAAGAATGGAGATGTTGCAAGGGCAGTTCTGCCTTTGCATTGAGACAGCATTTTTCAATAAAACAATTTGTCAGAATCTTGCTGACCAGCCCTTGATTCCAGCTCTGCTCTGTTTCATTGAGAGCAAGCATTTGGAAACATCCCAAGGTTTTTAATCTCTGATTTACTCTCTATTACTTGTGTCTAGGTTTATTTTAAGATAGGTTTCAATATGCTTAAAGGCCATCTCTAGTAGGAGGAAATCAGTTAAATGGAGACGAACACTGAAAGACTGAACATCCTCTTCAGCACAGCCCTTACTGTATGTGATTTTAGGCAACTTACTTTCTTGTATCTCCTAAAATTTACTGATAGAATAGTACAGAAAGAGGAAAAAACTTATGAATACCAATCTTAATTTTAAATGAAGTCTTAATTTGGCTTCTTCTGTGCAGTGTTGAATTAGATTTATGATGGTACAGTCTTCAGCAGAGAAAATTGTTGTTTTGTCAGAAGTCCTGCCTAGAAATACTGGAAACTTTAAGGATTCATTTTCACATGTTGGTAATGGTTAGTGTTGGCTGTTGAGTTGATTTTTTTACTGTTCACTTAACAAGGATTTATTAGTGAAGTGAATTAAAATAAAGACTGCCATTTTCATTTGTGGTGCAACAGACTAAGTTTGACTTTGTAGGATTTCAGCAATATCTGTTGTTATTTACCTTTAAACAAAAAGAATGAAAAATGAAAAAGTGACAGTTCCCAATAATATTTCAGTGACAAAAGAGGAATGCCATTAAATTGTCTTATTCTGGTCCTCAAATAACCCCAGACTGGGAGGCCACTGCTTTTTCCATTTCTGATGGTGAATGGTGCAAGAAAATAACATAAATGGAGAGAGCAAACAAAATTCTGAAATTTTTGGAATTCCTTTGAATTTCAAAGTGAACAGTTATTATGGAGGTTTCAATTAAATGGGAAGAAATGAAAAGGTCTTACTTGGATCACAAAGAAGCAGAAGAAGAGCACTTTCCCCCTGCTGTTGGAATAATCCCTTGGTTTCCCAATTCTGCTTTCTTTCTGTTGTGCTGAATTCACCATATGTTTAGACTAAGCCTGTGACTGTTTATTACTGACAGCAGCGCACCAAATGCTGATTCCAAAGCAGAGCTAGACAAAACCAGCTTTGCTTTGTTTTCATAAAGACAATGATAATTTATACAAAAATTTAGAATTTATTACATAAAAGTAACATCAATTGTAAGGAAAATGGTTTATTTCAAAAAGCTGCAAAGTGCTTTCAGTCTATAAATTTGCTATGAACCGTTTCTCATTTCTGTTTTGAGATCATTAGCTGAATTTTTTTTTCTCATAAAATTTAAGGAAGCAGTTGCGCTTCCAGGGATCCAGGGGCAGCCACAGCTGCTCTGGGCACCTGTGCCAGGGCCTGCCCACCCCCAAAATAAAGAATTCTAAATAAAAAAATGAAAATCTACTCTCGGTTTGAAGCCATTCCCCCTTGTCCTGTCACTCTGTGTCCTTGTGAATTGTCTCTCTCCACCTCCCTTGTACCTCCCTGCAGGCTCTGCAAAGGCACAATTCCAGTGTTTGGTGTTCTAAATAACTATTAATATGCATCATCTCTAGAACAAATATTTATATTTTCAACCATTCAAGCAGCAAATAAATGCTGAGAAAATTTGAATGTATTTCCTAGGTGAGAGTCAAAGAAGGAAGTGAACTTCTATTGAAATTTAGAAAAGCTGCTCCTGAATAGCAGTTACTGTAACTGTGTCACTTTTTGTGCATATGAAAAATCTAATATCTAATATGCTACTGGATTTATTTAATTTTGTATATGTCTCTGCAATTAAAGTGACTTGGAAAGGTCATCTTTATCCTTGGTTTTCTGTATGTAAAGAGACTAAATATAGACCAGTAATGAGCCAGGCGTTTATTGGCAAAGTCTGTTGTCTTAAGCTAATATTGTACTTAGGTTGGATTAGGTCTCTTCTTGTTAGAAGGAGCTCAGACAGCTTGATTTTAAATATTAAAAATAAGATGAAATATTGAATAGCTTTGCATGTTTTCCTTCCTCAGGGAAACAATTTTTGGTCCACAGAAGTTCCAGGTAACAGTCAGGTCCCTGTAGGCTTTCAGCATCTCTGTTTCTGTTTCCTTTCTGCCTTAGTCAAGGTGTTTGTTCATTAAAAATAACATTTATCCTATTAAAGTGAAAGATGCAGTTCCTAAAAAACCCGTTGTGTCATGGTTTGACACTGGCACTAGGCCAATTGCCCCATGAAAATGCACTTTCCCTGGTGTCTGCTGTGAGATTTTGACCAGGAATAAGAAAGCAAGCAGGCTCTTACTTAACAAGGAAAAAAACCCCACATTTATTAACTAAACTACACAAACAATAACTAAACTACACACAAAAGAAAGAAGGAACACACAAGGAAAATGGAAACCCCACAAAACATTTCCCTCCTCCTCCCCTCAAATTCCCACTACAATGCACTTCCCAATTCATCTCTTCCCAACTCTCAGTCCATTAACACTCTGTAGATAATCAATTCTCAATTCGTCAAGAGGAGAGGAGTCCTTCTTGTGCCAGGATGACCTCTTCCTTCTTGTTACGATGCTCTCACCACCGAAACAAGGACCAGGGCTGCTTTCAGGGTTGTCTTTTAAGGATGCTCTGTCCCATTCCAAAAAGAGCACAGTCACACCTTTGGGACACCTGTCCCCCCCATATTTCACCCCCTGGGGCTGAGGGGCACCAACCACTGAATCTTCTTTGGTCTGGGGCATTTCTCCCCCTGGACTCAGTCTCTGTATCACAAGGAAGCAGGGCTCTGTCCATGGCTATACAAAAAGAGTCCAGCAAAAGCCACTCCAATCATCTCTTTTCCCACCAAAATTCTTCTCTATCCATCCACAATCTCTCTCACTTACTGCACTTCCTTCTCCCAATCACTCTAACTCCTTTCTGGGAAAGGTCAATGCTCTGTAGGTTTTCATTGTCCAAAAAAGGGTTAAAAGGTTCAGTCTCTCTCTCTCTCTCACTCCCACAGCTGCCCTGCTGCTGCTCTGCGGCCCTTTCGCCCGCACCCCCCCTTCTCCTTCTCAGCCGGCCGCTATCAAAATTCCGACCCCGGCTCTCTCTCTCTCTCTCTCTCTCTCTCTCTCTCTCTCTCTCTGCCGGGGCGGGGGGGCTGCCCGATGGCTCTCGGGGTCTTTTTTGGGGTTCTCCATCTCTCCACCCTTCCATACTCAGGGCATCCTCTCTCCCAACCTCGGTCTGGGCCCAGCCTACCGCGTGGCTGCCCCTGCCCTGCCCAGCAAAAGCACTGGGCGAGGGAGGCATCTTCTCTCTCTGCCGCCCAGTCCCGAGAGGAGGTTCCTGCACAGATATCCCTGATTTTAAGGTGGTCTCATAAGGTGACTCATATTCCCAGAAATCCCATTTCCGGGTCAAACCATCACACGTTGATACTCCAGAATCTCCATTTTCCCCCTAATTAATGCTGTTTACCTATAAAAAAATGGTTTAAACATAAAAAATATTATTGACCTGACAAAAACTCTCAGTAAGAAAATAGAAATCCTCATTTTGATATGCAGTGATCCCCAGATTTACAGACAAAAAGAAGCAGGTTAGAGGAGGAAAGTCAAGTTTAAATAAGTACTTGGGTTTTTTCTCTGATACATTTTGTCTTCAACTCTTTCCCCTGTTACTTCCAAGAATTCAGGTTTATTTTTTTTCCTGCAAACTTATGAGATTTGCTAGTTTAATTTATTAGCTTTAATTGCCTACAAGTGTAATCCACTTTGCAAAGAATGGGAGAAGAAAAACAGAACTTATTTCAATAGAATGGATTTAACCCTGTATTTGTTGCCCTTAAAGGAAGCCTTTTATCCCTTGTGTTTCTTGTTCCAAGCATCATCATAATCCATGCAATTGTTTTATTCATTTCTGCCTTCAGAGGAAAAAAAAAGTTGCAGTAAGCATTTAAAAGGTTTAAAAAAAGGTAATCAAAAGAAGGTTTATTTTGTCATGTGTGTGTGCACAGTATGGTACTGTTTACTCAACAAGATTTTTTAAAGTTGTGATAGTAAAAATTAATAAATGAGTATATTTAGGCTTTCACAGAAGGCTCATGAGATATCCAATATGAAAGTGAAAGAACCTCCTTACCTACTGCAGCATGTACCTGTATTTTAGTCACTTCAGGATTAAAGTGTCAAACTGGTATTATGTGGAATTTGATGTGCTAACTCATGATAGGTTTAGTTTTAATAAAAATAAAATCAAAACCATAAATTAAAAGTTTTGCATAATAAATGCCAACAATTATTCTTTGCAGCCAAAGTGGAACTTTCCTTTGCTAATCAGTGGAGATGAAATAATGGGATAATAAAGGCATAGCACTGGGGTGTAAATGATTGATTATCAAAGAAAAAAATAAGAAAATACAGACTTAAAAGGTATTTTTAAAATTGAATTCTGAGTTTGAGTGGAAGAGTATTTGACAGAAGGATGTGCATAAAGTTTTGCATTGATTTTTGGAAGGGAGGGCAGTCATGAGCCTAAATGCTTATACAGAATGAATCTTATTTCTGCTTTAATGGCATTGTCACATCATTTTAGCAAATTAAATTACCCTGGTGCAAAAAGGGACTCAGGCAGCAGTGAGTGACACCCATTGATCCTCCAGGCTCTGCTGGGACAGCACTGGTGTTAAGGAGATTTATACTGGTAAAGCAAGGCTTTGGAGGGGGCTGCTTCAAAAATCACCTTTAGTGCCCCGTGGCTGATGGTTCTGACCTGTAGTTTATCCAAAACTGGGATTTCTTTTGTCCTAAACCTCCATGTGCAGCAGCTCATTCTGATTCTTTCAGCTCCTCTTACTCCTCACTACAGGTCAGATCTTTCTCTCTTTTGTAGGGAATTTTGAGATACAGCATTCTGGTCAGGACTTGCATCCCCATGGGTATGGAACTGTCATTGAATAATTATTGATTTCCACATTTGAAGTGACAGGCCATTGTAATTTCTAATGCTTTGGCACATTTATTCTTTTAAGGTCCTTTTGTTCTGCTAGCATTTAAACCTCCAGAATCTGCCCCTTGGCATCCCTGCCAACGCTGATTGCACAGCACAGGTAACCAAAGCTGAAGGAGGAGGAATTGCTTTGTCCAGCAGCCCAAGTGCCCACCAGGATGAGCTGCCCACATTTGGGACAGTCTTTAAATCCATTCTGTGCAGCAGTGAAACTTTTTCATGTGCAGTATTGATTGTATTCCCATTCTGATGAACAAAACTGTGATTGTGCAGTTGAATGACCTTGAAATAATAGAATCTGCACTGTGCCTGCCCTGAAACTGGCACATTTCTATTGTGGTCCTCAAGCAATACCAGAAGCAAATAGATTGACTTTTTTTTTTTCAGTGCTCTGCAAATACAGAGTTTTCTGTTTCAACTCAAATCCTTCTACAGCAAGCTTCAAAATATTTAAAAAAAATTAGTTTTCACTTCACAGTCTGATGTGAAATCATTTTTATCAGGTTTTTGATATAAATGAAAATATAAACTGATCTAAATCAAGTTTTCAGGGTCTGTTTCTCCCATCTGCTGCCAGCCCTGGGTTCCTGCCTTGTGCTGCACTGACTTTTATACCACTGTGTTAGAGGGCTCAGGAAAAAAATTCTTTGAAACCCAACCCTATGGAAAAAGATACCATTTGGGGCAAAATTCAGCTGTCTAAAGTGGTTCATCAGGGCTTGCACAAATAGAAATAAGGCACGAGCAAGGGCTCTGCAATGCCTAAGAAAGGACAAGGGAAATGTCAGTATTAAGCCTGGCTTAGTGGCACAGCCCTCAGAAGAGTTCCAGAGCTCAGTCCTGTGAAATATCTGTTAAATGTCCACTAAATCACAATTGAGTGCATTTAGTCTGAGCCTTTGGGCTCCATCCTTGGTGGTGGCCCCAGGACAGGAGAGGCTTTGTGCTGGGGGTATCAGAGGTGAGGTTTTGTGATCTGGGGTGTCAGAGCCAGCTCAGGTCCTGGTGCTGCTTCCTGCAAGGATTGTCCTCCCTGGGCTCCTCAGTTCTGAGCACAGAAATTCACCACTGCCAATAAAATCCAGGCTGGGAATGTGCAGAGTAACACTGCTTGCAAGTTATGTGGCAAAACTGCCAAAAAAAAGCAAAATGAGCTGTGGCTGCCCCATCCCTGGGAGTGCTCAAGGTCAGGTTGGACAGGGCTTGGAACAACCTGGGACCTGTAGGGTCCCTTCCAACCCAAGCCATTCTGTGATTCTGTAAATTGAATACAAGTTGATTAAAACTCCTTTTCAGGGATATAGATATTGAAATATTCCATTCAAAGCACTGCTGTATTTATAAAGGGAAAATATTTATGACAAGAAAAGCACAACCTGCTGGTGATGAATGCCTTCAATATTCAAATTCCTGCTCTTTTCTAAAAGCTTCCTTTTATAACATTTAGGCATTTTATTACAGATTTAAAAACTTAGGAAATAAAGTTTAAAAACCCCGAAGAAAACTTTTTAATAAGTTGTACCTGAAATGCAACCTCTTGGTGGCTGTCTTTGAAAGTCTTTCTTGTAAAATATGAAAGCCAAATGTTATCTGTTCTGAAGGAGCACTGAGCAAGACAAACTATTTGATGTGACACGTTCATGCTTTGCTTGTCAGCCAAAACAGTTTTCACCATTTCTCACTGCCCTCTGTATATTGAAGAACATATCTGAAGGAAGCTGAAGGCTCTTGTGTTTGGTGATAGTGTGTTACTGGGAAAATAAAACAGCCACAATTATCTGCTCAACAAATGGAACTTGTCAGCTGGCAGGCACACGGAGCTGATGCAGATGGCCAGCTCAGGAAAGCTGTCAAGCAGAAGGACTGAAATAAAATGCATTTTTCTTCATATTCTGTGGATTTTCTAAAATGTTATATTATTTTTTTATGAAGTTCAGAGGATTTTAGTGCTGTTTCATAGCTCAGGTGTTTTCCCAGCTTCTGGAGGAAGGGGAAAAAAATTCTGTTGGGGGAAGAATATTTCTAACATGGTGCCAGGGATCTTTGGATGGGATGCTGATGCTGTGGCTGTGGGGAGGATCTTTACATGCAAGTGTTCCTCTGCTTGGAATAAAAGGGCAGGATTTATGTCTGCTATATGCAGAGATTTTTGGAAACATAAAGTTAGAGATGTTGTGTAATCCAGAACACATAGCTGTTCTCTTTTTTGAATGAATGTCCTATTTTCCTCTGCTTTGAGTTGCGTGTTGGGAACACCCGGGAGGAGCACTTTTATTAGAGAGCATTTTTATTGTCTGCTGTTCTGTTTGTTGCTTTATTTCTTACAGGTAATGAAAAATACTCCTTTGGATCTTCTCATTCTCACAAGGTGTTTTCTCCCTGTGAAATAGAGAGATGTAATAGATACTGCAAAATGTCAGACTAAAATAAAAAGTACAGGAAAGCTACCTTAGCATAGGGGTTGTTGTACATATTGGAGAAATTTTACTTGTTTATTTACCCATATATGGCTTTGCTTACCCTGCAGGGTGATGGTGCAAAGAGAAGTTTTGTCTAAAGAAATATAAAAAATATTGTGGAGTGTTTAAGACTTTCATAGACAACCTGTGAACTGTTTTGGTTTTGTGGCATCAGATTTCCAATTACTCTGGTTTCTGCTTGTTTGTTTCTTGATTGGTTGGTTTTGATTTTGACTTTTGGGTTGGTTTGTTTGTTTTTGGGTTTTGTTTGCATTTTGGATTTGTTTGTTTGTTTAATTGATACTACTCAGAATTATGTCTTGTTCAGTTTTGTTCTGTGTTTTGGTTTTTGATTTTTTTCAATGGCTCTATGCTGAGGCAGAGATTTTGTCGTGTTGCTTGAAAACAAAGACATGCCATGAGTACAAAAGGAAATAAATGGAAAACAAATGAAAGGAGACTCCCAGTCTGTACTGAGGCTGTGGGATGTGTGGCCAGGAGCACAGGGTCAGTCAGAATGGATTTTTCCAAGGGCTGCTGCGTGAGGCACAGTTGGCTGGATGTGCAATCCTTGGATGTCAGACTCATCACACACCCCATGGCCAGACCCAAGGAGGGGAATCCTTTGATTTGGGATGTTTAGAAGCCTCCCCTGTGCCAGTTTAAACTCATTTGATTGCACCAGCTCTTGTTATTTCCCTTTTCTCTGTGGCACGCTCTTAGTACAAAGCTAAACTAGGAGATTAATATTCACTTTTGTGTCTGTACCCTCTGCTGTTCCCTCTTAAGGAGAAAAGTGCTGAGGAGCCCTTATTTATTTTTAATAGAACTCCTGATGTGTGCCGTGGTTTGCTGTAGTTCAAACCACTCTACATCCCAGGCTGGGCTGAGCAGGCTGTACATTGCTTTTTTGCTGAACTTCTTACAATAAAAGTAGCTCCAGGCTGTGTCAAAGATGAACCTGCTCAGGGGACTCTGGGGATTCAGAGCTGGAAAGGGTGAAAAGCAGCTTGGTTTTTGGTGTGGGTGGTTTTTTTAATGTCTCCATTATCTTTTGTATTAAAAGCTTCTAGCACCTGCTGCTTAAGAGATCTTTTGATCTTAAATTCAAGGAACCTGGGGGCTTTAAGAGCACAGGCTGCCAAAGAGCCACTTATGGGGACTGGAGGGAATTTTACAAACAAAAACAACAACAAAAAGTTGGCAGAGGATTGGAGTGATCTGTCGTGGCTTTTGTCTCTATTAAATTTTAACCTGCTTCAAAAGATTTACATAAAAAGTTATAAACATCCCTAAATTTCTTAATTTTTTTGTTCAGATGTCACATCCTGTATATGCAGGAACACTATATAACAGGCTTTGACTGAATTTGCAATTCATTGGGTCTTTTCCCTTTAAGGAAGTGAGTGCAGAATGCTAAACTTCAGGAAGAATTCTAAACTAATAAAAAGGGCCTTTCTGGATATAGAATTATTTATCTCTACATGTTCCTTCAAGGATCACTGAATGGTTTGAGTTAGAAAGGATTCTAAAATCACCCAGTTCCAATCCATGGCAAGGATACAAACAGAAGTTTGCTTTAGGGGATGTGTATATATATATATATATATAAATATATAAACTTATATCCCATACATACACTTATTTTTCCTGTAGGTTGGTGAGTCTGTATATATTTCTATTTACACATGCATGTGCACATTCTGGTTTTGAAGCACTTGTAGCATCTCCGCTTTAGCTGGGAGTAATATTTTATGTCACATTGAAAAGCTGAATTGAATTTGTTTTTAGGAGTTGAGCCTGAAGGGTCTCTCTTGAACTTTGGAGATGAAACTGGACCAGAAGTGTCTTCTATAAAGACTTGTGTTTTTTCTGGTTTTTAATTTGTCAGGGGCTTCACACCACCCTCACACTCTCCTGTCTGTTTTTTCCCCCTCTGCTTAGTTCCACATGGATTTTAAGTGTCTGACAGAATATCTTGGTGAACTGTTGACATTTTCCCTCCCTGATTTCTTTACCTCTATTATTTGAATGTGTTTTTCTTTCATTTTGACCATTTCAGTCATTCAGTGCTGACAATGTAACTCTTCTCTGCTCACATTTAATTTGTGTTGAAATGTGAGTGTTGGAGATGTTTTGACTTATGTCCCTCCAGATGTATGAGCAGAATTTTCAGTGTGCCATATGGGAGCACAGAAACATGAGCCATAAAGCTTTATTAACCTTTCAACAGAAAATTTAAGTTGTTATGGAACACTTTGTCATCAAAGCCACCCTAAATGCAACATTTTTTTTACAAGAAAGCCCAGTATAAAAGAAGTAATTCCAGGCAGGTGTTTACATTTATTTGTGTGACATAATGACCATGACTTTTTAGCTCTGTGAGCTCTGGTGGAACATTCTGGGTTCAGCATCGGTTTTGCTCCAATTATCCCAGCAGGAAAAGGAAAGCACGAAGCAGAGCAGAAGAACCCCGTGAGTTACACCAAAAATCAGACACCTGGACACACAGAGCACTTACTCATCACCCTGTAAGCAAAACAAGAAAAAGCAAATTGATTTTTTTATATAGAATATATGAATTCTTTAATTACCCCACAGCAGTGGTTACTGCGCAGTCACCAGCACTTCACAGAGCCAGCATTCCAATTGCACATACTGAATTTACTCTGATGGGTCACATATGAAATTGTACAAACACAGCCTGACACCTTTTAATTGATTTCCCACTATTATGATATTGCTGGGCCTTGTTTTACTGCTATCAACAGTTTCTGAACAATCACTGCATTGGAGAATTCTAAATTCTAGCATAGATTTTCTCCAAAAAGAGAGACTTCTAATTTCATTTTAGTCAACTGTTCAACTCATGTCAATTATGCCCAGCGCCTGTCTTTGAAAATGATGTCCCAGTGCTTAGGTTACCAAGCAGGAGGCTTTTTTAAGATTGTTGAAAGCAGAAATTAATATCAAGACTTTATCCCCCAGGGGTAAAATGTGTCGTACCTGGATTTTGATGCCACATATTCCTGTCATCGTTTTATTATTTGATCCAGTTACTTCAACTGAACAAAAGACATGAAAAATGCACTGAGGACTCCATAAATGGCCCTTGTACCATAGCCAGAATATCTTTGGAAAAATCTATTTCATTTTTCTTTTGACTGTTTCATTAGTAAGTACAGAAATTGCCAAAATAACAGTCAGACCTTAAAAAATTTTAAAGCCAGGTTTGCAGGTGGCCAATAGGAAATGAATATTTAACATCAAAACAAAGGCAGAAGTGGAGAAATCAATAACTTTTGACAAGTAACTTACAGTCTAGAGAGACTCTTAATACATGGTCACTGTAGCTCTGCAAATAAACAAGAATTTCCCCGTTAAGTATCAAATTATTTTGGGTAATAAATCATGAAAAATAATTTCCTGGAAAGCTGTTTATGAAGACAGTAGGAAACCAGAATATTCTGTGTACAGCTGATAGATGCAGTATCTGCTTCTTGATCTTATTTATTTATTCTTTCCCTCCCCTCACTGGAACTCAGGAGAATATACAGTATATCCAGCAGCACAAATCCCAGTGAAAAATGCTGGTCCAGACTGCATTCCAGTGCAGGCAAAGCATGCTGTAAATAATGCTCTTCCTTTTTTCCCCACCTCTTTATTAGCTTCTCCCCAGTGCTGGCTCTATCAGAGCACTTCTCTGTCAGTATCTATAAATTATTGGCACCCTGTTGGTCTGATAGCGAGGCCAGCAGAGACATACTGAAATCTCAGCTTTGGTGTAGAAGTGTGCGCTGCGTTTTATTGCCAGAATTCCCTCACCGAGAGGCTGAATCCATTAAAAAAACAGTGAGACTGGAGACCTTAGGCTTGAGCCTTCCTCCCTCTGTCCCCAGCAGAGATCTCCATCAAATGTGCTTCACCTGTAGCAGAAATTCCTTCTGCTGGGGGAGCTCAGCCTCTGCCCTGCTCACAGAGACCACAGGGATGGGCTAAGGCAGGAGTGCCCCCAGCTCCAGAGCATTCTCAGCACAAGGGCTTAACTCTTCCCTTTCTCAGCCTAAAGACCCTTCCTGAGCAAAGTTCAGGTATTTCTGCTTTGGTTTGAATTATTTATTTATTTAGATAGGGTGGCAGTGCTGTCCTTTGGCTTCGCTGCTTAATACTTTGCTGATTATCCAGCTTGGAGAGGACTTGAGGGGTCCCGAGGTCAGGGTCTGTAAATGCTGTTGGTTTCTGGCTGTAGCTCATTATGTGAAGATATTAGAAAGGTTGTCAGACCTTTCCTGTGACTTTGACACCCGAGGAGAGAACATGCATATAATGTCAAAAGAGTTACTTTTGACTTTGTGCAGGCACACACGCAACCTCTCATTGTTATGCTTGAGAAGGAAACTCAAAACACTTCAGTAGTTCAGACATATTATTTTGTCAAGTCCTTACTCTGTCTTGTTGACAGAATACATTTTCTCAAAAGCTGAAATCATTCTGTCAAGGAAACTTATTTTCTGCAATAATCCTGCTTGTTGACAAATGTTCAAACGGGAAAAAAATGTTCAATTATTCTGGGAATGTTCTGCCTGGTATCTCCAGGTTTATTTATTTTGCCATGGGAAAGAATGGTTATTAGTTTGTAGGTGAACTATCCAGGCCTTGATGTAATGAAAGAAAAATGTATCTTCCTTATATGTACGTGAGTGTGCTTTGGGGGAAGCTTTTTTCAAAGAATGTTCAATTTTAGGTCACATTCCAAATGAGTGATCAGCACTAGGACAGGCAGGGTGTGTGTCGAGGGAGTGGAGGAAGGATGAGCAGAACCCAGACACATCTGTCTTGTGTGTCAAGAAACCCAAAGAAATGGAGACACATTTTCAAGAGGACTCACCTTAATAGTTACGTATATAGATAAGAAAAGTATGAGAATGATGAAAAATGTTTTAATTTCTACTTGTTTTTCCTCTATGGCCTCCAAATCACATTGGTTCCAGTTTAGAAAGGTGAATTCCTGAGTCTTGTTCTGGGTTTGGTTGTTTTGGGGTTTTTTTTTCAACTGAAGGAATGCTGAAAACATGTCTGATTTACTCTGCTGAGTGACAGCAGCACTGTGAACACCTCAATATTAAATTTGAGTGCACTGAACCCTGTGGAAAGCTCCTGTGGAGGGATAAATATGTAAGGCACCGTGTAGAGCACAAGTGTCACCTTTGCTTTTTGTTTCTGGGTGGCATTGGTGACAAACTTGCACTAATTTGGGTGGGTTAGAAATAATCTTTTGACACTCCAGGTCTTCTTAATGGGATTTAAACTTTTGAGCTTTTTAAGGAACTTTGGAAAAAACCTGTTGGAAATTGAAGGATGTCAGGGAAGAATTTTAAACTTGTTTGGGTGGTGTTTCATGAGCTGTCGTTGAAGCCTCTTGTTTAAAATTTTGTCTAATGAGCATTAGTTTAATAATTAGGCCTTATAAACTCTCGGTGCTTGTAACTTTGTCTTCTCCACTGTTAAGTGACAGTGATGCCTGTGTGCTTGTGCTGCATTCTTCCTTCAGTTTTCCCCAATAAACCTTCACTCACCTGGGCCTGTAAGAACTTATTCCAGAGATCTTTGGATTTGGTCAGGCTTCCTTTGTTCTCTAGTCTCATGTGAGTAAAATAAGATCTGTGATTTGGTTTTGGATAATGATCTTTGTCCATTAATTGATACCCACAAAAGTTTTTATTCTTTAATAGAGCAGCCACTTTTTTAATTGTGTTTCAGCTTATTCTGTTGTTCCCTGCTGTATTGTCTGCCACATTAGTTTAAACAGAATAGGGGATTTTCTTTCTTTTTTTCCTTTTCATACCTTTCATTCCCTCTATTGATTTACCAGTCCTTTGTAGTCTTACTGTCAATTGTCTTGATCTCTTTAATTCCTAATATACAGCATTTTTGTCATACATTAAAAAAATGTGTCATTCTATCTGATTTTGCATTCAAAGGAAATTCAGATTTTTGAAATAATAAGCCTTGTGTTAGAACTTATGCTTCTTTGACACCTTTAGATCAAAGAGAAAAGCAACAGGGTTTTTAATAGATACTCTTAGATGTAAATGATATTGAAAGTCGAAGCAAAAGTAGAACAGTCCTGACTTTCCCTTTCCGAGAGGCAGCCTCTCTATTTATTAGCTTCATCCCACATCTCAGAACTGGTTTCACACCTGAATATGTTCAGCAGAGTATGCAAACAGCATCCTGGAGTTTCTACATCTGCTGTTCTCACCTCCACACACAAAGCTGGGGATTGCATTTGTGTAGAGCTCATTGGGTATGAGACATTTTGGAATTCTTGGAGCTGGGGTGAGATTTACCCAAAAGCAGGGGATGGATGGGGGCTGCTGACCCACAGCTGTGGGTCTGAGGTGTCAGATACCTGCACTGCAGCCAGCCAGCAGGTGCAGTGCATTTCTGGGGTCAGTGTGCTGCACTCCTGGCTGAGAGAAACTTCACTGGAGTTTTCCAGTATCAGCAGAGTTTTGGTGCATCTGTACTTTGACATCTCTTTTCCAGTTTTGCTGTTCTCAAAGCGGGTGGTACCTGGTCTGAACTTGCAGTTACCATACTGGTTTTGTTTAAGAACTCTTCAGCCTTATTCCCATTTCTCTGACGAGATGAGTTGCTGATTCTTTGTCCTCTCAAGGTGCTCATGGTGGAGGAAAAGGCTTTATTGCCAGTGGCATTAATTCATGGAGTGTATCATTTAGAGGCAACTTGTAAGTTGAAGCCTTCTATTTCTGGTTTGTTCTCCAAAGTAATGAAAGATTAAACTCAAATTAATAATTTAAGAGAATTGCTGCTAAGTTCATTTAGCCAATTGAGTGTCTACAGAGATACCAAGACAACCTTTCAGCATTTGAGCTCAAGACAAACATGAGCACACCTAAGTAGTCCTAGATTATCATAATAAATCATTCCAAAACATCACTCTAAATTGTCATAGTGATTTATCATAAATGTTATCAGTTTATTTTAAACACTTTAGAAATCACCATCCTCTTTCACAAGGTGGTTAAGGTACAGAGATTTGTTTTACAGTGGCTCTGGGGAACCTGTAAATGGACATTTCTCAGCTTAATGGCTGTGATGGTGCTGCAGCCCTAATGCATGATGCTCTGTTCATTCCACCCCTTTCTGTCACTTCATTCTCCAGGAACCTGCCATTAGTATTTTATTCTTTTTCTCTGCTCACTCTTATAAATTTGATATTATATAATGTCTTAGGGGAAAGAATTTTCTCCTGAGAGTTATTAAATCATAAGATCATCAGATGGAAAGAAATCTCTAGTCCAGCATCCTACTCAGTGTGGGGTCAGCTAACAATAACTGTTCAGAAATGATTTAGGGGTTGCAGTGCTGGTGGTGGTTTGCTGTTTTTGTTGTTTAATTAACTGTGGGATACAACCCATTGACTAAAACCACTAAATTGTTGTTACTTATTTGCTAGGTGCTTTATGGGATTCAGTTGCAGTACTGTTTTCACTCCGTATTTGTATTTTTTGGAGGCACACTCATAAGCCAACAAAGCAGAATTGGTTTGTAGTATTATAAAAAGCATCCATCAGCTGTAATCCACTAGAGCATCATTAAGAAAGATAAAAAGCAATTGTCTATCCAAATCTTTTGTTTAATTTCAAGGTGTTTTCTAGTCTGTATTAGTTTATATTCTATATGAGACATTAGAATGACATGAGGCATCAGATAACCCTTATCAAAAAAGGTTTTTGCTCAAACAATTTATTAAGATATCTTTTTCTCTTCAAAGTTAAGATACTTCTTTTTCTCAAATCATAAAAATAGATGAAAATTGTGTAATAGGTTTAACTTAAGACTAGTAGAGCAAGAAAATGATCTACTAGGGATTGCATTTTTCCACCAAGCCACAGCAGGTCAGAGCTGCATATTAATAAGTTCCCACTTTTTCTTGACCCTGCAGAGGGGTCCTGACTCTCCACATCATTAGCTGTGAATTGTCACATTTTTTGCAGCTGAAGTCTTTATTACTGCTGGAATGAGGCATAAAGGCTTGGATGGCTCCTGTTGACATTTTGCTGACGAGGTGGTTGTTGATGTGTGCTGTGTAGGGTTTGAAGGGATGTTTAAAAAAGACCTAAACAAACCAAGCACCCCAAAACCATTGATGGTGTTGATCAGTGAGTGGAAGTTTTACACTTTTTAACCAAACTCAGCTGTGCTGAAACTTTAAAGTGGGAAGAGCAGCACCTCTCACATCCTGTCTGGGGGGAGTGTAGAATGTACTGAGTCTGTCCTCAGCTCCTCACCCTGATCTTGGATTTCTGTACCTCTGCTGGGCCTCTGGTGGCTGTGACATCTCTGTATTTTGTGCCACAGCTGTGGTTGACGTATCCACCAGAGTTTGGAATTGGCAAATCTCCTTTGTCCCTTTCACCTCAGTAATACCCTTGAAGTGCAGGTTACTCAGCAGAGGAAGTTTGAAGGTCACAGTGGGCTCAGTGCTTGACTTCTCACCACACAATGTCTTTTAGACTCAATGTCTTTTGATTCACCAAGAAATGATGAAGAAAATCTAAAGGCTGATGCTGTTTTTTTGGTCAGTTCTTCAATTGTTGTACTGAATTTGGAAAAGTAGAATTCACAGCAGCAAGGTACTGCTGCCTGGCACTGTGTGAGCATCACAGGCCTCTCATTGCTCCCTCCCAGATTATTCTTGAATTCTTTCCCTCTGTTCCTGCCTGTGTCTGAGCTCTGCATCAGCTGCTAAAGAGTGAACAGAAGCCAAACCAAGCTGGAGTTTATTGATAACCTGACCAAGAGATTTGGTCTTTTCTTTCTGTCAGCCAGACTCAGTTCAGTCATGCAAACCACTCGACTGCTTCTCCTTATCTCCTCCGTACATAATCAATGTACATTGCAATAGCTCTGAGGGAAATCACATGTTTAAAATTATGCACTGAAATCATAAATTTGACTTTCAGACAAAGCATTTTTGGATTCAGGCCGAGTTATATGCACAACACCCCTAGAAAACTGGTGGTAGAGATAGACTGCAATATCCTGTCATCCAGGATACATCATGAGCGTCCCCTCTGCCACCAGGAAAAGATGTAAACCTCAGCTGAGCCATTTCCATGTTAACTTAAAGATATATTTCACTTTATGCTTCATTTTCTCACACCTAGATTGTAAATGTTCACCTCACCTATCTTATGGCATTTCTTCCATGATAAGGAAAATGTCATTTGCCATCATTTCAGTTCTGAATTTGTGAAAAAAAGATGAGAAAAAACTGATACAAACTCATTCGAGAAGGGAGCTGTGTCTTAAGAACCTGTTTTACAAATTGCTCAATATTTTGGCTACCACCTTGAAGCATAATAATTCTAAAGTATTTGAGTCAGCAGGGGGAGGGTTTGGAATAGCCCTTTATTAAGTAGTAAGCAATTTTCAACCATAGCTGCAGTGAACTGCTATTCAGCTGTAATATATGGAAAATAAGTAAAATAATTCACTTGTGTAATACCTGCATTGCATTTTAAAGTTTAACATCTCAGCAGTTTTATGAGAAGGGAAGTATTAAATGACAAATCATATACCTTGTGATAATTAGAAAATGTGCTTAACTCTGCCATTAGATCAACTTTCTTCTTCAGAAGCCTCTCACTCCAAACTTGTGTATTGAGTGAAAAGTCAGGTCTGTTCAGGTGTCCCTGAGAGAAAAACCCTGTGAATCCTGCTGGGAAGATCCTCACAAAAGCAGGTGCCAGTTATCAGATACAATCTTGGTGGAAATAGTCCCTTATACATTAGAGTGAAAAATAAGCCAATAGTGCAGCCACTGTGAGAGGGATGTTCTGAACGTTTCAGAGCTCCATCACTCACAAGTAAAAATGTGTAGGTAAGAAAAAGGTCCTATTTTTCCATATATATATATATATATATATATATATATTTATTATTATTTTTACTGTTGAATCTACTGTTATTTTCTCATTCTCTACAATCCTTAATCCCAGCATGGTTTGGGTTGGAAGGGACCTTAAAGCTCATCCAGTTTCACCCCCTGCCATGGGCAGGGACAGCTTCCACTGTCCCAGGCTGCTCCCAGCCCTGTCCAACCTGGCCTTGGACACTCCCAGGATCCAGGGGCAGCCACAGCTGATCTGGGCAGGCTCTTCTGTGCCTTCCCCAGAGTGAAGAAAAACTCAACTCATTAAATTGCAGCATTTCACTGAAAAAGTTCACCTGAAATAAGACTGATTTTGGTGGAGAAAACAGAACTCATCAGTAGATTCTCATATTTCCACTGTCAGATTTAATAGAGAAGTAGATTTCTGTTGCAGGGGTTTACATGATGATAACAAGGTGGTATTTCACCAGGCAGTTCTGAAGATGCTGTTCAATATACGTTGTAGATGACCATAAATGATACTGAACTTAGGTGGAGACTCTCCAGCCCTGTGGCTCTACCAATGAGTTTATTCAAAATTTTCAGAGATTAAAACTTAAGCTAAGTTTGAAGTCTAAGAAGGTATTATTCAAACAGCTTCCTCAGCAATTTTTTTTCTCCTCAAGCTACCCCTAGATGTTGTAAAAAACTAAATAAAGTAGGCATATTTATTCTGTTCACTTTGACGATTTCCAGAGAAATTTGTACAAAGGAAAGCATGCTCAAATTAATTTAATGGTGTCTGGATTTCCCTGATGCTGAGCTGCTACAGATGTCATTCCAATGTGTGTGCAAAACAGGTTTCTTGACAGGTGTGCTTTTTTCTCTCACATTGCAAGAAAAATGCACATTAGCAAATTAGACAATCTTTGTATGAAACATCAGACACAATTTGGGGGTTTCTGAGGATGATAAATTTCTTTTTGGTCAAACATCTGGATCTCGTTACTTCAGTAGCTTTTCCTCAGCGATGGAAACGTTGTCTAACGTGCACCTTCTGTCATGTTGATTGGTTTAAATGTTTATTTGGGAGAAGAAAGGATAACCTTTTAGTGCTTTCTTTCCACAGCTTGCATTTGTTATGATATTGCCTAGATAGAAGAAAAAGTGTTTTTAAACTCCAGGGTGCAGATGGTTCTAAAAACTTTCAGCGAATTCAGTTTTACCACCAGTTTTAGGTCAAGTGCAAGGATTTGTGCCTGGTGGTGTAAACAGAACTCAGTTAAAAGAAGAAAGAGCCAAATGCCAATAAAATATTTCCCAAATGATGACCTGGAGCTGTGTCAGGGGAGGTTTAGGTTGGGTGCTAGAAGGTTCTTCCCTCAGAGGGTGGCTGGGCACTGCCCAGGCTCCCCAGGGAATGGGCACAGCACCAAACCTGCCACAGCTCCAGGAGCGCTTGGACAACACTCCTGGGCTCCTGCTGGAATTGTTGGGGTTATCCTGAGCAGGGCCAGGAGCTGGGTTTTGATTCTTCTTGATTCTTGTGGATCCCTTCCAGCTTAGGTTATTCTGTGATTCAGCGGAACACGTTTTATATCATGTGTCTGCTTCAGTGTCAGCTTTGCCAAAAGGTCATTCCTTTGTCTTTCTGGCAAGTTATAGATCCAAATCTTTGAATCCAGAGCTCTATTCCCACAACTACCATGGATTCCCTTTGAATTTTCCATTTTTTTCTGAGGAATTTCGTATCATTGGTGAAAGGTATGATGTTCAGTATGAACAGTACGATGCTCAGTATGATCAGCCAGTGCTTCAAGCTCTGCCATAAGAACATTGACCTAATTTTTGATGAGCAGTATTGGAGCTAATATCAATCATGCTTGGAATGATCAGAAGAGGAGCTGGCTGAGTGTCTGCATGGATGGTCTAGAAAGGCCATCAGCTCTAAATGCCAAGTAACAGTGTGTTCATCACTCAGTAAAAATTTTTAAAAGCAACTTTTGACAGGATGGTAATTTCAGATACAGACCTTCTGAAGGAAATAAACCTGAAACTAGATTATGGCCCCGTTGGTTTTATTGATTGATTTAACACTTTTGGAAGCTTCCAGTGTACTGGAAAGAATCACAAGCTCCATCTCTGGCATCCATTTAACTTCTGTCACCATTGCAGTGTTGGCACTGTAGGACTGGCACACAGAGGCACAGCTTCAACACTGGGAGCAGGAGAATGGAACAACTGAAAATGCTTTCATCAGTTAGAGCAGAAGGGGTGTTTATGCTGAGGGTGGTGAGTTCATTAGTATTTATTTGTTTTATATGAATTGGAAAGAGACCAAACAGTAAATCAGGCTGACAGCAGAATTTCCCTCTCCTCCCTAACAGTGGGAGTGCAGCCTCTGCAAAAGTCCTTTCTTGTTGTTTAGTCTGAAAAAAATGAAATTAAATTATACATTTTTTAAATGTTATTTTAATAACAGCACTTTAAATAAATGGAATCACTAAGACACTACAATACTGAGCTGAAAATGAGGCCATGATCCTCCTCACTTTGGGTGCTTTGATTCACTTCATGCTTACAGAGAAGCCAATCCTGTGCCTGATCACAGCCTTGTTTAAAGTTACCATTGTTTTGATAAAATCTGTAAATGTGATTTTCACAACTGGCCAAAAACTCGTGATATGTGAGGACAGGAGGTTCCAGTTCAGATTTCAACCCATTATTCAAGCACATGTTTGATGTTTAATTTGTGGAGTGATAGAACAACTCAGAGCTCAGCCTTTAAATGTCATTGCCAGGTGCTGGATTGGGCTGTTCCAGAGAACACCTGACCCAGGTGTGAATAGATTTTACACTTTGTAAAGGTGTGTGCAGGTTTACTATTTAGATAGAAAGGATTTCCAGTCTGGAATATCATTTAGCCTGTAGCAGCTCCAGGAATGGTTCTTTCCTCATAGTCTAATCTTTAAACATCTTCCAGTAAAAGACATTTGATAGTTAAATATTAATAGTGGCACATAGGGAGGGAGATGATAAGGCAGTATAATATGTGGGAGTGACATGGAAGAATAGCATGGGATTAATTCTGAGAATGTTATGATCAGGTTAATGCTGCCTGCAATATTCTTACTATATCCCTTTTATTTAATTTTTAATAATTTATTTTTCATCTAGATAAAATAAAAGTCGGATCATACTAAGAAATTGTATTTGCCAATGAGGGTTTGTATTGCTGATATTTTATAAATCGTGTCAAAAGTGATAGTGATATTTTGATGAAAAATGTAAGCCTGAAAAGATGACTTTATCAGGAAAAATACATTTAGAAAGTATTACATTTGTAATAGCAGCTTGCATTTAATTTTGTAAGTTGAAACAAAAGAAATACAAGGAAAAAAAATCAGCTCAGTTATAATGCAGACCTCTTAGTTTTTAAAGGAAAAAGTTAGCCTCAGTTACTTGTTTTCCAAAACTAACTCCCAGTTTAAAAAATGAAATGAAATATTTGTTTATGTAAGATGCAAAGACTGATGGCTGTGAGCAGCTAGGTAATAGATTATGCAGCCAGAAGGGAGTATTGTTGTCAGCCAGTCTGACTTCATGAATTAATTTTTGTTTGTATTGGTGCAGATCTTAGGGAAAAAAAAAAGAAACCAATGCATCTTTAAGATGATTAGTGTTGAAAAATCTTCTGTTTGCCCCTATGCTGGCACTATTACAAAATTGAACCTTCTCTTTGACTGTTTTTAATTTATCTTCCAGCCATTTAATCTCATATTTCTGTCTGGTAGACTGAGCCAATTGCCAAATTTTTCATCTCCAGAGCAAGAGCTGATCTCAAAGGCTTGACCTTAAGCTTTTTGATAAATAAAGCGTGGTGAGCTATGTCCTCCTCTGCATTTTGTCCTGACATTTAGCCATTTTCATGGGATACATCTGGACCCTCTTGCGTTCAACTTTTGTTTTAATGGCTGCCCAGAACATGCACTCAACAGCTTTGCTCACTTCCTTCATTTTGCCTGTTATTTGTGAGTATCAGGCCTCTTGATTTCGTTGAAATCTCCCGTCCTGGCTGCTCATCCCCTGGAATGTTATTCCCAGGAATTGCAATGGCTTTGTCAGGAGCCTGTGCTTGGCAGGACAGCCTCTGTTGTGGTACAATCATCATTCTTGGCATCTCCTGGAGCTGGGGCTGCATTTGGCTGTCTCAAAGGAGACCTTGCATAATGTGAGCTCCTCCCTGAGCTCTCCAGGCTGCTTGGGTTTCTGTGCCTGCCCACTCAATGCCAAAATCTCAATTATCCCAAAGATCTGTGACATTTACCAGAGAGCAGATCAGTTGTCCAATTTAGCAAATGGTCACAGTTCTACTTCTACAGCTGTGGTTGAAGGTTCTTCAATTAGTTGCATTTATTCAACTTAATTCATGCCTCCTTTGCTTCGCGTTATGCTTTCTATTGGCTTAAAGTACGCAGGAACAATTATATTCCCCTAAAATTAATACTCAGCTATTCCATAATTCAGTCTGGAATTAGGTTTTATTAGATGTGGATCTTTCGTGCAGGTGTCTCCCTAAAATCCATCTTGTACCAACAAATCTACTGCAACCCAACAGATTCATGTGAGTGAATGCAAACTGTTAACCATGGACGGGGTTTTATGGACCTGCAGCTATTTTTAGCATTTTAACAAGCTCAGTTTGGGATCTTTCTCTGTTGGAGTTAATTGGAAATGGCAAGCAATCATCACAGCTGAGACAGTCAGAGAGAAACACCTTTATTTGGGAAAGAACTAGTTTATTCTTTGGCTGTGCCACGTTGGTTAATGAAATTCCTGGTGGACTGAATGATAAATATGTCTGCTTCACTTGTTGTTGAATTTGCTATAATTAAACATAAGTTATGAACTTTTTAGAATTATACCTTCTCTTACTTCTACCTGATGTTTATAGGTCTACAATTTAGAGTAAAATTAGAATACCTCAGCAAGATTCAATTCTTAGTGTTTCATAATGGCTTTTCAGATGATTTCTGTATTTTTGACATTTTTTTTCTCTTTTTAAAACTTGTTTGGAATATAATCAGATTTTTTTTTCCTTTTCTGAGTTCCTGCTGGTTTTGGGGCTGTTGTTGTTGGGGTGACCCCCATGGGTCAGACCATTGCCACAGTTCATCCCAAAGGCCAAAGAGCCCCTTTGGAGCAGGAGGATAAAACAAATAAATTGCAGCTCTTGCACAGCACTCTGACGGCTTGTCAGGAGAGGTTAATGCTAAATTGAATTGTAATTAAGTGCTTTAATTTGGGAGTGGTTAAATTTTGGATTAAAAAGTCAAAGTTTTGCAGAAGTTGTTAGTGCCCCTTTGTTATCTGTTCAGAGCAGTGTATTGTGGCATTTTCTGTTAGATAGCAATGTTGAAAATACCTTGACACAGCTTCTTGATCAACCTATTTCACTTGAAAATAACTTTTGATTAAAAAAATAATTAAATTGAGAGACTCTTTACTGACTAGGTTATTATTCAATTAGCTTATATGCGTAGCCTGATATTTGGAATATTAGTGAAGTACAGAAGGCAGTTCTAGCTCTGAAGTAGCATAATTTTAATTATATCTGACACAGGGCCCCTTTGAAGCTTTTCCATTGTTTTATTTTTTGAAGTTTGATATCAATCCAGATTGTGTACTGCAAATATATTCCAAAAGGAAGTCATGCTGCTTGTGCTTGCATTGGAGCTCACAGAGGACACTGAAACTGAGGTCTTGTTTTAAATTGTTTTAATACAACCTTGAAAATTCTATCATTAATATCACTAAATTTTGTCATTCTAGTGTCTTTCCTACCTTTATGCTGTGATTTTTTTGGGGTTGGTTGTTGTTTGGGTTTTTTTTTGTTTGCTTTTTGGAGTTTCACAGCATATAGAGGTGCATTCAAAATGCTGTAGGCTGATATATAAACTGTGGGTAAACAAACTGAAACACTATTCAAATAAAATCCTTATGGTCCTGACCCCTTGCCTCCTTTTTCAGTTCTGGTATTAGACTTCTGCTTTACTAGAAAAAAAACACCAGGATACTTTCCATGGAGTTTATTTGGTTTCTTGAACTGACTTGAGTGGCAAAGTAAAATTTTAATATTTAACAGTTGGAAGAGGTGCACAACTGGGGAAAAAATAAAATATGTATTTGAAGCTGCTCTGAAGCCTCTTGCAAAGGGTATTTATGGTTGGTTGCTATAATAGAATTTTAAATGGAGAGGAATAAGACCACTGTTGTGGATAGCAGAGAGTTTCCAATGGGAAACAAAAAAAACTTTGCATCTCTTTCTCACTCACTGCAGCTGGTTTGAAATTAAAAGATTTTGTTTTCCATTGAAATGGAAATCTATTGCTTCCTTCAGCTTTCGTTTAAGGAACATGCAAAGCGTGGAGCTGATTACCAGGCTGAGGGTGAAATGCTGCAGCAGCCCACAATCACAGTTAGTTGGTGTTTCAGTGGAGTGAGTAATCAGGGAGGCACTTTTATTAAATTCCCATTTGCAGCACATGTGCCACAGCAAGGGGAGGCAGCAGAGGCGCCTCTCCTGATCCCCTGGCAAGCTGCAGCCCTGGGGACACGAAACTCTCCCAGCTGGGGGGAGCAGCAGCAGCACCACGTCCTGGGGCATGAGGAGCCCCCAGCCTTCTCCTGCCACGCAGAAAAATCTTGCTGGAATTAAGGCTGAGCTGGTAATTACACTGCTAATACACGAGGCAGCACGTAATTCCTCTCTGAAAGCTCCTCGGTGATGCCAAGGTTGCAAAATGCACTTGTGCTCTTACTTAAGCTCAATTTCATTTTCCTCCGAAAAGCATCTGGCCAGCTCCTCACAAACACCTTGTATTAATTATATATTATTTACCTTAGTGGGATGTGGATATTACAGAGAGCTGTATGAGGAGGAGGTAGTGACAACAGACATGTTGATTCTGATTTAGGCTTTAAAAACGCTGAATTTGTTTTTCCAAGCTAGCTCTATACCTTTGTTGCTATACAATAAAGCTTTTTTTTTGGTTGCTTACTTTATGAACTTCCACTCCTGTGGAATGTGAAAAAGATCAACAAAGAGGAATAATGACTTTGGACTTGCACAATTATTTGAACAAACCCAAGCAGTTCTGGTGACACTAGCATTTAACATCAGTCCCTTCCAACTGCATTTCACTTGTAAATATTTCCTCATTGGAAGCACCATGTGATTCTCTAGGAAAAATACCAGTCTCCTGAGGTTTTGCTCATTTAAATTCAGAATCAGATGGCATCAGGCAGAAAATAAGTCATCCCCTTATTCCAGTCTTATTCTGACATTTCAGAAAGGGAACTTTCTTCTAGGGTGCAGCCCTATATGAACTTAAATAAGAAGCACAGCCTAAGGTAACATTGACTTTTCACTTTGCATAAAGCAGAAATTTGCTTGTGGAGGATGATATTGCTGTTGAAGGCTCATATTTTAAATGCTACTGTTTTTAAGGTTTCATAACCTTAAAAGGAAGCTGTAAACAAGGCTTTCCAGTGTGAATCCCTACAAAACTCTAGGTCAGGATTTAGCCAAACTGAGATGTGATTTTTAATTGGAAATTGGCTGGCATTGAAAGGCCAGAACATTGAAACATCATAATTAATAGGAAGAGATATTTGGGAAGTTTTGTACCACTAAGCAGTTAACTGACTAGAAATGGCAAAAGAGTCCCCAGAAAGGTGCCTGGATATGCTGGAATGCCCTGTGGAGTTCTTTGTCACCTGTTGAAGTCAGGTAGGATGGGGAGAAGATGGGATAAAATCCCTCAGTACTCCCACCACCCCCAGAATTATTGCTTCTATTGTTCTGTTCCAGATGTGCAGGCAGATGTTTCATGATGCCTCAGTGACACAGGGAGGACAGATGTTGAAGGGTCTTTGCACTAAGTGGAAAACCACACCCATGAATTTTTCCACCTGTTTGCAGCTGCAGGATCTTCTGTAGGACTTGGGTTGCTGAGACTCTGCTCCCCATGGGTTCTCACTGAAATGATAATAATTCTATTATAAATCCCACTGTGGCAGCATTCCCAGTGAATAACTGCTCATGTCGATCTTTTCCATGATAATCATGGGGGATTTCAGGGTTATCTGTTTTCTTTCATCCAGAAAAAAATAATCATGAAGTGAATAGCTCCCAATGAAGCCGTATGATCCTTGTACCATTGCCATATTTAGGGCAGGAGAACTTGAATATTTTAAGAATTTTGAAGGATGTGTGTGAGATTTTGCTTAATTCAGTATAGGTATTAGAAGAGTTATCATACAGAATTTTGTAATAATTTGCTTCATTTGATTCTGACAAATCCAAATTAATGTATAATTACAATGTAGCATTTTCACTTTATCAATTTTAACAACACTCAAATTTGACATTCCACTTAAAACAGAGAATATATGCTGTATTTTGTTTATCACAGTAATTTTTGGAATGGAAATGGCAAAAATTTCCAGATTTCCTAAAGTCTACCTTCTGTTTCTGTATTTGAAGCACACCTTTATGAGAACAAGAGCACACATGTCAGAAATGACACAGCTTCATTTCCATATTGTAATTCCTTTCCTTAATGACATCTGCCCAGTAATGATCCCAAATTTAATTTCCTGTGCAGGACAGCACACAGAGGCACCTAGGGCATTATTTCCTTAAAATATTGTTAATGTTTCTTGTCTGAGGTCACACATTTTTCTTCCTTGTCTACTGGGTGATGTTACAAACCAGATAGATGATGTTGCTTTAAATAAACAAATGTAAATCCTGCACTAAAATCATATTAATGCAAGAGCAGCGTGCATTGGGTGTTGTCTCTCGGGATGCTGCTCTGGGTACATGTATTATGCAGAGAACTTTGACACCAGACTTTGATCTGCCTTAAGTGGAGCACAGATGTGGGATCCTGGATGGCTGCAAGTGCTGCTCTGAGATGTTCCTGTACAAAACATCTCCCGTGTTTGGCTGTAAGACAAAATGCACTGCCTGCTTTGACTCCTGCCTGCTCTTCATCCAGAGTCTTGTTTGCCTTCCATGCTCTGTTTTACTCACTGAAAGCAGCAGTGATAGATAAAAGTTATTTAGGAAAAAATTGCACTCTGCAAGTGGTGTGAGTGGTGACCCTCTCTATGTTGTCCCAGTTTAAACTCAGATTTTTGGGAGAATACATGGCCCAACTTTTGTGTTATGAAGTTTGAAGGACACATTCAAGGTCTACAACATCACCCAGACAGAACACACACAGTTACCAGCCAAATTTAGAAATTAATGATCCTGGCTGCTGCAGACAGTCTACAGTTACCTTCAGTTTAGCTATTCTGAACTTGTTTGTAGGATTGGCACAATAAAAGGCCCTGCCCCATGGGCTCTGTAGTCTAGAGGCTCTTCTGTGCTTTTGCTTGATCTGATGCCCATTCCTGAGGCAAATGAAGGAGAATAAACTTCAGATAACAGCTGCCTCTCGTTCTCATGACGAGATGGCTGAGAGATGAAAATGAGGGAGAGGCTGCCCTGGTTCTGCTCCTACCTGAGGCTGGCAGAGAGAGGAGCATCCTCTGTGTGCTCCTTCAAACACAGGCAGAGCTGCTCTCCCATCCCTGCTGCAGGGATTTACCTGTGGGAAGCTGCTCCAGGAGCTGGGACCAGGAAAAGCTGCTGGAAAGGGTCCTGCAGTGGTTTGAGGAGAGGCTGTGCTCAGCTCCCAGCTCTGGGAGGGCTGCTGTCACAGAGGGCATCTCAGTGTCCCTCAGTGCCTTCATCTCTGTTTGGTAAATGGACAGATGTGGTTGCTCAGTTCTCCTTCCAGATAAGTTTTCTGTGGATTGTCAGCCTCAAATCTCAGCCTTTCTCAGAGCTGGGATTGCAGCCTGTCATGCTGGTGAGAGGAGGAAGTCTCTCAGGGAGGCTGCAGATAATCAGCCCCCTCCTCCTTCCCATTCAGAACTGTTACCCAGTGTCAATATTTTCACTGCATCACCTTCTGTCTTTGATATCTGACAATTCTTTGAGTAATTTTAAGTTTTTCCCCTCAACTTCTAAAATAACCAAAGCAGAAGCCCAGCCTTCAGTTCAGGAATCTTAATTGCAAAGCAAAGCCCACTTTTTCAATATTTTGCTACAAGAGAGAGACAGCTTTGATAGTTTAATATCACACTGTCTTTCACAGTGTCTTTCCTCACATGAGGCTAGAAGACAAAAATGAATCCACTAAAAATAGTAAGCTATTCTGAAATTTAACAAACTCAAAAATGAAGTGGTCAAAAGTTAACAGTATTTCTCATCTGTTGTTTATGTCTTGAAATTAAGGACAGCTGAATTAAGTAGGCTCTAAATACAAGTTATTTAAGGCCAGTAATTCAGTGAAAATCCTAGCAAGACCACCAACATCCAGGTTTCCAGATAATATTCTATTTCTTCTTACATCTGTTTTTTAAATGTTAATTATGACATGTTTGTTTTCAGAGCAAGGGAACTTGCCCGTGTTTTGTGGATGGTATTTACAGGATCCCTGTTCAACACCTGAAAAGGTGGCTGCACTGTCCAAGGAGTAAACTTATTTCCCAATAAATCTGGGAATACCTGTAATTCCATCAGCTCCCATGGGAAAACCTGTTATTGTCAATTGACCAAGGGTGACCCTTGCTGTACAAACACTGACCCTGGTGGATTAGGAAATGGAAGTGCTGGTCAGATGGGATCTTTTCCCTTCCTGTGTCTGACAGAATGCATTCATTAACTCCATTCTTCTGTTCAGCAGTTCTTTAAAATATGCAGTTTATGCTTTAAGTAAGACTTGCAATTAGTCCCTCTACCTAGTTACTGTCAAAAACAAAGGATGCATCCAGCCCTCCCTCATTAGTATTCCCACAAAGTGAACTGTTCCTTTCTGCTCTCGCTGGTTATTATTTAACAGTTAATCCCAGAAGTTTATGGGCTGGTGTTACGATGATGATTGTTTTTCTGGTTGCTGTCCAAGGGGTCATTTCGAAAGAGACTCATTGCAGAAGGGCTGCAGAGGATGTAGATTTGCAGGGGCATTTAATGTGCTTTGCTTCCAGTCTTTGTGTGGCTGGGCAGGCAGCCAGGCACTGTCTGAGGTTCGCTTTGTAAGTCCTGAATCACTAATGCAAAGGCAGGGGAAGCACGGAGCCATCATCCCCATCTGTCCAATATTACTGCTCATGGAGCTGGCCCTATTGAACATATTGAATTAATTCCACTGCAGCGTTGCCCATCAAATTACTTGACTCTTTACATCACCCCTTTTTTGCTCCCTAATGCAAAACATCCATTTTATTTGACAAGGCCTTCTTTGGCTTTGGCCTAAACAGAGGATGGGGATGATCTTGGCTCACTTGGCTCTAAATAATCGTTCTTTAATTACACTAGAGGTGGTATCATCTGCAGTAATTACTGAAAAGATGTCAGCTCTCAGATAATGGAGTAAAACATTAATGGCACTGAGCTGGCCCAGACCCTGCCTCACAGAACCAGCCACTCGTGGTGCTGGGACTTGGCATCACTCTCAGCCTAGCTGAGCTTCCAGCTCAGCACCTGACTTAGGACCTTGCTGAAGTACCAGATTTCATAATGCTGATGGCTTTTGTTTTGTTTAAACAAGAATCCTGCCTTTTCTTCAGAAAACAAATCGTGGGTTAAATCAGATTTTTGCAGATACCAGCTTGAGTAATATCTTTGTAACTTTCTTATAAGCCCCCACATCTTTTAAAGAGGCCCCTGATGCCTTGAGATGGACAGGCCCTACTGACACAGAACTTTTTTAGGTAGATTAGCAATTAAATCTTGGGTAAAATTTGATCTGAAAAGTTCTCTTTTGGCAGAAAGTACTGGATTGTTCACTTGTAGATGAAAACTGTTGGCTTATCCCAGAATCATATAGGTTGGAAAAGGCCTCTGACATCATGGAGTCCAACCTTTGACTGATCACCACCTTGTCAATAATGAGAATGAACTTCTTCTGCACATGTGAGTGGAACAAATCCAGAAGTTGATGTGTGGGTAGTGCTCCCAGTTTCTGACACGATGACAAAGGGACACTGAGGTGCAGCTCTGGGGGCTGAGAGATTCATTAGCAATAAACTTTCCGTCAATTCGGAGCATTCACAAAAAATACCCAAAAGCTGCTGTGCTTGGAGATGTGCAGCTGTGACTTTCTAAATGTGTACCTTTATACATCTCATGGCCTTGCTCAAGTCCTTAAGTCCTTTGAATCTAAAAGGCCAGTAAAATTATAATTATATAAATACACAATATTCCATGGTTTCCCTGTGTTTTGTACTTTCTTTTTTTCCTGCCTTTTTTTTTTGCAGTTATTTTAGCAACAACTAAAACTTTCATATTCAAGAAAATAGAATCCAAATCTATCAATCTATAGCTGACAGGAGTACTTAGTGAAGCAGCAACTGTCATTTGCTATTAAGTTAGACAGAAAATCTAATATAATTCCAATTAAAAATAAGCCAGATGAGATCTTTAGAAAGGACTTCTTCTGCATCTCCTCACATATGTTACTTTTCAAATGAAAAAAAGTAACATATGTGGAGAGCACTTTGATCCATATGGTGTGCTCCCCTTGATATTTTTTCTATTAAAAATCTCTATACTGATAAGTCAGCCTTTTGATTTATATACTTGCTTTTTCCCCACTGTAGAATACTGAAGGCTATTTTTTCTTTCCTTTTCTGCCTCTTCTTTTTCTTCTACCCAGATGTATCTCTATTTTCAATGTCTGGAGGAAGTTTCAAGCTGAAGTTTGGGGTAAGGAGCAGGTGTGATGGATGCTGTTTGCCCTTTCTTCCCCAGAACTTGCAGTGGCCCCAGATGAGGCCTGAAATTCCTTTTCCTCCCTATGGAGCACAGCAAGGTGCTGTAATGCACAGAATTCAGCACAGATTTAAATGTACACAGGGCATTCAGTGAATGCCAGGGCTCTTGTTTACAGATTCTCTTTTCTGCTTGCCTTTCTTCTGGAATCAGCATTTCTGGACCTTACAAAAAGCAAAATCTCAAAGGGTTTTTGCTATTCAAAACCTGACTTAATTCCAGTTAAAACTTGGGTTTGTTGTTTTTTGTGGGTTTTTTTATGGGGTGTGTGTGTGTTTTGAAAAGCATTTTATCACCATTAAAGAAATTTTTATTTATTGATTGATTGGATTAGAAGCTAAGGCATACTGTAAATGATGGCTGACAGGAAAATTCATTTATTAAACTGTGTTAGAATGAATGATCTGATTTTACAGGAATTACTTAATTACTTAGCTCTTCCTATCTGTCTCCGTAGTGCAATCAAGAGGATCTCACCTGCATTTTTTCAGCTGGCATGCACTGGGCAGGGTTTTACACTTTGGATGTTTGTAGCCCCATCTCCTTGGTGTGGCTTTGACTGCCCTCCCTGTCCTTTTTCACCTCTCTGTGATCCAGCACCACCTGAGGCTCTGCAGCTTCTCTGCTGACTCTGGGGCTTCCCCTGCCCTCCTGGGCTGAGTTTTGGGACTGGGAAGGGAAAAAGGAAAGGAGAAGGGAAAAAGGAAAAAGGAAAGGAGAAGGGAAAAAGGAAAAAAGGAAGGGAAAAGGAAAAAGGAAAGGAGAAGGGAAAAAGGAAAGGCAAAAAGGAAAGGAAAAAGTAAGGGAAAAAGGAAAGGAAAAAGGAAAGGAGGAGGGAAAAAGGAAAAGAGAAGGGAAAAAGGAAAAAGGAAAGGAGAAGGGAAAAAAGGAAAAAGGAAAGGAGAAGGGCAGAAGGAAAAATGAAAGGAGAAAGGAAAAGGGAAAAAGGAAGGAAAAAAGGGAAAAAGGAAAGGAAAAAGGAAATAGGAAGGGAAAAAGGAAAGGAAAAGGGAAATAGGAAGGGAAAAAGGAAAGGAAAAAGGAAACAGGAAGGGAAAAAGGAAAGAAAAAAGGAAAAAGGAAAAAGGAAGGGAAAAAGGAAAAAAGGAAAAAGGAAAGGAAAAAGGAAACAGGAAGGGAAAAAGGAAAGGAAAAAGGAAACAGGAAGGGAAAAGGGAAGGGAAAAAGGAAAAAAGGAAAAAGAAAAGGAAAAAGGAAAAAGGAAAGAAAAAAGGAAAGAGGAAAAAAGGAAAAGGAAAAAAGGAAAAAGGAAAGGAAAAAGGAAGGGAAAAAGCAAAGGAAAAAAGGAAAAAAAGGAAAAAGGAAAAAAGGAAAAAGGAAAAGAGAAAGGGAGAAGGAAAGGGAAAGAGGAAAGGCACCTTCTGGAGTGGCCCTGAGTTTCCCCAGCCCTTTGGCTACAAGAGCAGCTCATCCATGTGCAGCTTTGTGAGAAATTGATAAGTGGAGTTAATCACAGCACTCAAGAAATCTGTTTCCTGGAGGTATCAGAAATGTGTGAGAAAAAGGTTTGAAGAACTCTTCAGTGTCCTTTAATGTGCTGGGCACATTTCCTGCTACAGAAGTCTGAATAAGGTTGTGCAATGTTTTTAGGAATTCCAGCAGCTTTTCCTGATTTTTTGACAATACTGAACCTTACATTTATAAACAAAGTTCCTCTCTGCTTTCACTGGAGACTCCTGCTTGTAAATCAGTGTCAGAGTGTAGCCTGTGGGTTTTCTAAGGAAAGTTCAGGAGACAACCCCTAGAAAATAAAAAGGCAGACACATTAATGAGAGAACTTAAATAAATGATGCAGCCCTTTCCCCCCCTCCTCTCTCTCCCTGAAGATGGCCACTGGCACACCACTTGTAATTATTCATTATTTTTGTATCTGCTCTGCAGACATTGCACGAGGCTGCTTCTCTTGTTTGGGGTATTCCCTCAGTGAATGCAGTGCTCCTGTTCTAGGGGATTTATGGGTTTGAGTTTTTGCTCCAGCACAGGGATTAACATCACTGCTCCTGCCTGCCCAGTTGTGTGTGGGGTGCAGCAGCCCAGCTGAGGATGCTGAGCCCTGGGAAGGACAGAAGGAGCACTTTAATGAGAATTGTTTCAGCCACTTCAGTGCCACACTATTTGTTTTAGTGTAAAACATTCTGTGCCTCTGAGAATCCTATTTTCATGTGCTCATTTGGAATGAGGGACATGATGAACATTTAACTTGGGTAGAAACATTCTTGAGCATGGCTGAGCTGAAAATTCATATCATCAGAGAAGTGTTTAAGTGACTTTTTTCAATTCATCAGTTTAAGTTAGCTTTTATTAAGACAGGCAGTACGTTAATGATCTGTACTTTATTTTTTAAAAGAATTGTTTTACATAAAGAGCACAGTTGCTGGTAATTTTTTGTTGAGTGCTATAATTGTTTCTAACTTTTCTGTACATTACATTGTAATTTTAGAATGCTCATTTAAAACTTTAATGAACACTATCATAAACAAGTTAATAAAAACTGCTATTAAATTCTGTTTGATGGCGAGTAAGTGATGTGCTATGAAAAACTGTATAGGAATAGTAATTGTAGTAAATATAATTTAATAGATTGGAATGAAAGGTGCAAATTACCAGCAGAAAACCTAGAATGAAGGCTCTCTTAAATTTAAAGGGAACAGTGTTTTAAAAAATGGGGGTTTTAAAATGTTCAGTATTTCCCTACAAACATAGAGCTTTACCTGAGAACATGAGAACAGCAACGTTCAGCTGGTATTTAGAGCGCTGAACCTTCACAGCACTTTTTTCCATTTCTGGATTAATCCAAAATTTGAATTTAGTATGACAAAAGTAATGGCGGCATTTGGCTTTTGGTATTCTACGATGTGATGTCGGGGTGAAAGCTCATAAACTGTCCAAAAGCACGAGCCCTGTGCATCATATTTTAGATTAATGAAGGGGAAAAAAAAGCTGAAAATCTTCCTGTATTTGCAGCTGGAACCACCCCTGATGTTCCTTGTGGTATCACCTTTACCAGGGTGTCAGTGGCACCTCACTGCAGTGTCAGGGATCTGGGAGATGCCAGAAAAACCCAGTTTTTCCTACAGAGATATGCCAAAACCCCCACTTTTCTTACAGTCATTTGCAAGTTTTGCCCATTATCCTTTGAATGGAAGGACAATCTTTTGAGATGAAGTGCTGCAACATGACATTGCATTAATTCATGCAAAGATATGAAAAAGGGTACAAAAAAGACCTTGAATGAAGAACTATTGAAAGGAGTGGGATTCTGACATTGACATCTGCACCATCTGGATTTTACACTTTTTTTTTTTAGTTTTTTTAAGCATTTAGAATTTTTAGCAAACAAACTTCCTGAGTATGTGTTTTTGTCTGGAAAGCCTGCTGTGAGAGAATGATGGCAAAGAAAAAGATGATGGAAGGCAAAAGACAGAAGTCTCTGTGGAGGTGCAGTTTGCTCCTTAGAGTATTTGGAATTACTTGTCCAACTCTTGTGAATGTACTGGAGGAAAAGGCAATGATGGGATGCAGATTAAGCTCTCTCAGTGCAATATTTTTGGTTTTAGGTTAGGTTAAGGCATAGTTTGTGGCTCTGGAATGGGTAGAGGGTACTGTGGAGTGAGGCAGTAATTAAGCCTCAGTAATGAGGTGAGTGGTATCAAAACCATCCCATCAAATCTCTTGCAAAAGCAACCTCTGATTTGAGAACAGTGGGATATAACAGAGTTTTCCCTTCCTTAATTATGCCGGGAGTTTCTGCTTCTGTGTTTGCTTTGTTTGTTTGGATGGAATTTTTATTGTTATTTTGCTCTGTTTTCTTTCAGCAGAGGCTACAAAATGGGTGGGTGGTGTTCCAGCTCTTTATTTCTGAAAAGCTATTGTCAAATTCTTGTTCAAAAGGGACCCACAACAGCGCATGAATTTGGTCCCATTGTAGTTTAGCTTAATTTCCAGAACTGCAGCATTGTTTGGCTGCTCAGTTTGAACAGCAGTTTGCTGGGAGGGATGCTCAGAAGGTGCGAGGGGTCAGCAGCCTGTGTAGGAGCAAGGAGCTGTGCAGGAGCCTGGCTCCAGTTTTGCCTTGCTCTGCCTAAATCCACAAGTTTTAAATGAGAAATACTTTCCCCTGTCCTTCTCTGTTAGATTATCCAGGGCAGTCATCTAGTCCATTTGCAGGTGACAAGAATTTAGTGCTGTCCTTTGTGTTTGCTGTAGTTCATAAATAATCCATCAGACCTTTTGCTTCCTATGGTTTAACTGCTCTCCCCAAGGGCTCTGCTGGCTGCACAGATCTGAAGTGTTTGCTGGAGCCTAAGACTGTTACTGAAGAGTTTTTTTGGAGAACAAAGCCTTGCTCAGATCCAGCAGCTCGGGAGCTCCAGCTGACAGTAGATCAGTTTGCATTCTGCATTATGGACACGTTGTTCCAGCCAGAATCTCAAACTGATATAACAACCCCAAAAACTTTAATGAAGTGAATGGGAAGAAAATAATGTGTTGTATTAGCAGGAGTAAAAAATTAGTCTTTATTTGAGTACAGCTTAAACAATGCAGTGTGTAAAGATTTGTACTGTTTCTTGGTTCTGAGGAGAACAAGATTAAATATATCATGCTATGTTTGTGTGAAAGGTGAACTGCAGCCCGCTGGAGAGCACAAAACTTGATACTGTAGGGATTTGTCTATAAAGAAAATACAGATAATCCCATAGAAAAGAAATATTTGATGTCCTCATGCATTTGGTAATGCAGACTTAGCGATATGTTGATAATGGAACATTGTCTCTTTTTGTGATCTTGAAAGCAAAAATAAATATCCTCTCTAATGCTCTTTGCCATGCTGCTTCTGGCTAACTCTGTGAACTCAGAGTGTTTGAATAGGTGGAAATACATCAAAAAATCTGTAAGACATCTTCCTCTTGTTAAGCCTAGATAGCTTTTTCTTTTATAAAACACAAGAATATCAAGAGTATCTGGAGGCCGTGGCACTCTCGAGCACTGTTGTAGATTATAATATTTATTTGCCACTTCTATTTTTCTTAATAATCCCAATTCAAGATGGAGGTATTATAAATGTTAACTAAGTGGGGTTATACACGAAATACAATGATCTCCTGAGGGATGTGCCGTTCACTTCCAGCTGTCTGCATTGGGGGTTATTCCAAGACAAGGGATGTGCAGGTTTCTGGCTGGAATGCAGCACATGATCCATGCTCAAGGAGAAGTTTGCCTGTCAGGTACTCATTGCAGGAAATCTTGGATTTATAAATCCATGGAAATTGCATTGCTGTGTATTTGTCCAGCCGTTGTTCCCCTCCCAGCTTTGGACGGAGACTCTGGGCATCACCAATCTTTGGTCAAGGTGGCATTGAGTGCTCTTGTCTGATGGCTGAGAGGGATTCCAGGATTCACAGTCCTGTGGAGAAGTTCAACCCCACAAGCAGGACCATCACTGGAGGCAGGCTTGCCAGGATATTTGGGAACTTAAATTAGAATGTGCTTTGTGCTGGGCACACTCACACAGGCTTGATTGTTGTCCCAAACAAAGGGGACCAATTGTGCAATTTCCTTCCAGGAAGAAGCCAGTAACAAAAGCAGTGCTTCTAACTGTGATTTAATGGGAAATTTTACATTTCTCTATACTATCCTAGGGATAATGTTTTGGGCTCCTGGCATCTCTGTCTTCCTCACTGCAGGACGTTTGCCTGAGGCTGCTTTTCCAGCTGCCCTTGTTCTTGGTGCCTTCTTTTCCTCACACTCTGCTGGAACCTGCTGAGCTTTGTACCTCAGGGCAGGAGCCTCAGGAGTCCCAGGACACTCAGGCACGCACAGCTTATTCCTCCCTAAGCCTTTAAAGGCTTCAGCTCAGAATAAACTGAGAATTCGTCGCTGCCATGCTGCCATTCACAGCAGCAGGAAAATGCTCATGGATCACTCAGAGTCACTCTGCCATGACATGACAGCCTGGCCCAGCTGAGCAAGGACCAGGGGATTTCATTCCAGCTGCCCTTCTTCCAGCCAGGCACTTGGGGGGTGAGAAGGAAAAGCCACTGACACAGCTTCAGTGATACTCTGCAGCTCACAGTCCCCCTCAAAGGAAAATATAAATGTTGAGTTTTCTTCATCTTCTCTGTTTTAAACTAAACTTCTCACACTAACAACACCTTTTTTTTTTTGTTTTTTTTTTACACTATTAGGTCTGATGGCGTTATTTTTCCATATCTGGAGGCACAAAGAACAAATTATTAAAAGAATAAAAATCCAGATTTTATACACCCTCTGTTAGATTCTGTGTTCTACTGCTCCCATTATTTAATTTAACAATTTTAGGCTCACACAGATGAGTCAGGTCAGTATCAGATGTGGGTTTCATCTGTCGTTAATACTTTCCATTTAGAAGTATATTTACTCATATATTTACAAAACCTCAACATATACAGAAGGAAATTGTGTAATGTACTTTGAACAAACAGCAACAACAGGAACTTTGCTTGAATTATTTAGGGAGGAAGGAAGAAATTCTGGAGAAATCAAGGTATTTTTATAAATAAATCCTACTTCATAGTATTAACTCTTTTCAAGCCCAAACAATTTTGTATTGTTCTTCTTGATTCTTCTGCTCTTCAGAAAGCAAGAAGTCTTTGCTTTGGCAGATCTTTGCTCTTTTGTGCTGTTGCCATTTCATAATCCAAGGTATAAGACAAGGATGAGGAACGGAATGAAGCCTCTGCCTAATTGCCTCCAAAAGTTTCTGTTCTTTTGAGCAACTGAATAATTTCTTCTCAAAATTCATGTCATGGCTTCCTTTGGAATGCTGCTTTGTGGCTGCCACTTAGTGAAGAGCATTAAACATACAGAGACCTGTTGGAAAACCAGGCTAGGAAGGACCTTCTAAACTGCATTTGTATTACCAGGTGAAATAACCCAGGCTCTGCTGTGTGGCCCTGATGAAATGGAACTTCATGGCTTAGCTCCAGATGGCCAAACCCTCTTGCTCTGGAACCAGGAGTGCCTGGCTGGTGGCTCTGAGTCCCTGCAGTCCCCAAACCATGCCCAGGCATTTTGTGGCAGCATCACAGCTGGCCCTGGCCAAACTGCTTTGGGCTTTGCTGACAATTAAAGGTCTGGATGTTTGCCTGTCGGCTCTGAAACCTGAGATGGAGATCCCAGGGATTCCAGAGCCCATCTGTTCCCATGCTTAGCTGTCCTTGTCACCAAAGCAGAGTCTCTAATTAGAGTCTTGTATTTTTTTCCCCTTTAGTTTTGAGAAGTGGTTGTGTCCAGTTTAAAATGATGCTGAGCTCTCCTTTCTTTGCCACTTGTAAGGGTCACCCTTCTATTCAAGCTATTTTTTATCAGACTGATACCAAAAGCTGTTACAGCTTAAAGTTTCCTAACTGGTGGCCACTGCTAGCATTTCCATAGGTATTTCTCTTATTATTATTAACAATAATTTTATTATTGCTAAGTGTTATTACTGCTGGTGTTTTTAGCAAATCAGGCATCAGCTCTCTTTGCCGCAGTTGGTGTTTTTCTGGTGCTCTTTGCCTTTGGTGTGCAAGGCTTCACTGTGCTCCAGCAGGCACGTGACACAAACTGTCAGCGACAGAAACCAAAAAGAGATGCCACAAACTGCCCTGATCCAATTCCTTTCACCAGATCACTGTAAATGTTGGGTTTTTTCTGACTCAGGGCCATTCCTAAACCACAATTGGTCCCCACACAAGTGCATGGTGGGGACAGCTGGGGCCAGCAGGTCCCCAGAGGAGCATCAAGGCTGTTCAGTGATGTCTTTGATTTGGGTTTCTTGGGAGGATCATGGAATTACCCAATGGTTTGAGATGAAAGGGACACACTGAGTCTCCTGTCCTGTACATCAAGGCAGATTTTCTTTATTCTTCCCTTTCTGAGCAACGTTCTCATGGGATTCCTGATCTCCCAGGGAATTATGAGGCAGGAGTGGGGTCCTGAGGAGAAGGAAGCAGAGGGGGAAATGAAAAATGCTTGTGCATTTCTGTCAGACTTTGATAATTATTCCTTTATTGCAGTAATTTAAATTGCAAAAACCATTTTATAATAATGTTGGATCAAATTATGTGGGGGGAAAGTTCTGAAGAATGGAGCAATTCAGTAATTTCTTTACATTATGTAAAATAGAGCATCTTTAAGTTGAGGCTGTTTAATGACCACTTTGGTAAGCTTAGCAAAAGAGTGCTTTGGGTTTTTTTCTAAAGTGAGACTTTGGAAGAAAACATAAAGATTTTATATATCCTATAAAACTGGCACACATCACATTATTGATTATATATGCACAATTAGCTTTTTTTATCTAGTTGTATATTATAGCTGGATTAAATTTCTCTGAAACACTTTATGGTGTATCCTGGTGTTTAAAACATTATTGCATCCCTGAATATCTCTTTTAATAGTTCCTGGTATAGAATTTTGGCATAACAGATGTATTGGGTAATATTTTTTGTGTACTTTTGCAATCTAGACATGACTCAGAACAGGCACCTCTGCTTTTTAAAAGTTATGTGGTTTTATCATTATAGTGTGGGTTTTTCATTATCATTTTCTTTCCTTCCTTCCTTCCACACTTCCTTCCGCACTTCCTTCTGCACTTCCTTCCTTCCTTCCTTCCTTCCTTCCTTCCTTCCGCACTTCCGCACTTCCGCACTTCCGCACTTCCGCACTTCCTTCCGCACTTCCGCACTTCCTTCCGCACTTCCTTCCTTCCTTCCGCACTTCCTTCCTTCCTTCCGCACTTCCGCACTTCCGCACTTCCTTCCGCACTTCCTTCCGCACTTCCTTCTGACACTTCCTTCCGCACTTCCTTCTGACACTTCCTTCCTTCCTTCCTTCCTTCCTTCCTTCCTTCCTTCCTTCCTTCCTTCCTTCCTTCCTTCCGCACTTCCGCACTTCCGCACTTCCGCACTTCCGCACTTCCTTCCTTCCTTCCGCACTTCCTTCCTTCCGCACTTCCTTCCTTCCGCACTTCCTTCCGCACTTCCTTCCGCACTTCCTTCCGCACTTCCTTCCTTCCGCACTTCCTTCCGCACTTCCTTCCGCACTTCCTTCCGCACTTCCTTCCGCACTTCCTTCCGCACTTCCTTCCTTCCGCACTTCCTTCCTTCCTTCCACACTTCCTTCCTTCCTTCCGCACTTCCTTCCGCACTTCCTCCCGCACTTCCTTCCTTCCGCACTTCCTTCCGCACTTCCTTCCGCCGCTTCCTCCCCTTGCGTCACTTCCCCACTTCCTTCCACCCCTTCCTTCCTTCCTTCCTTCCTTCCGCACTTCCGCACTTCCGCACTTCCGCACTTCCGCACTTCCGCACTTCCGCACTTCCACACTTCCTTCCTTCCTTCCTCACTTCCTTCCTCACTTCCTTCCTCACTTCCTTCCTTCCTCACATCCTTCCTCACATCCTTCCTCACTTCCTCCCTTCCTTCTGCCACTTCCTTCCGCCGCTTCCTCCCCTTGCGTCACTTCCTCACTTCCTTCCACCCCTTCCGGTCTTCCTTCCTTCCGCACTTCCGCACTTCCTTCCACACTTCCTTCCGCACTTCCTTCCGCACTTCCTTCCTCACTTCCTTCCGCACTTCCTTCCTCACTTCCTCACTTCCTTCCTCATTTCCTCACTTCCTCCCTCCCTTCTGCCACTTCCTTCTGCCGCTTCCTCCCCTTGCGTCACTTCCTAACTTCCTTCCACCCCTTCTGGCCTTCCTTCCTTCCTTCCTTCCTTCCGCACTTCCGCACTTCCGCACTTCCGCACTTCCGCACTTCCGCACTTCCTTCCTTCCGCACTTCCTTCCGCACTTCCTTCCGCACTTCCTTCCTTCCGCACTTCCGCCACTTCCGCCACTTCCGCCACTTCTGCCACTTCCTTCCTTGCTTCCGCCACTTCCTTATTTCCTTCCTTCCTTCCTTCCTTCCTCACTTCCTCACTTCCTCCCTTCCTCCCTCCCTTCCGCCACTTCCTTCCGCTGCTTCCTCCCCTTCTGTCACTTCCTCACTTCCTTCCACCCCTTCTGGCCTTCCTTCCTTCCTTCCTTCCTTCCTTCCTTCCTTCCGCACTTCCGCACTTCCGCACTTCCGCACTTCCTTCCGCACTTCCTTCCTTCCTTCCGCACTTCCTTCCGCACTTCCTTCTGCACTTCCGCACTTCCTCACTTCCTTCCTCACTTCCTTCCTCACTTCCTCACTTCCTTCCTCACTTCCTCCCTCCCTTCTGCCACTTCCTTCCGCCGCTTCCTCCCCTTGCGTCACTTCCTCACTTCCTTCCACCCCTTCCGGTCTTCCTTCCTTCCTTCCTTCCGCCACTTCCGCCACTTCCTTCCGCCACTTCCTTCCGCCACTTCCTTCCTTCCTTCCGCCACTTCCTTCCGCCACTTCCTTCCGCCACTTCCTTCCTTCCGCCACTTCCTTCCGCCACTTCCTTCCTTCCTTCCTTCCTTCCGCACTTCCGCACTTCCGCACTTCCGCACTTCCGCACTTCCGCACTTCCTTCCTTCCGCACTTCCTTCCTTCCTTGCTTCCGCCACTTCCTTCTTTCCTTCCTTCCTTCCTTCCTCACTTCCTCACTTCCTCACTTCCTTCCTCACTTCCTCCCTCCCTTCCGCCACTTCCTTCCACTGCTTCCTCCCCTTCTGTCACTTCCTCACTTCCTTCCACCCCTTCCTTCCTTCCTTCCTTCCTTCCTTCCTTCCTTCCGCACTTCCGCACTTCCGCACTTCCGCACTTCCGCACTTCCGCACTTCCTTCCACACTTCCTTCCGCACTTCCTTCCGCACTTCCTTCCTTCCTTCCTTCCTTCTTTCCTTCCTTCCTTCCTTCCTCCCCTTCCTTCCGCACTTCCGCCACTTCCGCCACTTCCGTCACTTCCTTCTTTCCTTCCTTCCTTCCTTCCTTCCTCACTTCCTCACTTCCTTCCTCACTTCCTCCCTTCCTTCCGCACTTCCTTCCGCACTTCCTTCCGCACTTCCTTCCTTCCTTCCGCACTTCCTTCCGCACTTCCTTCCTTCCTTCCGCACTTCCTTCCTTCCGCACTTCCTTCCGCACTTCCTTCCGCACTTCCTTCCTTCCGCACTTCCTTCCGCACTTCCTTGCTCACTTCCTCACTTCCTTCCTCACTTCCATCCTCACTTCGTTCCTCACTTCCTCACTTCCTTCCTCATTTCCTCACTTCCTCCCTCCCTTCTGCCACTTCCTTCCGCCGCTTCCTCCCCTTGCGTCACTTCCTCACTTCCTTCCACCCCTTCTGGCCTTCCTTCCTTCCTTCCTTCCTTCCTTCCTTCCTTCCTTCCTTCCTTCCTTCCTTCCTTCCTTCCTTCCTTCCTTCCTTCCTTCCTTCCTTCCTTCCTTCCGCACTTCCTTCCGCACTTCCTTCCGCACTTCCTTCCGCACTTCCTTCCGCACTTCCTTCCGCACTTCCTTCCGCACTTCCTTCCTTCCTTCCGCACTTCCTTCCTTCCGCACTTCCTTCCTTCCGCACTTCCTTCCTTCCGCACTTCCTTCCGCACTTCCTTCCGCACTTCCTTCCGCACTTCCTTCCGCACTTCCTTCCGCACTTCCACACTTCCACACTTCCTTCCGCACTTCCGCACTTCCTTCCGCACTTCCTTCCGAAATTCCTTCCGCCGCTTCCTCCCCTTGCGTCACTTCCTCACTTCCTTCCACCCCTTCCACCCCTTCCTTCCTTCCTTCCTTCCTTCCTTCCTTCCTTCCTTCCGCACTTCCGCACTTCCGCACCTCCGCACTTCCGCACTTCCTTCCGCACTTCCTTCCGCACTTCCTTCCGCACTTCCTTCCGCACTTCCTTCCGCACTTCCACACTTCCACACTTCCTTCCGCACTTCCGCACTTCCGCACTTCCTTCCGCACTTCCTTCCGAAATTCCTTCCGCACTTCTTTCCGAAATTCCTTCCGCCGCTTCCTCCCCTTGCGTCACTTCCTCACTTCCTTCCACCCCTTCCACCCCTTCCTTCCTTCCTTCCTTCCTTCCTTCCTTCCTTCCTTCCGCACTTCCGCACTTCCGCACTTCCGCACTTCCGCACTTCCTTCCTTCCTTCCTCACTTCCTTCCTCACTTCCTCACTTCCTTCCTCACTTCCTCACTTCCTTCTGCCACTTCCTTCCGTCGCTTCCTCCCCTTGCGTCACTTCCTCACTTCCTTCCACCCCTTCCGGTCTTCCTTTCTTCCTTCCTTCCTTCCTTCCTTCCTTCCTTCCTTCCTTCCTTCCTTCCTTCCTTCCTTCCGCACTTCCTTCCGCACTTCCTTCCGCACTTCCTTCCGCACTTCCTTCCGCACTTCCTTCCGCACTTCCTTCCGCACTTCCTTCCGCACTTCCGCCACTTCCGCCACTTCCGCCACTTCCGCCACTTCCTTCCGCCACTTCCTTCCGCCACTTCCTTCCGCCACTTCCTTCCTTCCTTCCGCACTTCCGCACTTCCGCACTTCCGCACTTCCGCACTTCCTTCCTTCCGCACTTCCTTCCTTCCTTGCTTCCGCCACTTCCTTCTTTCCTTCCTTCCTTCCTTCCTCACTTCCTCACTTCCTCACTTCCTCACTTCCTTCCTCACTTCCTTCCTCACTTCCTCACTTCCTCCCTCCCTTCCGCCACTTCCTTCCACTGCTTCCTCCCCTTCTGTCACTTCCTCACTTCCTTCCACCCCTTCCTTCCTTCCTTCCTTCCTTCCTTCCTTCCTTCCTTCCTTCCGCACTTCCGCACTTCCGCACTTCCGCACTTCCTTCCGCACTTCCTTCCGCACTTCCTTCCGCACTTCCTTCCGCACTTCCACACTTCCACACTTCCTTCCGCACTTCCGCACTTCCTTCCTTCCTTCCGCACTTCCTTCCGCACTTCCTTCCGCCGCTTCCTCCCCTTGCGTCACTTCCTCACTTCCTTCCACCCCTTCCACCCCTTCCTTCCTTCCTTCCTTCCTTCCTTCCTTCCTTCCTTCCTTCCTTCCTTCCTTCCTTCCTTCCGCACTTCCGCACTTCCGCACTTCCGCACTTCCTTCCTTCCTTCCGCACTTCCTCACTTCCTTCCTCACTTCCTTCCTCACTTCCTCACTTCCTTCCTCACTTCCTCACTTCCTTCTGCCACTTCCTTCCGTCGCTTCCTCCCCTTGCGTCACTTCCTCACTTCCTTCCACCCCTTCCGGTCTTCCTTTCTTCCTTCCTTTCTTCCTTCCTTCCTTCCTTCCGCACTTCCGCACTTCCGCACTTCCGCACTTCCGCACTTCCGCACTTCCGCACTTCCGCACTTCCTTCCGCACTTCCTTCCGCACTTCCTTCCGCACTTCCTTCCGCACTTCCTTCCGCACTTCCTTCCTTCCTTCCTTCCGCACTTCCTTCCTTCTGCACTTCCGCACTTCCTTCCGCACTTCCTTCCGCACTTCCTTCCGCACTTCCTTCCGCACTTCCTTCCGCACTTCCTTCCGCACTTACTTCCTTCCGCACTTCCTTCCGCACTTCCTTCCGCTCTTCCTTCCGCACTTCCTTCCGCACTTCCGCACTTCCTTCCGCACTTCCGCACTTCCTTCCGCACTTCCGCACTTCCTTCCGCACTTCCTTCCGCACTTCCTTCCGCACTTCCTTCCGCACTTCCTTCCGCACTTCCTTCCTTCCTTCCGCACTTCCTTCCGCACTTCCACACTTCCACACTTCCTTCCGCACTTCCGCACTTCCGCACTTCCTTCCGCACTTCCTTCCGCATTTCTTTCCGAAATTCCTTCCGCCGCTTCCTCCCCTCGCGTCACTTCCTCACTTCCTTCCACCCCTTCCACCCCTTCCGGCCTTCCTGCCTTCCTTCCTTCCTTCCGCACTTCTGCACTTCCTTCCTTCCTTCCTTCCTTCCTTCCTTCCGCACTTCCGCACTTCCGCACTTCCGCACTTCCGCACTTCCTTCCTTCCGCACTTCCGCACTTCCTTCCGCACTTCCGCACTTCCTTCCGCACTTCCGCACTTCCTTCCTTCCGCACTTCCTTCCTTCCGCACTTCCTTCCGCACTTCCTTCCTTCCGCACTTCCTTCCGCACTTCCTTCCTTCCTTCCTTCCTTCCTTCCTTCCTTCCTTCCGCACTTCCGCACTTCCGCACTTCCGCACTTCCGCACTTCCGCACTTCCGCACTTCCTTCCTTCCTTCCGCACTTCCTTCCGCACTTCCTTCCGCACTTCCTTCCTTCCGCACTTCCTTCCGCACTTCCTTCCGCACTTCCTTCCTTCCGCACTTCCGCACTTCCGCACTTCCGCACTTCCGCACTTCCTTCCGCACTTCCTTCCGCACTTCCTTCCGCACTTCCTTCCGCACTTCCTTCCTTCCTTCCTCCCCTTCCTTCCGCACTTCCTTCCTTCCGCACTTCCGCACTTCCTCACTTCCTTCCTCACTTCCTTCCTCACTTCCTCACTTCCTTCCTCACTTCCTCCCTCCCTTCTGCCACTTCCTTCCGCCGCTTCCTCCCCTTGCGTCACTTCCTCACTTCCTTCCACCCCTTCCGGCCTTCCTTCCTTCCTTCCTTCCGCACTTCCGCACTTCCACACTTCCTTCCTTACTTCCGCACTTCCGCACTTCCTTCCGCACTTCCTTCCGAAATTCCTTCCGCACTTCCTTACGAAATTCCTTCCGCCGCTTCCTCCCCTTGCGTCACTTCCTCACTTCCTTCCACCCCTTCCTTCCTTCCTTCCTTCCTTCCTTCCTTCCTTCCTTCCTTCCTTCCTTCCTTCCTTCCACACTTCCACACTTCCACACTTCCACACTTCCACACTTCCACACTTCCACACTTCCACACTTCCACACTTCCACACTTCCTTCCGCACTTCCTTCCTTCCTTCCTTCCGCACTTCCTTCCTTCTGCACTTCCGCACTTCCGCACTTCCTTCCGCACTTCCTTCCGCACTTCCTTCCGCACTTCCTTCCGCACTTCCTTCCGCACTTCCTTCCGCACTTCCTTCCGCACTTACTTCCTTCCGCACTTCCTTCCGCACTTCCTTCCGCTCTTCCTTCCGCACTTCCTTCCGCACTTCCGCACTTCCTTCCGCACTTCCGCACTTCCTTCCGCACTTCCGCACTTCCTTCCGCACTTCCTTCCGCACTTCCTTCCGCACTTCCTTCCGCACTTCCTTCCTTCCTTCCTTCCTTCCTTCCGCACTTCCTTCCGCACTTCCACACTTCCACACTTCCTTCCGCACTTCCGCACTTCCGCACTTCCTTCCGCACTTCCTTCCGCATTTCTTTCCGAAATTCCTTCCGCCGCTTCCTCCCCTTGCGTCACTTCCTCACTTCCTTCCACCCCTTCCACCCCTTCCGGCCTTCCTGCCTTCCTTCCTTCCTTCCGCACTTCTGCACTTCCTTCCTTCCTTCCTTCCTTCCTTCCTTCCTTCCTTCCGCACTTCCGCACTTCCGCACTTCCGCACTTCCGCACTTCCTTCCTTCCGCACTTCCGCACTTCCTTCCGCACTTCCGCACTTCCTTCCGCACTTCCGCACTTCCTTCCTTCCGCACTTCCTTCCTTCCGCACTTCCTTCCGCACTTCCTTCCTTCCGCACTTCCTTCCGCACTTCCTTCCTTCCTTCCTTCCTTCCTTCCTTCCTTCCTTCCTTCCTTCCTTCCTTCCGCACTTCCGCACTTCCTTCCTTCCTTCCTTCCTTCCTTCCTTC